>CM035407.1:26333527-26826027 GCA_020310875.1 Ceratopteris richardii
CGACCACCTGTGGGAGGACAGCCAGGAATGCCTCCATTACGACCAGCTGTCCCGGTTTTCCCTGCAATGCCCAGACCACCTGAACCAATGAGGAGATTGAGACCAATCCAAGTAGCTAAGTTTATGAGAAACCATTATGATGGATCAGGGGAGCCATATGATCATATTGCCGAATTTAAACAAGTTCTAAGAGCGGAGCAAGTAGAGGACTTCTTTGTGCAGTATGAGTCTTTTGGACTCACCCTCACAGGAACAGCTCTAACTTGGTTCCAACCTTTAGATCCCAACCGATTTGGAAACATGGAACAATTCTTTCAAGAATTCATAGGAGAATTCACAAAGAGAGGGATTAAACACAATTCTGCATCATTAATCCATAGCTTTAAGCAAAACCCCAATGAAACTGTGAAGACAGCTGCCCGAAGATTCAACCAATACGTGGATAGATGTCCTACGGCTGAGAGACCGACTCAACAAAAGATGATTTCAATGTTTTTAGATGGACTCTCTAATGGGACCCTAAGAACCCTAGTGTATGTGAAGAGGCTGCAAACATTGAGTGAGTGTCTTCAAGAGTGTATCGACTTGGAAGATAACCTTGCTGAGGACCTTAAAGGTACTACCGACCTCACAAAATCAGAAGACTCAAAAAGCACAGTGACGTCCAATTCTAGTAATATGGAAGAACTAGCAGAACTATTAGCTAAGAAACTAGGAGTCCAAGGACAGAGAGCTTACCAATATCGAGCTCAAAGAGTGCCTATGTTGAGGAGGTGTAACTTATGTGGAGGAGAACATCCCACACACTTGTGTGCCAGAGGAGGAGCTGGTGCACAACCAATGTATCCACACAACAGACAACAACAACAAGGGACTTCTTCATACTGCCACATCGAGCAAAAATATACCAACCATACAACTGAGAACTGTCCCTTTAATAGGCAAACACGACCTGTCAATCCACCACAATACCGACCTTATGGATACCCACCTAGAGAGCTTGGTAGGGAGATGCCTAGATACAATCCGTATCCGGTAGGAGCTCCAAGACAATACGAGCAAGCACCGTACCCACCACCACAACCAGTGTTGGGACCCCAATTGTCACAACCTCAACAAGTTGTACCTGTGAAGTATACTCAACCAGAAGAAAACTTGGAAAGAGCCATAATACCGGCTTCAATAGCGACCAATGTAGAATCAATCAACCAAGGGTATGAACCTCCACCAGGAGAGTACTATCCATATGAAGCCAACATGATGGAATATGAACCAGCATATGACGTGGCTTATTATGGATATGAAGGATTTGATCAGACTTATGGAGCGGAAACTGCAACTTTAATGTATACAATGCCCAAAACACAGCAACCATTGAGACCGCCCATTAGACCACCAGTGCAGAGAGGACCATGTTATAGATGCGGAGGGGATCACTTCATTCGGGAGTGTCCTCGACCTTACAACCCTCCACCACCCAGGATTTGGGAAGGATATTGTAGTGATTGTGGGAAAGAACATCTTTTCAGAGATTGCCCTAAGAACCCTACAAAAACTCAAGGTCCTGCACCAATCAATGTAATAGAGGTCATAGAAGAATCTGGAAGTGATAAGGAGTACACTGTACCGCTAAAAGCTATTACTAGAGCTCAAGCAAAACAACAAACAGGAAAACAACCGGAAGAGAAACTAGAGAACGATAAAACAGGAGACGCTAACATTCAGATAGTCGAGGATTCAGAGAACTCATGTGAGAATACCCAAAACACCAAAGTACAAAAATGGAAAGAAAGACGAGAAAAGCTCAAGGAGAAATGGGCAAGAAACAAGGACCAAAACAGCAAAAAACAAGCAAAGGGTTCTAGAAAGCATAATGAACAACAAATGCATAAGGAGACCCCTGAAACACCACCAATTAGTTCAGAGGCAAAGAAGCCAGGATCAATTCTAGCTGACCCAAAGCCAGAGGAATTGGACATGTGGCTAAAAGCATACCAAGCTAGAATCAAAATGGGACCAAACCTAGAACAACATGAAAGACTCTACCCTCAAGGGGAATTAGAGAAAGAAAGACTGGCGATATGCAAAAAACTCATAGAAGTAGCACAGGCGACTCTAGAAAAAACTATCCCAATTTTGCCTGAAACAAGGATCGCACAGGACCTATATGATGCGTGTATCCAACCTAAGGATAAGGAACCTAGTCGGGAAGATGATCGAAATGAACAAGAACAGGTATCCATGATACCTGACCTAGAGGAAGATTGGTCCAAAGATTTGTGGAAAAGAATTAGAGAAGAGCAATGGAAAAAGGATGGTATCAGTCCACCTCCTTTTGAGGAAATAATTGGAGCAGATAGTCATCATGATCATAACCTAGAGGAAGCATATGAGGAAGTGTCAAGATTTGATAAAGGAAGAGAGGAAACCATGAGCATTTCAACGCTGCCTAACTACATGGGAGAATATGAAAGAGAGTCTATAATAATACGAGCACCCACAGTGCATGGGAAAGAAAAAGGAAACTCAGAAGAAAGTTCACACAATCTAACAGAACTTAAGAAAACAAAGGTGCAATGTAAATTGACGGTGGAAGAGTTGCTTCAACTTAGACCACATCTATGGAGACAGCTAGCAAATCAAATAGAATCACCGGCAGAGAAAGGAGAAATGAAAGGAAAGGAAAAAGAAAACCACTCCAAAATACGAGTTCCAGTTGATAAAGTAGGAGAATTTAGCGAAGGAGATGAAGGTAATACGTGCTTACCTGTCACCTACAATGGGTACATGACCAAGGCCATCTTAGACACTGGAGCTGGAGTAGGAATTGCAACGAAGGAAATTTGGGAAAAGTGGGGTAAACCAGCCTTGCGACCCACTCGCATGAAGCTACAATTAGCAGATGGACATGTAGAGAAACCCCTAGGAATATTGGAAGGAATTAGGTTAACCACGTGTGGAGTAGAGTTTGAACACACATTGGCCATCTGTAAGTTCGAAAAAGCAAACAATTACGAGATGATATTAGGACGACCATTCATGCGACAGATGCGAGTAGTACAAGATTGGGGCAGAGGTTCATTATATCTCCAACATCAAGGGAACACCACCAAGATAAACCTGCACACATTCGCTTATCGGGATGTCCCTCCATTACAATGGAATCCAGTCCACAAAGAGGAAGATGACCTATCCATTCACAGTGCTGGATCAAGTAACCAATCTTGGATGTACGAGGATGCCCAGTTGTGGATGTGCAAAGAAGCCAAGAAGGAGGAGTATAAAAAACAAATGTGGCCAATAGGGCACCCTAATTATCGATCGGTAGAAGACCCCGATTATATGCCTCAAATTTTTTCAGATGAACTCTTTGAACCACATGGCTGGATGGAAATCCTAGCCACGTTAGACGTTTGTGTGAATGAAGAAGTATTGACGATGAACGACTGTATAGATGAGGAAGGATATGATGTGAACCTCTACATGGTTGTCCTCCAAGAAGTAGAAGCAGGAGAAATTGTAGAGGAAGAGGAGAAAGAAGAGTACGAAAGCATAGAAATGGAGCCAGAGTTCGACTCTGAAGAACAATATTTAGAAACTATGCAAAAAGAATCAAAAGAAAAACTGACAGAAGTCTTAGCAATTGAGACTGTCCCAAGAATGCACGAGCATAGAGAGGACACAAGTAAAGTGGAACCTGAACCAGACCACTTCGAAGTTCCAGAACATTTTAAAAGATACGAAGTGGAAGAAAGGAAAATAGCAACTCAAATGCCTAAACGAGAAGCACGAGACGGAGAAGCCTATGATAACAAAGAACAAACCAAAAAAGTGGTTGTAACGATAGAAGACGGAGAAGAGAGGTGCACGTATATTGGGAAAGACGTATCAGACGAGGAAGAAGAGGATCTCATACACCTCATCCGAGAATACCGAGATGTATTTGCTTGGACGTACAAAGACCTTAAGGGTGTAGAACCTAGCATATGCGCTCATCGAATCCCTATGACAGCAGATGCGAAACCTTCTAAACAACGCCCTTACACGTATAACGAAGTTTACGCTACAAAAATAAAGGAAGAAATTGACAAACTACTAGCGGCAGGATTCATTTATGAGATTGAACACACAGAATGGGTGTCGCCACTAGTAGTAGTGCCCAAGAAAAACGGAAAATTAAGGGTGTGTATCAACTTAAAAAAAGTAAATGCAGCAACTATACGCGACAGTTTCCCTTTACCCATCACAGACCATCTTTTGGAAAGAGTTGCCGGCAAGGAGGTCTATAGCTTCTTGGATGGATTCTCTGGTTATAACCAAGTAGCCATTGCAACTGAGGACCAGCATAAAACCGCATTCGCGATTGAATGGGGAATCTATGCATTTAGAGTGATGCCTTTCGGGCTCACTAATGCGCCAGCCACCTTCCAACGATTGATGTGTCATGTTTTCAAAGAATTTCTGAGAAAAAGCATGGAAGTATACGTAGATGATCTGTGTACATACTCAAATCAACGACCAGATCACATACCGGAACTGCGGAAAATATTCAACAAATGTAGGCAGTATAGAGTTTGCTTGAACCCTGAGAAATGTGTCTTCATGGTAAGACAAGGAAAAATCCTAGGACACATTGTTTCAAAGAATGGAATATCTACAGATGAGGATAAGATTAAAGTCATATTGGACTTACCAAGACCCAAGAATGCGAAAGAAGTACAAGCCTTTATGGGACACTGTGGATATTACCGTAGGTTTATTCACATGTATGCCATAATTGCTAAACCCTTATACGGTCTATTGACTCAGTTCACTTGGACGGACGAGTGTGAGAAGGCCTTCAACGAGCTTAAAAAGAGGCTGAGTACAGCCCCAATTCTAAAATCACCCAACTGGAACAAGCCTTTTCATATTCATGTTGATGCTTCTAACTATGCAATTGGATGTATCCTGGCTCAACCGGCCGAGGAAGGAAAGCTTGATCATCCAATCGCTTACGCGAGTAGACAATTAAACCAAGCAGAGAGAAATTACACGACTACTGAAAGAGAGGGCTTAGGAATGGTCTACGCAGTGAAGAAGTTTAGACATTACCTCTTAGCCAACAAGTTCAAATTCTTCATTGACCATCAAGCCTTGTTGTATCTAGTCAATAAGCCTTGCAACACAGGGAGATTGGTACGATGGTTCTTGTTACTAATGGAGTTTGACTTTGAGGTAGTGGTCAAAAAAGGAAACACACATGTGAGAGCAGACCACCTTTCTAGGTTAAAACACGGAGAACCACCTAGCGGAGTACCCGATGATTTACCAGATACGTATTTGTTTAATCTTGAGGTATGTCCAAAGTGGGCGGAACGACTAATTCCTATACTCACCCATGGCCCTCAACACTCAATAAATAAGGATAGCAAAAAAGAGATTCTTCAAACGAGAAATTTACACATTGTTGCGGGAAATATGTATTATAAGGAACCCAAAGGTGTCCTATTAAGATGTGTCGAGGAGGACGAACAGAAGCAATTAATTCAGCAAGCACACGTAAACAAGTGGAGAACCCATCAAGGGATGCACGGAACAATTCGAGAATTAAAAAGATTAGGGGTATATTGGCCTGATATGTCCAAGGACGTTCATGAGCATGTAAGTAATTGTATGGAATGCAAAGAAACTAGCCCTGAGGATCACATGTCCTTACCATTTTCGACCATAGCGCCTAATTGGAGCAACTCATTAGTACAATTCCTCAAAACGAAAGAGCACGAAATAGGAGCTAGCCTGGCAAGAAAGCGATCCCTAGAAGAAATGAGCAAGGATTATGTGATAATGGGGAAACAACTGTTTAGACGAGGGAGAGACAATCAACTCAGATTGTGTGTGCATGAAGGAGAATATCTTCCCATATTAGAGATGGCTCACGCAGGAGCAGCTGGAGGTCACTTCTCAGCAGACAGAACTGTCAAGATGATTCTCTTTGCAGGTCTGTGGTGGCCAACTCTACATATGGATGCTGAAACATATGTGAGAAGCTGCGAAACATGCCAGAGAGCAAAATATCCCATTAGAAGGGATGACATGCCTTTGAGACCCATGGTTTGTGCGAGAGCATTTACCAAGTGGGGAATTGACTTCATAGGACCAATCAACCCACCTGCGAAAGGATCACATGCAGAGTACATCATAGTAGCCACCGATTACCTGACTAAGTGGGTAGAAGCCAAGGCTACTAGGAAGAATGATGCTCAAACAACTGCAAAATTTCTCTTTGAGCACATTTTCACCCGATTTGGACTACCGATCGAGATAGTAAGTGATCGAGGAACTCACTTCCTAAACGAAGTCATTGAATCGCTAATGAATGAATTTCTAGTGATCCACAAAAAATCAGCCCCATACCATCCCCAAGCCAATGGTCAGGCAGAGAGTTCCAACAAGGTACTGTGTACCGTATTGACAAAGATTGTCAACAATGGAAGGTCAGATTGGGACAAACAATTGCATCACGCAATTTGGGCCTTCCGAGTGGCATATAAAACGGCCATTGGAACTACACCTTTCAACCTAGTGTATGGGCAGAATGCAATCTTGCCAATCGACTTCTTAGTGCCTACATTAAAAGTAGCTCAACAATATGAGTGGAACGGTCATGAATTGTCTCAGCAATTAGATCGAATTGAAAAGCTGCATGAGACTAGATTGCAAGCGGTAGCAGGCATCTATGCCGCTAAACGGAGACAAAAGGCATATTATGACTCACATATTAAAGATAAGGGACTAAAAGAAGGCGACTTAGTCCTAGTATACACCCTAAAACAGCATGCAAAGAAACTACAGAAACGTGGATATGGACCCCTGATCATAAATCGAATCTCCACTAGTGGTGCAGTCAATCTCGCCACACTAGACGGAGACATTCTTCCTAATTACATCAGTGGATGCCGAGTGAAACGATTTAGGGAGCCTCTGACCGATGAAATGCTAGCTAAACTGTTGGGAGCCCAAAGTAGGAAAAGGGAAGAAGAACGAATACGAGAAGAAGCACGGCAGGAAGCCCTAGAACGCATTAGAAAACGCAAGGAGTGGATCAGGCAAAGAGATGAACGCTATCTCCAAGGAGAAGAGCCCATCCCTATGGCAAACTACCAGGTCAAAAATGATGATACAACGGTTATATGTAAAACACAACCTTACCTGAACCTAGGAATTGGTAAGACGGAGTATCAATTGATAGACGCATTGATCGACTCAGGAGCAAGCCTTAGCTGCATGCGAAAGAGAATAGCAAATGAACTGCAATTAGAATTGAATCCCACGAAAGCCAAACTAATGGGAATTGGAGGTCACACCCTAGATTGTATTGGAACAACTGATGTGTCCCTCCACATAGGAAATTCCTCCATGGAACAAAGAGTCCTAGTATGTGAGGATAACGATTTAATGGAAGACTTCATTCTAGGACAAGACTGGATCATTGAAACCGAAGCATGTATCCATCTAGCTCAAGGATATATTTCAGCCACGATAGGGCATAAGGAAGTTTTCAGCTTGCTTGAAGAGAAACCGTGTAATCAAGCCATATCAATACCTAGATCAGAAGAAGTTCAAGAAGCGATGAAAGCTAGTAGCGACTGTGCTCAACCCTCAGAAAGCAAATGTGTAGAAACTGAAACTTTAATCATTCCGACAACCCCTGTAGTGTCGAAGCTACCCAAAGTGGATGAGAATCAACCAACCATCGAGGAGACACCCTCTCCCAAACAGGCTCAAAGTATCCGAAGATCGAACTATTGGAAACCAACAAGCAGATACTTGAACAGACCACCATCCAAATATATATGGATACGAAAGGATCAGGTACAGAGTCAAAAAAAGTCTACAAGCGCTTTGAAGAAAGAAACGGACATCACCAAATCAGCTACAAAGAACTACAAACGAAGAGAACCAGTACAAGTATGGATTGCCAAGCCCCTGCTTGAAGCTCAACGACCTCGACATCAGATATGGATTCCCAAAAAGGTCATACAAGCAGCTAAACAGAATGTGAAGACCAAGGTGGAAACGCCACAGGAGACGAGGCAAAGGCCACCACCACCAGAGAATCATCAGAAAAGATCACAAAGCAATGTCAAATTCCATCGGACTGTGGATAAGGGAAATGGAACACCAACAACTACACGAATCAAGAAAACCCGACAACCTCTTTCAGTGTTCTCAAAATGGGTGTGGAAACCAAAGCAACCACAAGGAGCGACTGATCAAGGAGAGAGAGCACCTACTTGCACTCATGAAGTACACAATGCACTTAAAGTATGCATAATAGGGCGATATTACACGGCCACGCATTTGGCACATGATGCTCCAAACAAGATTAGTGGTGCACATTCTCCAAGGGAGATTAGCTCTCAGCTCGAACTCAAATAGGAATGGATCTACAGTGTAAATAAATAAAAGCTTCGGCTATGCTAACAGTTGTTTTCTTTCAGGAAAGTGATAAAGAAACAAAAAAGGTGGTAAGAGATCTCAACTATGGGGTTAGGGGAACGGAGTGAAGAACGATGATACTCAGAAATGCACCACACTACTGCATTCTTTGGTGAGAAACTAATATACTTCACTTACGAGTGCAGATGTCTTCTCAAGATTCTGAAGCAACCATACCTGAAGAAGCCATGGATTTCCCACCCCAAAGTATTACAAAGGCGAAGGGACATTGGTTCCGGGAAGATCAACCTGACGGGGAATCAATCTTCCTTGCAACAATCAAGATCATGGACACCGATCATCAATTTACTATTCTGTCCCAGGATTTTCGAGTACTGCATGGGATGCCATCTATACAGGATATCATGACGAAAGCAGGCATTCTCAAGTATTTCGAACTGCCCATTTACAGACCAGATTTCCAAAGATGCACACAAGTGATGAATACATTACAACCAGCATTACATGACCCATTGGTACCAGAAGCTAGAGTAATGGACAAAGTGGGAGAATGGGTAATTATTCAGTTCACCCATGAACTGATCAAGGAAGCGTTTGGATGGGAGAAGGATGGGATTACAGTGGTGAAGGAAGAAAGCCGAGGTGCCAAAACTAGAACATTCACCGAGATTAATCGGGTGGACATCGAGGAGGCGGTCAGGCTAATTCACCAGCATTTCTGCTTTCCTAACATGCACCGATACACGGCCCCACAAAAAATCATCGTGCAATTACTGTCGCATGCAATCAAACAAATCGGGAATCAAATTAATCTGACCCCATATGTGCAGGAAAGATTGTTCGAAGCGAAGAAGCAATGGAAAAACAAGAAGTTCCTCAATGGAAGTATTGCACTGACCATTCTGATATACCATGCGCTAGGCATCAGGGAGCATCTACAAGAAATGCCCTCATCAACAGGTTTAGCTCAATATGCCAAAGTAGCAACTATCCCTAAGAAAAAGAAAAAGACAACCATTGTGGAGATGGCTGAACCAAGCTCTCAACCCAGAATGAGAGGCACAAAAAGACTCAGAGAACTCGAGTTACAGGAAGAGGACACATCAATTCGGAAGAGGGTCCATGTTCTTCCCAAGGCCACGATTGAGAAAAGAAAAGAAATAACGGAAAAAGACTTAACAGAAGCTCTCGAAGAGACCCATCAATATACAGAGGGGCAAGTTAATTTGCCAGTGCAAGGTCACCACTATAAGCAATCACAACAAGCAACAGACCAGAAAGCCAAGCTCACAAAAGTTCATAGATATAAAGAAATAGGCTTGGATAATTCTAGTTCGGTCTCGGAGAAACAAGAAGAACCAGACACTTCATTGCTTAATGTCGATATTCAAAGCGAATCAAAAGATGATGGACATTGGGATGAATTAAATGAAGTGGACTATGGCGCAACCCAAGACGAACACAAAGAACAGGATCAGACAAAAGAGGTAGACACAAATGCTACTAAACAGCCGGAAGAAGAAGAAAGGCAACAACCTGTTCAATCAAAAGACGCCTCCACTACCCATATCAAAGAAGGTAAATCCGATAATGAGGAACCATTCGTGCTATCAGAGGATAAGCCTCAAGAAGAAGGACATGATGAAGAACCCTTCACTCCACTAAGGGTTGTGGCAAAACCATCCCCCATGGACGTCACGTTTCAAGGAAGTGCCACGAAATCTAAGGATCAAGGTAAAAACAACGAAGAACTGAATGTACAACTACAAGTCCGACAACCACATAATGAAACTATTCATGTGGACAAAGGGAAAGATGTACACACAGGAGAAACACCAAGTATACCAAGGACATGGCTAAACGTCGATATAGCTCAGCTCAAGCCTGTGGTGCAGGATATGATTCGAACTGCACTAGACACTCAACAGTTAATGCTTGATGCTGATGAAGATTACGATCAGGCCATGCGTGAAAAGCAGGAGCTTCAAAAAGAAGGTGTGGATCTGGCTAATAGGTTATCAAAAGCAGAAGCTCAAGCCTTAAAGAAACACGAGGAAATAAAGAAGACCAAAACACAATGCCAGGGATTAGAAAAGGAAAATGCCCAACTAAAAGAACAAATTTTGGAGCTCACGAACAAATTAGATATGACAGAAAAAGAGAAAACAAGGATCAACGCTCGTGGTAAAATACTCGAATCACAGCTCAAAGTGAGTATGGAGGAAGCGGAAAATTTAAGGAACAGGAACAAGGAGCTCATGACAGCTCTCCTCAGTGATCAACCACCAGCAGAAACTAATCATTCAACGGAGGACATAAAAGCACTGGAAGAAAAGATCACCAAGATGGCAGATCAGCTCAAACAGGAGCAAGACACCATTGCTGATTGGGAAAAAAGGTATATGCATGACACTGCAGCTCTACGCAAGAAATGGAAAAAAGCTGAAAATGACTATTTCAGACAGTGCAAAGAAGACACAGATCACATGAATATAGTGGCTCAAGAATTGATCAAACATCAGGAGACGATTGCCAAGGCTGAAGCAGAATTAAAGAATAAAGAGACACTCATCAAACAGCTTCAGGAACAGATTGAGCGCCAAGACAAACAGGGGACACCAGTAGTTCCACACGCTGCGGAGGCTACTGTGGAGACTGAGGTACGTCCTCTCTCTCCCCCCTCATATCATTCACCGATCAGGGCGGAAAAGGAGGTTCACGTTGAACCTAATACTCGCGAAATTGCAGAAATGAGCAGACCAGAAAGGGCACTACTGGTGTCCCAGCTCACTGCTGATTTTGAAGATCAAATAATTCAGATAATGAAAGAGGCTCAGATTGAGCATAAACAATTAGATCAAATTTTGAAGCCATTCAACGTACCATACGGCCTACTTAAAGAACAAACACGGATGTATATAAAGTCTGCAACGAATAAAGATCCGGACCACAACCTCCACTTTCAACATGACACGTTCAATTACACTCAAGAGGAGTTTGAGAAGGCGGATCCAACATGGAGAAGGAAGATTTTGGAGAAGAATCCAACGTTGCGGGTGCAGTGGGAAGCATCACCATACGCGCTTCAAGCCAACCCATCTTTTTGTCCTGTACCCCGCAGACGAGCTTGGTCGCACTTTTTGGAAGGTCAGCGCCAAGGCAGCATCAATAATCAGTGGCTTAATTATCCGCTACTACCTAGTCCGCCACATAACTACCTACCGACCGAAGAATATATGGTAAAAACAATGGAATTTTGGATTGCGAGATACGCTACAGTTCCGGATTTAGCCGTCAAGATGACCAACAAAATATTCAGTATGATCATTACAGTTTTGAAGGTATTCCAGCATGCAAAATATACATTCTTGAATTTTATCGGCATTACGCAAGGATCTGAGGCTCTTATTTTTTATTTATCAACCATTCCGAGCCGCCTCACACTTATGGCCTATTATTCTCGTCTCATGTTTTTGCCATCGACATATATGCAAACGTTTGAAGAAGCATTCTTTACCGGCTTTTTTGAGATTGATTCAGAAATTTTTGTTAAGATGACTTCCAACCTGAATGCAAGACTGGTGGCCTATGAAACTAGCTTCTTCGCTGATCACCGACAGGCGCCAGAAGACGGAGTGAAGTCAAAGCAATGGAAGGAATTTATGATATGTCATGCAAATCTACTGAATCAAAGAGAGCAAACAGCTATCCAAACTTACTCACGTCGCCACAGAAAGCCTGTCGAGGACGACAGAGTTCAGGAGGAGGGACGTGTAGAGGGACAATCAAGCAAAAAGAAAAGAAGAAGAAGGTCCAAGTCCAAAAGTGCGCAGTAAAAGATAAAACATCAAATGATTAAGGACCACTCTCTGCAGGAAGCCCCGCAGGGGCGCAACACCCATCTCTGCACAGAGCCCCGCAGGGGCACGCACCAGGCTACAAAGCTAAACCCCAGGGTCCCGAGCTATGGACTTTTCAAACATCAGAGTAGGATCAAAAGTTAGAAAGGGGTAGAGGCTGAAAAGTTGAAGAGGGTGACTAAGAACAGCACATTCCTAGTCACTGGTGGCGTGCGTGGCAACCCGAGTCAACAGGCAAGACAACTACATCAGGCTCTCGAGTTGTAGAGCTTGAATCAAGAAGGCCATCGAATCTGCATGTCTGTTTAACTGCAGACAACACTGACCAAGGGGAGCGTGCAGTGGAAAAGCTGAAGCGCCTCTAAAACGTAATGCAAGATCAAGAAGCAGACAACACTACCCACGGGACGCGTTCGCGAAGCAAAGTCTGTCAAGGGACGACAGAGACGAAGAGGGGGAGAGTGTTGCAGAGCTAAAGAGCGCAGAAAGCAGAGAAAAAAGACGGGCCCCAAAATTTTTCCGATTTGGACACACTATTTTTTGTAACATAACCACTTTTGTATATATTTTCCGTTGTAAATGCACTAGAGGAATCCTCTAGATGCATCCCCTCAAAGATTAGTGATTAACCCATGTACAATAGTAGGAAATTAGTCTTTTTAGAGAATAAAGTGCCGGTCTCTTGTGTGAAAGGACCAAACTTAGGACACTAGTATATAAGTCAAAAGTGACTCATTGTAAAAGATACTTCTTGTCATTGTGAAGAAGAGCACTTCTGAAATTTCGAGTTTGCCTCTTCCTTGCTGATTTTGATCTTCATTTTGCTCATGTATGTGTGTGTGATGCTTGAAATGCAAGTGTAGGACTGTTATCTACCCCTTCCCCCTTGTTTTGAGTGGCTGTAGTGCGTGCGTAAGCTAGGAGAAGCAAAAACGCGGGTGTTAGTAGTTCCCGTAATTCACTGTTTCTGCCATAACTTGCAGCAGAGTGGTCAGAATTGAGTGAAACCACCACCATTGGATTCGTCTCGTCGAGAGCTTCGAAACGAGTACCCTATTGCCTATGTTCGGAGTTCTGGGCTGGGAGAAAACCTCAAAAAACCAAAACTGCTGAAAGTAGGTTTGCGGCACACTTCCAGTTTTCTCAGTAGGTGTGGGTAGTATTAGTCTTTTCTCTTGCTCGGATAGTTAACTCACTTCATTTTCTATCACGTGTGCAAATGTCTTCATACACTTGGTAAGTCACTCCTTCGGATTGATAATTAAATGTGTGCAAAGGACTCCACTATATGCACTTGTATTGCAATCGAGGTATAGTCTCATTGGTACAAGTCCTTGAGTCATTACGGCTCGAGTACACAGATGTCTTCACATTACCTATCTTTTCCACTGAGTGCTTTCTGTCATCTCCTATCTGCACTTCATGCTTGTTATGAGGATCTTCCAAATCAGAAAGTAAAGCCACATTTCCTACTACATGGTTTGAGCATCCCGAATCAATGTAAAATATGTGATCATCATCCTTACCCTTCTTCACTAATAGATTCATAATCAATAATGAATCTTCTTGACTTTGGTCCTCTACATAGATATTCTAGTCTCTTCTTCCTCTATGGCCACTCTGATAGTTGTTGTTGTTGTAATTGTTGTTGTAGTAGTTGTTGTTGTAGCCTCCATTGTACTTGCCTCTATTTGATCCATAGCCACCTTTATTGAATCCTCTTCCTCTTGAGTTCCTCGGGTTCCTAAAACATTCTTCAGTAGTATGATTAGATAAGCCACATATATTGCAAGGTTGAGATGATTGGAATCTCCCCCTGCCTTGGTTTCCACTTCTGCCTCTTCCTCTAGCTCTTCCTCTACCTGCAAAGTTTGCTTGGAAAGAGCTACCTTCATCTTCATTCTTCCTATTCTTTGACTTGTCCTTGACCTTAGCTTTATCAAAATATAAGGCAGAAGTTTGATTACCTCTTGAGGACTCACCACCTTTGCTAATATTTGCTTCATGAGTGAAGAGTTGGCCCATGAGTGTGTTGAGGTCGGGTACACGCATATCCATGTGTAAATCCATGGCTGTTGTGAATGACTCCCACTTGTCGTCTGCTTTGATTCCATTTATGATTTGTCTAATGATTTTCTACTCTTCAATTACCTCTCCAATGCTTCCAAGTTGGTCGGAAATTTCCTTCATCTTTGTGACATAATCAGTCACATTTTGCTTCGGGCTTTTCTTCATTGTTGTGAACTCCATCCACAATTGGTTCTTCCTTACTCGAGTGTTGGAAGAGAAGAAAGAAGCAAGTGCATTCCAAGTCTCTCTTGATGTCTTGCATCCCTTGACATGAGGTAAAAGAAAATCAGAGATTGAGTTTAGAATATAGGACCTTGCAAGTGCATCCTTCGAACACCAATTCGAAAGTCCTTCCACTTCTTCATGTGATGGTTGCCGTTTGTTCCTCATGGTTGGCATTGCTTCATCTCCGGATATGAATCCATATAGATTCCTCCCTTGAAGGTAAGCCTCCATCCTTAGAGACCATTCCGGGTAGTTGTTTTGATCCAATTTGTCAATTGTTGATGGAAATCCATCTCCCATGTTGCTTGACTATGCTTTGATACCACTGTGAAGAGAGATGGTGGATGCACTCCAAAGATGAGTAGGTGCTGCTACAACCAGCTTCACACCAGCCAACTGAGACTTCAGAGTTGATTAGTAGACCCTTTGAGCTTCCTAAATCCACCAAAATATCAGCCAAGTACTTTGGAACATGTATCCCAAAAAGTTTAAGTCAAGACAGACTAGTTGCGAAATGACTAGCTCCCAAAACTTGCTATTTTTGGACATACACCTGCTAGAAAAACTGAACAGTGCTCTCAACCTGGTAGAAATTAGATAAATTCCTTCTGAGCATAGCAAATAGACTTAGCAAGCTTCCCAATACAAGTTAAAACACTTCAAATGATGGACTGAGCACTGAGAACAAGATTCATCAATTTCTGGAACATGTCCACCATTCTCGGGGCTCTGCAGAGATAGACTAGTGAGCAATAAAATGCCAATATCTCTAAAACTGTACATCTAATGACCTTGGAAGTTTATATGCAAAAAGAAGACAGTAAGAGCTATCCAACACACGTTAAAACACTTAAAAAAGTTGAGTAGAGCTCGAGATATGACCTTTTGAAGTTACTGCTCTGAGTGAGTATGGCAGAGAACAAAACAGAGAAGTAGATAATGACAAATGTATAGATTCACATATGATTACAACCACATTGGCAATGAATCTTTGCACAATGGGAGTAGAATGATAGAGATATGGAGTAAGCTCTTCAATCTCTACAAAATGACATGAAGTGGTCACGTACAAGGCTTGCTAATCGCCTCTTCCTACTTGCTCTTTTTATAGATATTCTTGGAGGGAGTTTTGAATTCGAATTCGAATGGCTCCACCTAAAAGTGATCCTCAAAGTTAGGAGATATTCCCTCAGCTCAAAAATTCTTGGTTTTAGGTAGTTAGAGCCACGACTTTGCTTTTACATCATGGATGAGGTAAGCCATCCTTTTCCTTTTTTCTTTTTTCAATTACAAGAGATAAAATGTACTCTTTTACAAGAGGTGTTCACATGACTACACAGGTGACTTACAAATGATCATAGTATCAAGCATATCAAGCATGTAGGCTTGGGTAAAATGCATCAACAGTTCTTAGATGGCTTACTGAGCACAAAGTTAAGATCATATTTGTACGTGAAAGAGCCTAGAAGCATAGAAGAGTGTGTGCGGACCTGCATTGACATAGAAGACAACTTGGCTGAGGAGTTAGGACTATCCAAACTCTATAAAGACTCTGATAGTTCTACTAGTCATACCTCTAGAGCCTCCACTGAGCTGGATGAGATAGCAGAGCTAGTTGCCAAGAAGCTAGGAGTTCAAAATAGACAAATACCAAGAGTCACCTCATTGAATCGGTGTTATACTTGCAGAGGCAACCACATGGCTAATGTATGCCCATTGCACAACCAGAACATGAGAGAAAGGAATGCTCCATATTGCACTATTGAGAGAAAATACACAAACCACATGGCTCAAGATTGTCCATACAATAGACAGGCTGTTAGACAGAATTATCAGCAACCTTACCAACAAGGTAGGTATCAGAACCAACACGAACAGCCATATTATAGGCCACAACAACAATATCACGCACCATATAGGCCACAACCAGTCCTAGGAAACCAACCACCAATGTCTGCCAATGTGATTCCAGTTAAGTATGCAGTGGTAGAAGAGAACCTTAATAGAGCATTGGTGCCAGTGACCCCACTGATCTTAGAGAATGACTCTCATGCTCATAGTTCAGACTACTTCCATGAAGGTAGTCCACATGCTTATTACACAGAGTCACTTGAGCATAGTGAGACTTATCCATATCAATATGAGGCACCACCTATGGAACAAAATTGGGAGCGAGAATACTCCAATGTCATGTACACAAATCCTAACCCTAGGCCCCAATTGAAACAAATGAGACCATGAGCCTCTAGAGGATCATGTTTTAGGTGTCAGGGTGACCATTTCATTCGTGAATGTCCCAGACTCACCAACTGTGGGACAAGGACAGAACATCACAATACAAGCTTTTTGTCCTGAGTGTGGCAAAGATCATCTCCCTAGAGATTGTCCAAGAAACCCCTCTAGTGCACCCAAGGTTACACCCATTAATGTGGTAGGCTTAGTGGCTGATTCAAGTTCAAGTAGCAGTAATGTGGCTCCTATACAAGCTGTCACTAGAGCACAAGCATCAAAACAAGATAAACTAGCAGAGCAATCGGAGTCGAGTGAATTAGGAGAGCCTAGTAAGAGAAAAACAAGAACATGGAAGGATACTAGAGAGAAGGCCAATCGCAAGTGGAATAAAAAGTTATCTAAACTAGAAGAAAGCTTGAAAGAAATGAAAATGAAAATAGAAGACATTGCATCTCAAAGTCCCTTGCACGCCGAAACTCCATCCACACCACCTCATCCCACCCCACCACCCATTGCAAATAGACCACAATCAGGGTCTGTTCTTGCAGATCCAACCCAGAAGGCTTGGACATGATGTTCAAGGCCTACCAGGCTCGACTTCAAGAAGGGCCTAGAGCTACAAACCTAGACAAGAGTTACCCTAGAGCCGACTTAGAGATTGAACGGATGAAAATGTGCATGAAAATGGTAGAACTAGCTCAAGCTATGCTCGAGACTATTCAAAAGTTCAATCAGACAAACTCTGTCAAACCGGATTTGCATTTCCAGGGTGTACTAGAAAGATTAGAGCAGTTGGTAAACAAACCACAAGTTTCTTTACCTCCATAGGCTCAACGGGTCGTTGAGAGAGAAAGCTTTCCACCAATGAAAGCTTATGTTCCTAATTCCACGAATGTTGGAACACCTCTTTCAATTCAAGAGTACTCTCAAGAGTTCTTGCGGGAAATACAAGAAGAGAAATGGGCCAAGGAGAAGGGTAATCCCCCTCCTATTCCTGAGATTGATAACCTTCATGATCAATTTCCCCAAGACATTCCGTCTATCTATGGAAACCAAATAGAGCAACAAGAAGATGAAATATTAGATTTTGAATCTAATTCGTTACAGGAGTTGCCACAATTCACAGGCCCATGGGAATCTGAATCTCTTCAGATCAGAGCTCCCACAATACTGGTAAGACATGAAGACTCAGTGGTCCCAAGGAACACTGATGTTGTGAAGAACACTAAGGTTTAATGTCATCTCACTGTAGAAGAGCTGCTCAAAGCAAAACCTGAGCTATGGAATCATGTGAAGGATCAGGTCCCAGAACTTGATTCCAATATGCCAAAAGGAGGCTCTAAGCAGAAAGTACCAGAGATACCTCTAGACAAAATAGGGGACATGAGTGAAGGTGAAGAAGGTAATACTTATCTTCCAATCACCTACCAAGGTTACACGACCAAGGTGATCATAGATTCAGGTGCTGGTGTTGCTATTGCAACCACCTCCTTGTGGAAGCAATGGGGCAAACCCACATTAAGACCAACTAGAATGAAGCTTCAAATGGTAGACAATCATTTTGAAAGACCTCTAGGATTGCTAGAAGGGATAAGTCTAACCACCTGTGGTGTAGAGTTCGAACACACTTTTGCTATATGTGACTTTGAAAAAAATAATGTCTATGAGATTGTTAGCGACAATCAAGGTACCCGAGGACTCACAAGACAAGGAAGTCAAAGAAGGGAACCAGAACGAAGAGAAAGCACAAGCAAACAAAGTAGTCAGCGAAGATCTGGCAAGTAGGCCGTCCAAATTTTTCCATGAAGTAATACTTCCTAAATAGTGAATTTAGTCACTCTACCTTATTGTAAATACCATTTCACCTTTTTGTAACTCCATTTTGTGCAAGAAGAGGAGTCCTCGAGCTTGAGGACTATTAGAAGTATCATCGTACCAATTTTCATGATTTTTAGACTCCGTTTGAACATCCAAATAGGCCCTAGAACCTAATTTTTAACTAGGCCGGACACTAGGTCTGGACAGGGCCAAAAGCTAGTCAAAAACTATAAATAGAGCTAGAGAGCTCATTTTTGAGGTTAGCTTGTAATAGATTTGAACTTGTATGAGCATTTTGGAAGTAATCTAAAAGAACTCCATTGTCTTTCTCTTTGTCTTGCTGTGTGTGCGGGTGTGTGTATGTGTGTGCATGTTAGTGTGCTTCTCACTCACGCACTTGTGCCATCACTTGTTCGAGGTCTTCATACCATCCTCACGTCTTCCCGGATTGACATCAAAGGAGGTGCTACTCATCACTGAGCTACACCAAATTTTGGCGCCGTTGTCGGGGATCGAGCCTTGAGGACGAGCGTGTGATGGTAAGACGTAGAGTTGTGACGTTGGCGTTGTAGGTAATTTCTTTACTTTTTCTTATTTTTCTCTTTTTTTTACTTCATCATCATCATCACCATCATCATCCTCAACATCTCCCACCTCCATCTCCATCATCGCGAAAAATTTCAGTTTTTGATCATATCACCTTCTCCCTTCCATTTCCCTCATTCCACTTGTGAGAGAGAGCGAGAGAGGTATTTGTGTGTGCTACTTTTGCATGTTTTTTGGAGTTTCCTTGCAGGATGTGGCTGTCCCATCATCTCTAGCACGTCGCACAGGTACAAAAAAGCTCGGAATTGTCTCTGTGTCGCAGACCTATGTTGATCACGATTGACAGAAAATCTCATCTTTTGGTAAAACTAAGTGCACCATAGTAGACTAGAGGCCTTGCACATCACAAATCCACAGAAATTTCTAAAAAAATTGCACTTTTTCTGTCCATTGCGATTGATAGAATCCATCGTGATTGATAATGTCCATCACGACAGACAGCCAGTCCATCGCGATTGACAGACCCCGACGGACACGTGTCCATCGCGACGGACACCCCTGTCCATTGCGACCGACAAAAAAATCGCGATTGATGTCCCATTTCGACGAGATTCTTGACCATTGCGACGTATAGAGGCCCTATCAACACATAAACACGAAAAATCTAAAAAAATCCATCCATCGCGATTGACTTTGCACGATGGACTGCCAATCCATCGCGACTGACAGCAGTCCATCGCGACCGACAACAGTCCATCGCGACTGACACCCATCAATCGCGACCAACAGCAGTCCATCGTGATTGACACCCATCAATTGCGACCGACAGTAGTCCATCACGATTGACACCCATCAATCGCGATTGACACGTGTCCATTGTGACTGGCAGGCCACGACGGATAGCTCTGTCTATCGCGATTGAGAGCATTTTCGGCCTATTTTTTAGGGTTTTTTAATTTGAAGAATTTGGCTAATTTTGGGCATGAATATTGGACTCTAGAGCACATAGGGAGGCCATAAGCAAAGAGTTTGAGAGGACCCTCTTTGTTTGTCATCCTGTTTGAACCCTGTTTTAGCCCCAGAACCCTGAACTGGCATAACTTTCTCATACAAAATCCGTTTGCTGTGATTTTTTTTTTGTTGGAAAGCTCGTGGGGATTATTAGATGTAGTATTTTGAAGTTGACCATATCCAGGGGGAACAAAACAAGGGATCCCTAGAGTTGTTTGCCATAAACATAGAGGGCAGTTTGATATCTAAATTGCATGAATGGAGGTGATGTGTTAAGTCATTTGAATCTAAGTCTTGAGCTAACTTTGGGATTTTTCAAGTCCACTGAGAGCACTAGAAGGCATCCAACACAAGGGCATTCCGCAAGCTTGAGAACGGGGTTCTTGAGCACCGAAGAGCAAGGGATCAGCAAGTGAGGTTGGAACACTCGCAACTCCCTCTATCAATTCCTAGCTTAGGCTAAGTGCGAATAGTGCTAGAAGTAAGTCAGGGCGACGATAGGCATCTATCAAGTTGAAGACTACCTAAATACTCAAGTTCAAGCTAAAACATAATCTCTGTGTGATCAATAACTTTAAAGGAAAGGAACTTAACGTGGAACGATCAACCGAAACAGCGGAAATTAACTTAAGTATTCCTGACGACGTGATAGCAGACAAGATCATAAACACGATAATCAACTAAAAAGAACCAAGTGACTGATACAAATTGATCGGCAACGAGGCTGTACCTTGGGTAAAAATTGGGATTGCTCAACTAAGCATATGAACCTTAGATTAGGATGACACCTAGGGAGAGATAGACAAAGTCTGAGGTCTTCAGAGGCTAGTGTCAATCATACTGCTAGGTCTTGGGCCCAGCAGTTGAGCCATCATTCGTACTACCCTAGCTCTGAGACTAGTGAGTCAGAGATGTCCCAAGGTATGGAGAGACCCACAGGGAGTTTGTGTGCCATACTTACATAGGGTAGAAGGCCCCTACAAGACGCAGTTGGAATACCTTAGGACCAACCGATTAGGTGCTAGCATATATGAGGACGGCCTAGGAAGATCAATGGTCGAGATTAAGAACCCATACCAACCCATTGGACTTGAACATCCAGCTGTCAAGTTTGAAAATGGAGCATACCTGGACAAAGAAGGAATCATATACGTTGTCACCAGCCACCCAGATAGGATAGACGAATTCGGGAATGTGATCCCAGAGACAGACATAGGCGACCTAGAGCAAGGGAACTTAAGTGGAGAGCCTAAAACACCTCGAGGCAAATCAATTCTTAGTAGAATTATCATGCCAGAGTGGATTCCCCAGGAAATTAAAAGCATAGATTTGCTCTTAAATCGAGAGATCGATGAAGCCTTTTGGAGGTATAAGCCTAATCCACCAAATGAGGTAGGGACGATCACGATCTATGAACTCAAAGATCTTGATAGCCCAGGAAAAGTGACCTATTTAGACAATACTTCAGAGAGGATCTTTGTGGTTTCAGAACATGGTAGACATGCTTACACTTGGAAGGGTGAATTTATTTTTCCCCAACCAAGATCTAATGTGTCCTATGGCCACCCAGGAGCTGGAACCTCCCAAGCTCATGGAGCTCCAAGAGACAGAAATAGAGAAAGACCTGAGGTAAGTTTTGCCAACCCAATAGGAAGAGAACGAATGTGAACAGAGACATATAGAGAAGAAGCCGAGAGACCAAGAGCCCAGAGGAACTTAAGAAATGCTGATGATTTTCCTTTGCCAAGGCCTAGGGAACACACGAGGACTTTGAGACCTACACAGCTGGTTAAGTCCATGAAGAATTACTTCGATGGCACTGGAGATCCATACGATCATGTGGCCAAATTTAGGCAAGTCTTGAGAGCTGAACAAGTTGAGGACCTATTCACGCAATATAATGCCTTTGGTCTAACCCTTAGGAACACCGCTCTAACGTGGTTTCAACCACTAAATGAGAGACACTTCAGGAACATAGACCAACTTCTAGAGGATTTCATTATTGAATTCTCTAAGAGTGGCATATGACATAACACTTCCTCACTGATTCACAGCTTCAAACAGACACCTCAAGAGACTATTAGACTTGCAGGAAGAAGCTTTAGGCAATATTTAGAGAGATGTCCCGTTTCTGAGTTACCCACTCCAGCCAAACAAGTGTCTTTATTCTTGGATGGATTGCTAAGTACCAAATTGAGATCATACATGTATTTGAAGGACCCTAGGACCATAGAAGAGTGTGTACGCATGTGCATAGACATCGAGGATAACCTAGGGGAGGAACTAGAACTTTCAAAAATATACAAAGATTCAGATAGTTCTACTAGCCTCTCTTCCACACAATCCACATCTATTGAGGAACTCGTTGAGAAAGTAGCTCAAGAACTAGGTGTCTCTAGCAAACAAATCCCAAGATTTGTTCCAGTTAAGCGGTGCTATACTTGTGGAGGTGACCATATGGTGAACGTATGTCCCATTATGGCTCAACCCCAAGTGAATCCTAATAGCCAATACTGCACCATAGAAAGGAAATACACTAATCACACTGCACAAGATTGCCCATACAATAAGCAAGCGGTTAGGCAAACCTACCCTCAGCCCTATCCACAACAGGGAAGATACCAGAACCAGTACCCTCCACAACAATATGGTAGGCCACAAAAACCTTATCAACAACCCTACCAAAACCAACAAAGACCTCAACCAGTGCTAGCTCAGCAACCTCCTACCCCAACCAATGTGATTCCCGTAAAGTACGCAGCTGCAAAAGAGAACCTGAATAGAGCCATTGTGCCAGTGACACATCGCTTTCAGAAAGTGACCCAAGTGACCATAGTTTCGACTCCACTCATATTGATAGTCCCCAGGCTTACTACATGCAGTCACTTGAGCATAATGAGGCCTATTATTACGAAGAACCGAGTGAACCAAGTTGGGAGCTAGAGTATACCAATGTCATGTACACCAATCCCAACTCGCGGCCCCAACGTAGGCAGGTAAGACCATCATTCCCTAGAGGACCCTACTACCGATGTCAAGGAGATCACCTCATTCATGATTGCCCGATGCCTGCCCCCACACAACCCCAATCTGTAACCATTCAAGGCTTTTGTCATGATTGCGGGAAGGAGCACCTCTTACGAGACTGCCCAAAGAACCCACAGAATGTAACTGGAACCCGCCTCTCAAAATGAGAGAAGGCCAAGTGAAAGAATAAGCATTCCCCCCCAGGAAGCTTATGTCCCTAACTCTACAGAGCCAAACACATCTCCTTCTATGAATTGGTACACACCAGAGTTCTTGCGAGAGATTCAAGAAGAGAAATGGGCAAAAGAGAGTGAAGTCCCTCCTCCCATTGAACTTGTGGATGACGAGCATGATAAATTCCCACAAGACATTCCTTCCATTTATGAGGAGCAGGAGAGTGCACAATCTCAAGAGAGATTAGACTTTGAGTCTAATTCTTTACAGGAATTACCCCACTTCCCAGGCCCATGGGAAGCTAAGTCTACTTGTATGAGAGCACCCACGATAATGGTAAGAAACGAAGACTCAGTCATACCTAGGAACACACATGTTGTGAAGAACACTAAAGTGTAGTGCAATATCACTTTAGAGGAGCTACTCCAGGTTAAGCCAGAACTGTGGAAACATGTAGCCAAGCAGGTGCCAGAAGTAGCTAAACCTCGTTCCCAGGAAGGTTCTCATAGAACAGTGCCAGAAATTGCTCTAGACAGGATAGGAGATATGAGTGAAGGTGAAGAAGGAAACACCTATCTTCCCATCACTCATTAAGGATACACAACCAAGGCAATTTTGGACTCAGGTGTAGGAGTTGCAATTGCTACCACTTCCCTATGGAAGCATTAGGGCAAGCCAGCACTCAGGCCGACGAGAATGAAATTGCAGATGGCCGATGGTCACATTGAGAGACCCTTAGGACTGCTTGAAGGAATAACTCTCACTACATGTGGTGTTGAGTTTGAGCATACTTTTGCTATATGTGACTTTAGCAAAAATCATGCCTATGAGATGATTTTGGGAAGACCATTTATGTGGCAGTTGCAAGTGGTACAGGATTGGGGAACCAATTCCTTGTATTTGCAACACTTAGGTGTCACGACCAAAGTGAATCTCAAAGATTACTCTCATAGGAATGTACCCCCCATTCAATGGAACCCCATCCATAGAGCCAGAGATGATACTGAGTCTGTGCACTCCATAGGATCAGGATCCTCTTGGATGCATGAAGACACACACCTATGGATGTGTAAAGTAGCAGTAGAAGAAGAGAAGAGAGAAAAAGCCAGAGAGGTAGGTACGAAAGGAACCCATAGATCAATTCAAGACCTAGCCTATGCACCTGTAGTATTTCCTGACAAAGAATTTGAGCCTCACGGTTGGGCAGAAATTTTAGCAACAATGGATGTAGCCATCGATGAAGAACAATGGACACCCCACTGTGATGAGGATGGCTATGACATTTCAATCTTCTCCATAGAGCCAATCATGGGAGATTCAGTTTTAGAAGAGTGCAAACCTAGCCCTGATGCATTTGAAGATGCAAGTGACTCCGATCTAGAGTCAATCATTATGGACCCACCTTTTGCATCAGAGGAAGAAAATTTCTATGGAGTAGAATTTCAACCCCAAAGACACGAAGAGCTTACAAACGATGTGAGGTTAACCACACAAGTGACTGCCAAGAGTGAAGGCAAGAAGAGGAAGAAGAGAGAAGTCACACGAGAAGAGGAGGAATCTTTGTTTGAGGTCCCCGAGAATTTCAAAAAGTATGAGATAGACGATAGGAGAGTCATGGTAAGAATGCCTAAACAAGAGGTACAATCAAGAGAGGCCTATGATAACAAAGAAACCACCAAGAAAATAGTGGTAGCCCTAGAAGAAGGAGAAGAGAGATGTACTTACATAGGACATGACCTGACGGAAGAAGAAGAGAAAGAGTTGATTGCCTTGCTAAGAGAATACAGAGATGTATTCGCTTGGAGCTACAAGGACTTGAAAGGTGTAGACCCTAACATATGCTCACACACCATTCCCATGACCGCAGATGCCAAACCATCCAAACAGAAGCCATACACTTATAACGATAACTACGCTGCTAAGATCAAGGAGGAGATAGATCGCTTGGTCGAAGCTGGATTCATCTATGAAATTGAGCACACTGAGTGGGTATCCCCCATTGTAGTGATGCCCAAGAAGAACAGAAAGCTACGTGTATGTATTAACTTGAGGAAGGTTAATGCAGCCACTATTCGAGATAACTATCCGCTTCCTATCACTGAGCACCTTTTAGAAAGAGTAGCAGGCAAGGAAGTGTACAACTTCCTTGATGGATTTTTCGGCTACAATCAGGTAGCCATTGCTCCAGAAGATCAGCATAAGACAGCTTTTGCCACAGAGTGGGGCATATTTGCCTTCGGAGTAATGCCATTTGGTCTTACCAATGCTCTTGCAACCTTTCAAAGATTGATGTGCCATGTATTTAAAGAGTTCTTGAGGAAGAACTTAGAGGTCTATGTGGATGATCTTTGTGCTTATTCCAACATTAGACAAACCCATATCTCTGAACTTAGACAAATCTTTGACAAATATTGAGAGTATCAAGTCTGCCTGAACCCAGAAAAGTGTGTTTTCATGGTCAAGCAAGGCAAGACTCTAGGACACATAGTGTCAAAGAATGGCATATCCACTGATGAAGAGAAAGTAAGAGCCATAGCAGAGTTACCTAGGCCAAAGAATGTCAAGGAAGTACAAGCTTTCATGGGGCATTGTGGTTATTACCGACGCTTTATACACATGTACGCCATCATTGCCAAGCCTCTGTACGGACGTTTGACTAACTTTGAGTGGACTGATGAATGTGAAAACTCTTTTAACGAGCTCAAAAGAAGATTGTGTTCAGCACCAATCTTGACCACACCAGATTGGAATAAGCCCTTTCATGTTCATGTAGATGCATCCAATTATGCTATTGGATGTGTACTCACAAAACCTACTAGTGAAGGTAATATGGATCTTCCGATTGCCTATGCTAGTAGACAGTTAAATGCAGTTGAACGGAATTATACCACTACTGAGAGAGAAGGATTAGGCATGGTGTATGCAGTTAAAAAGTTTAGACGCTATTTGCTTGCAAATAAGTTTAAATTTTTTACTGATCATAAAGCACTGTTGTACTTGGTGAACAAGCCATGCAATACAAGTAGATTAGTAAGATGGTTTCTCTTACTGATGGAATACGACTTTGAGGTTGTGGTGAGGAAAGGGAAGACTCACTTGAGAGCAGATCATCTCTCTAGGCTCACATCTGGAGAGGCCCCGCAAGGAGTATCTGACAACCTCCTGATGCTTACCTATTTAATTTGGAACTTGTACCTCAATGGGCTAAGCCATTAGTGCCAGTATTGGCATACGGGCCTAAACATCCAATCACAAACACTCAAGATAGGGAGATAGTAAAAGCCCAAAAATACCAGATCATGGCAGGAAGTATGTACAAGCATACAGATCAAGGTATCCTAGCTTGTTGTGTGGAAGAGGATGAGTATGCAAAATGGTTGCAATTAGCACATGTAGGTGCATTAAAGCAACACTACTCAAAGCAACGAACCCTACAGACACTAAGGAGACTCCGAGTGCATTGGCCTACTATGGAAGCTGATGCCCATAAATTGTGCAAGGAATGTCCTATCTGTTGCACTAAACCCCCCGTGGATCATGCCACTCTTTATCAAGTGTCCATAGTGCTAGATTGGAGTGAACCATTAGTAGCCTTTTTGAGGACAAAAACATTCCCTCAAGATATGACCCTGACAAGGCAAAGAAGTTTAGAACAAGAAGCCCTAGACTACTCACTTATTGGTGATAATTTATCAAGCGTGGTAAAGATGGTTACCTGAGGCTTTGTGTCCATGAGAGCGAGTATCTTAAGATCTTGGAAGCTGCTCATCAAGGTGTAGCAAGAGGACATTTTGGACTAGATCGAGTGATCAAGGCTATACTATTTGCAGGTCTTTGGTGGCCAACCCTTCACATGGATGCACATACCTATGTGAAGCGGTGTGATGTCTGTCAGCGAACTCAGTATCCTATATGCAAAGATGAGATGCCTTTGAAACCTATGATGGGTGGACATGCATTCTCTAAGTGGGGAATAGACTTTATTGGTCCGATTAATCCCCCAGCTAAGGGTTCACATGCTAAATATATCATTGTGGCCACAGACTATCTAACCAAGTGGGTAGAGGTAAAAGCTACGACAAAGAATGATGCTCAGACGACCGCTAAGTTCTTATTCGAGAATGTGTTCACTAGATACGGGCTACCTATAGAGCTAGTTAGTGATAGAGGGACTCACTTCTTGAATGAAGTTATTAAAAATCTGCTCCAAGAGTTCTTGGTAGTACACAAGAAGTCTGCCCCCTATCACCCACAAGCTAATGGGCAAGCCGAAAGCACAAATAAGATTCTATGCAATGTATTAACAAAATTAGTGAACAATAAATGCTCTGATTGGGACAAACAGCTACACCATGCTGTTTGGGCATACAAAGTTGCCTATAAAACGGTACTCAAAGCCACCCCCTTTCAAATGGTATTTGGCCAAAATGCAATGTTACCATTGGATTTCCTGATACCAACACTGAGAGTAGCTCAGGAGCATGGGTGGACAGGCCATGAGCTCTCATCTAGAATCTTTGACCTTGAATGGCTAGGTGAAACAAGACTGAGGGCTGCAGCAGGAATTTATGCAGCCAAGAAGAGGCAAAAAGCATATTTCAATGCACATGTGAAGGATAAGGGCTTGAAAACAGGAGACCTAGTTTTAGTCTACACGTTGAAGCAACATGCGAGGAAATTAGAGAAGCGTGGTTATGGAGCTATGATCATCAATAGGATTTCAACTAGTGGAGCAGTACAGCTAGCCACTTTAGAAGGCGATATTCTCCCTAATTACATAAGCGGATGCAGAGTCACGTTATATCAAGAACCCCTGATTGAAGAGATGGTAAATAGACTCAACACTGCCAAGAAACGCAAAGAAGAAGAAAAACGAATTCAAGAAGAGGCACAGGCAGAAGCTTTGGAACGCATCCGAAGAATGAAGTTGAGAAGACAGGGTAGAGATCAGCCCAGGACAGATGACTATGCGCACCCAGGATATCATATGGCTATGTGTGAAGTTCCAGGCATTAGCTCTCATAGAATAATTGATCGACCTCCTTTTGTGACTTTAGAGATAGGACAAGGACAGAGTGCAAGGACTGTACGGGCCTTGATTGACTCAGGAGTAGCCACTAGTGCGGTGAGACTCTCTTACTGTCAAGAATTGAAATTACAAGTCAATCCTATAGAAGCATATCTCATAGGATTGGGAGCTGTGGAGACCCCTTGCATGGGCGAGGTGGAACTTCCCCTCTACATTCAAGATGTTTTATTGACAGTGAAAGTACTAGTGTGTCAAGATGAGGATCTCCCTGAGCCTCTTGTCTTGGGTCAAGACTGGATCTATGATCATGCAATCAACCTAAACCTAAGAAGTGGACTTCTTCAGGTATGGGTAAATCAGAGTCGAATTACAGTCGAGTTAGACAATGGAGCACTCAAGGAACTAGGAAAGGCACACACTCCTGGTCCTTCCAGGAGTACACATGATGATGACCAAGCTATTCTTGTCCGAAACTATGTGATGCAGAGGGATGATTATCTCAACCAAGAAGTCAAGAGTACGATGAAACTCCCTTCTTTTCCAAAGGCCAGAAGCAGATAAAAGGCAGAAGAAGCAGACTACCTATACTCGAAGCCAAAAGAAAATACGAAGCCAGATGTCCCCGCCACCAAAACAAATGTGGGTGCGGAAAGGCGAGCATCCTATGGCGGTCAAGCCACAACAACTGGCTCAACTTCCTATTAGTGATGGGCGACAAGACACTAAATAGGAAGTCTTCCAAAAACTCTTCTGTGAAAGTGAAGTCTATCTGGGTACCCAGGAAGTCGATGAAGGTTGGCCCACAATCAAGATAAATTTGGGTGCCCAAGGCTTGCTTGCGGGCTCAAATAGCTACACCGAGACCACACCCTGTACAACATGGTTCACTCGCTCGAACAACTGACACCCACTCTTATTTGACACTCACAAACACATATTCACCTAGGAGCACGAGTAGAATCACTTGTAAATGGGTCCCTAGAAAACCTCATTTCCAAGCAGAAATTCTCACAAAGCCCTCTAGAGTCTCCACAAAACCCAAACCGAAAGCCATCCAGCGTGTTTGGCTGCCCAAGGCATCTAATAAACCCCCCGACCCCCACTTGTAAATTCAACCCCACCTAGTAACTGCATCATTCTCACACTACGACTTTCCATTTAGCTCTTAGGACAAATCATCCACTAACTCCACCCACACTCACCAAGAACTCACTGACTAACTAACTTATCATGAAAAACTCATGTTAATATTGTCACGGGGACACATGAACGCTTGGTGTCCATTTGCAATGTTAACATTCATTTGTATATTCTCACAGACCCGATGACCAGTCTCCTCACTATGGCCGAGACAGGAACAAGCTCCCAGGTAGGCACTAGCCCTCAAATTGTGGATATTGAAAGTCTTCCCATTGAGGAGGAGTTGAAGGAAAGACCAGTGGCATTGCGAGCCTTACATGCCATACCTGTTCAGAATCCTCCCCAGGGACACACATCACCAGTAAGCAAAAACTCGCATTGGTTCAATGATGTGGCAGGACCTCTGGGTGAAGGTACTTACTTGTGGGAAGCAGAAATAGAGTTCAACGGACGCTGGGGCAGGTATCATTTCTTTACCAGAGAATTTGAGAGGCTCCAAAATAATGAAGGCTTGAAACCGATATGGAAGAAGGCGGGCTTATATGATTACTTCAAAGCCCAGTTACCGAATCCCGACTTTCTAAGATGCTCATATCTGATTAGCACCCTCACTCCTAGTAAAGAGAAAAAGGGGTATAGCACCTTTGTCTTACCATCTCTCACAAGAGCTAATGAGCTGAAGCACTTCAAGTTGGCGAACAATTTGGTAAGATAAGCTCTCGACATGAAAGGCATGCATATCCCTACCGAGAAAGAGACTATGGTCCCCGACAACATGAAGAACCGGAATCTGACAAAACTAAAGGACATGGTGGCAATGACGCCGACTATTGCCATTCACCTTCGAATGTGCATGCAACATTTCGCGTTCCCGGCTCAAGAGAGATTCACAATGCCACCCAAGAAGATTTGGTTCAGTTTATACTTAGCAAATGCTTTCAATTTGACAATCAACATGCCACATTGGATTATTGACCAGATACACTTAGCGCATCAACGGTGGTATAAGAAGCAAAAGTTAGTACTTTATGGATGTTGTGCTCTCACAAGGATTGTTTACAGATGCTTGGCATATGATGTGCCAATTCAAAGGGTGCTGGTTTGGACCAGGGTGCAAGAATTCCAACGTAGACTATCAACTGCAGGCCCCCCGCCCAAGAAAATGAGGGGAGCAGTTCTGATGCCCTGTGCACAGGCCCGCGGTGGTACACTAACACCAGAAACAACCCCATGACTTCCAAGATGGGTGCAACCCTTCACTATTAGATTACCAAGGCATAGCACAGAAGGACCAAATCTAGTGTTTCCACCTATACCCACCGACCTAGAGTTCCCTCATGGCTTCACACTCAAAGACTTAACGGATGAGGAGGTAGCCAGAATCATTGATGCTGTTAATTTGGAAGTCGAGGCAGAGCAAGCGAGCGGGCAACAAACTGCTACAGACCAACCCCATCCTAGACAACCAGAAGTTGTGGAAGTGGATGAAGTCGAAGAAGAGAATGCAGAAGAGGAGCAAGAGGATGAGCAAGAAGGACTGTCTGATGAAGAAGAGCATGAATTTGAGCAAGAAGTGGTACAAGATATTGAAGGAGCCCCTGCATATACAAAGCAATTGAAGAGACTGTATGATACCATCAACCGAGTTCAAGAGCAACACAAATTATCCTTGGCAGCAGGAAAGGCCCTGATGAACCAGATCCTGGAAGACGAAGGCATAGATGAGCAATACAGGGCAACCCTCGACATGATTGCAGATGCATTGGGGTACGTGAGATGGTGCATACCTCTCTTGCACACTCGCGAAGATCAGAGCGAAGATACGGTAGACGTCCCCCTCGATCAGGGAAACAGATGAATGTATTGGTATCAGAACCATAGGGCACCACATCCACGACCACGAGCACAACTCAAATCATTCATGACACTGAGGAAGCCTATACCTCAAGTGCACCCCCGTCTTTACGACCCCTACCTCCAACTCCACCATCTTCACCTCCCACTACCAGTGTCACCACCACTGTCACCGCCCACAAGTCCACTTCCCATACCGAAGCACAGACTGTGAGTCAACCCTCACAATCCGCACAACCTATCATCACCCCTATTGTAAATACTACCACTGACACCGTAATTCTGACTGTAGCCGCTGAAAATACCATTCCCCCCATCACACTCCCTGGCGGTTCATATTCACAACTACACACACCACTTTACACATTCACAACCATCACTACACCGACAATTACCATGTTCACAATCACTCCCACGACTGCATCCACATATGATGTCATGGACGTATCACCCACGTCCGCACCTCTCCCTCCCCCCATATTTCCACAATCTCCCATTCCCCCACCACCCACTTCACCCTTTTCAAGCACAGCATACACACTTCCATTCCCTTTTCCCTACCCTTCTGCATTCAACACCTTTCCCGCATCCACTCCTGTTAATAATGTTTTTAATAACATGTACCAATGTATGTCTCAACTACAACAACATTACCAGCACCTAGATGCTCAGCATACAAGTCTGTTCACAAGAACAACATGAGCAGTTAGTAGCCAATCCACCCCATCTAGAGGCTAAAGAAAAACAAGAACTTGATGATATGTTACACTCTCAGATAACAGACAATCTCAAGCTTCGATGCAACCTCACCCTACTACGAAAGCACATGTCCGTAGCACTCGAAGAGAATAAAAGACTGCAGAAATAGAACGAAGAAAACCAGGAAGCAGCAATGGAAGGTTCCTCACACGTAATTGACCGAGAGCATTTCAAGGCCATCCCCTCAAAGAATATGCAAATTGTGTTGGAAACCCATGCCGACCTCCTGGAAGCCCACACAGCACTAGAAAGAGAAAGAGATTACCTATTAAAGCAACTGGCAACTCAACAGAAGTCACCAAGCAAAGTCACAACCGTAGCTGACACATCTGAAGAAGTCGCAGAACTCAAAGCAGAACTAGAAGAACTACAAAATAAAGTTCTGCAATACGAGCGTCAACCCTCTCCCCTCATGGAACCGGAACCTGAAGACTTAGTGCCAATTGAAGTGGAGGAGACTTTTGAAGACCCATATGTTCCCATTCCTCCACCAGGGGGTAAGCAAACGGAGGAAGGAATGGACACAATTGAGATCGAAGCCCCTGAATGGATGTAGAGGTTAGAGAAGGTTGCTGCAACCCATGACGAGAGAGTTGCAGTACAGATAGCGTCTATGTCCTGATTGGAAGAAGTCATAATTAAATCGGATTACTTCAGAAACCTCTCCCATCATAGGAGGATTGGCACGTCCGATGATTTATATGTTCCATTCTGAGTCCTAATGGCAGATTATAATGCTGAAATCAAGCACCGCACAACAAAAGAACCAACCTCAGCGACACAGTTTGCACCAGAAGATATCCCTACAAGTGCCACGCATGGGAATATATTTCAACCTACTTGGAGGATCCGTCTGCTTGAAACCTACCCTGAAATGGTACGCACGTGGAATAACATGCTTCTATATATCAAGTATAATCCCTGCTACTGCCCTGTCTTTCGACGAAGGTCTTGGCCAGACTACACCAAAATAGTTTTGACAGTCAAAGGATGCGAAAAGTGGCTGAACTACGTGTACTTAGCACCACCTAACGGCCAACCCACAGTAGCATACATGATTTCGACAATTCGGCATTGGGGAGTACGATTCAAAAATATACCAGATATCATGGCACAGATGTGCCTCAAAATCTTTGAGCTCATGTTGGTTACCTTGAGGACCTTTAATAATGTCAAAGAACCTCATCTTTCGGCTCTTGGATTTAATGAAGGAAATTAGGATCTTGTTTATGATATGAGCACCACACCATCTATCAAGGTCGTCTATGCGTGGCATGCTCGTGTCAAGTATTTACCAGCCTGCTTCAAACAGAGGTTTGAAGAAATGTTTATCATAGGGTTCTGGGAATATCATTCAGAGATATTCATTCCCAGACCATCTCATTTATTGCAATTATTTGCAGTGGAACAAGCCCTCCATTCAGAAAAGCTACATATGCCACATCCAGAAGTTCCCGGGCCAGTAGACTGGGATGCCCTACTCACCGATTTGGCCAAAGGGCTGAGATTATCCGAGCACCACCTAGCAAAAGATGTAGTGGAGTATTACATCCAACGGTCCACACAACAAGGGTCTGTCAGAGACGACATACGCGAGAGAGGGGGGGGGGTGTTAGCGACAGTCAACGTACCCCAGGACTCACAAGACAAGGAAGTCAAAGAAGGGAACTAGAGCGAAGAGAAAGCACAAGCAAACAAAGTAGTCAACGAAGATCTGGCAAGTAGGCCGTCCAAATTTTTCCATGAAGTAATACTTCCTAAATAGTGAATTTACTCACTCTACCTCATTGTAAATACCATTTCACCTTTTTGTAACTCCATTTTGTGCAAGCCGAGGAGTCCTCGAGCTTGAGGAGTATTAGAAGTATCATCGTACCAATTTTCATGATTTTTAGACTCCGTTTGAACATCCAAATAGGCCCTAGAACCTAATTTTTAACTAGGCCAGACACTAGGTCTGGACAGGGCCAAAAGCTAGTCAAAAACTATAAATAGAGCTAGAGAGCTCATTTTTGAGGTTAGCTTGTAATAGATTTGAACTTGTATGAGCATTTTGGAAGTAATCTAAAATAACTCCATTGTCTTTCTCTTTGTCTTGCCGTGTGTGCACGTGTGTGTGTGTATGTGTGCATATTAGTGTGCTTCTCACTCACGCACTTGTGCCATCACTTGTTGGAGGTCTTCATACCATCCTCACGTCTTCTCGGATTGACATTAAAGGAGGTGCTACTCATCACTGAGCTACAGAGATGATCCTAGGAAGACCCTTCCTATGACAATTCCAAATAGTACAGGATTGGGGAACCAACTCCTTGTACTTGCAGCATTTAGGGGTCACCACCAAGATCAATTTGAAGGATTACACCTTCAGAGATGTACCACCCCTATAGTGGAATCCTATCCACAAAGCAAAAGAAGATTCAATCTCTGTGCATTCTGGGAGTTCATCTGATCCATCATGGTTGTATGAAGATACTCACTTGTGGATGTGCAAGGTCGCAGAGGAAGAGGAAAAGCACCTAAAAGCAAGAGAAGAAGGAACTCCCCCAGGAGATAGATGAGTTAAAGACCCAGCCTATACACTGATGATATTTCCAGATGAGGAATTTGAGCCCCATGGTTGGGCAGAAATCTTGGCCACCATGGACATTGCAGTCAATGAGGAACAATGGACACCTCATTGTGATGAGGAGGGTTATGATATTTCAGTGTTCATGTGTCAGCCCCTGCTAGAAGAATGTGACCCTAGTGATGTCATAGAAGAAGAAGAAGAGCATGATGATGATCTAGAGTCCATTGTGATGGATAGTTGCTTTAATTCAGAGCAACATTATCTAGAAGATGCAGGAGTGCTTACCCAAAAAGAAGAAGAACCTCTCACAAGTATTAAAACGGTAAATTCAAAGGATGGAAGTGAGAGTAGTCGAAAGAGAAAGAAAAGAAAAGCAGTGAAACAGGAAGAGGAGGGATCATTGTTTGAAGTACCAGAAAACTTCAAGAAATATGAAGTTGAAGACCAAAAAAATTTGGTACAAATGCCTAAGAGAGAGGCCATCATAGGAGAATCATATGATAATAAAGAAAAGACCAAGAAGATTGTAGTGACCATTGAAGAGAACGAAGAGAGATGCACGTATATAGGAGAGACCAAGTGCAAGAGAAGAAATGGAGCTCGTAGCTCTATTAAGGGAATATAGGGATGTGTTTGCATGGCACTATAGAGACTTGAAGGGGGTAGATCCAAGAATATGCTCTCATACAATCCCCATGATTGCTCACGCCAAGCCTACCAAACAGAAACCCTACACATATAATGACACTTATGCAGCTAAAATAAAAGAGGAAATTGATAGGTTGATTGAAGCCGGATTTATCTACGAGATTGAGCATATTGAATGGGCGTCCCCCATTGTAGTGGTGCCCAAGAAGAATGGAAAGTTGCGAGTGTGTATTAACCTTAAAAAAGTTAATGCCGCTACCATCAGAGATAGCTATCCGCTTCCAATCACTAAACATTTATTGGAGGGGGTTGCAAGCAAGGAAGTTTATAGCTTCCTTGATGGATTTTCAGGTTACAACCAAGTAGCCATTGCCCCAGAAGATCAACACAAAATGGCTTTTGCCATAGAGTGGGGAATCTTTGCATTTCGTGTGATGCCGTTTGGCCTCACCAATGCACCTACAACATTCCAAAGGCTCATGTGTCATGTCTTCAAAGAGTTCTTGCGAAAGAGCTTAGAGGACGATTTATGTGCTCATTCCCAAGTAAGAAAATACCACATCCCTGAGCTCAGAAAAATCTTCAACAAGTGTAGAGAATATCGAGTGTGTCTGAACCGAGAGAAGTGTGCATTCATCGTACAACAAGGTAAAATCTTAGGTCATACTGTTCCGAAGAATGGAATATCCACAGACAAGGACAAAGTTAGAGCCATAGCAGAGCTGCCAAGGCCAAGGAACGTTAAAGAGGTACAAGCTTTTATGGGCCATTGTGGATATTACCGCAGGTTTATCCACATGTATGCGATCATAGCTAAACCTCTTTATGGTTTGTTGACAAATTTTGAGTGGAACGACGAATGTGAGAACTCCTTCAATGAGCTAAAAAGAAGTTTGTGCACAACACCAATACTGACCACTCCTGATTGGAATAAGCCATTCCATGTCCATGTAGATGATTCCAATCATGCAATAGGATGTGTGCTAGCACAACCCACAGGTGAAGGAAACTTAGATTTACCCATAGCATACACGAGTAGATAGCTAACCACAGCTGAGCGCAACTATACCACCACTGAGCGACAGGGCTTAGGCATCTTATACGCTGTGAAGACTGATGAAGAGTGTTAATCTCCAAAAGAACAACCTATTCTTGAAATAAGAGCACCTCTATATCAAGAATAAGTCCAGACTCCACTTAATTTAGAGAACAATCACCAACTTATCAAGAAATTGATTATTCTGAAAAAAATCAAATTCTCAGAAAAGTCTGCTGCAGATTAATCTCTGATTGACTAACCACTCGTGTAAAGTTTTTGATAAAACTTTGTAGGATGTGTCGCCTTAAGGTTGTGCACCTTCTCCAACTTAAATCTCCTCAAATGATTGAGTATACTTTGAGAAATAACTCAAACACTTTACCTATGTGTGAAACTACTTCTCTGCAGTAGCAACTTTGACACCTGTAACTTCTTAGCTATGGTTCTCCCAATTTCGAACCCATTTGGTCAAATTCTTTTAGATGTAGATAGCTTATCTCTCAACTTAGATTTTGAGCTATCATTTGTGTAAAACTTTACACTGTGCACTGAGCACTGTTCATTTCTTTGAACTCGAAATCTGCGCCTGTTTCAGAAGATACTCAAACCTTTACACATACAAATGTTCCTATTCAGAATTCTCTCAACCTAATCACAATTGGAAGTTAAAACTTTGTACAGTAGTCGATCAACTCTAGACTTAGACTTGTACAAAAGCATTCCTCAAAAGATCTACCACAAAAGGAGAAAACACAAAAACTTCGGGCGCAAAAATTCTGTCATTTCTGAAGAAGACTACAACTGAATGAGAGAGAGACTTCAACTAACTTTTCATTTGTCTAATTGACACTTACAACTACTCATTTATCTATTTCTATACTCTCACATAGTCTCTCCTCGTCTTCTCTCTACATCCCGACATTTTTCCATAGTATTTATAGGCAAATATGTACAAACTTATGACTAAACATAAGTATAAGTAACCTATGTCTTAACTAATGTACATATGTGTACATTTCTTTCAAACTGTGAATGTAACCATCTTCTAAGCTTCAAAAATTGATCTTATCTCCATCCTTTGTCTTTCAAAACTTCAATTGGTGATTGGTCTGCACCAACAGCTCCCCCTCAATCATCAATTGAGGTTTCTCTTATCTTCTTTATACCTGCCATGTCTTTGAACTTCTGTAACTTTGGTCCATCCAAGCTTTTTGTAAGCATATCAGCTATCTGATCTTTTGTTGAAGTATGTATGACTTCAATCTCTTTATCCATCACCTTCTCTCTTAGAAAGTGATACTGTATCTCAATGTGTTTGGTCCTGGCATGAAAGACAGGATTAGCAGCTAGATATAATGAACTCATGTTATCTCCATAAATGATAGGTATGCTCTATATAGTGTCAAAACTCTTCATGAGAGTTTTAAGCCATATCACTTCCTTTGCAGCTTCAACCATGCCTTTGTACTCTGCTTCTGTAGATGACAAAGCAATTGTATGTTGCTACTTTGAGCACCAAGAGATTAACTTATCTCCCACATAACACATGTACCCATAGGTTGATCTTCTATCATCTGGATTACCTGCCCAATCTACATCACTATATATTTTGATATTTGTATCTGATGTAAAACCATAATACAAATCCTCTTTGAGTGTACCCTTAATGTATCTCAACACTCTTTGACCTGCAATCCAATGTTCTTTCCTAGGACAATGCATGAATTGAGACAACACCCCAACTGCATATAATCAGGCCTAGTTAATGTAGCATAAATAAGACTACCAACCAAACTCTGATATTGTTTCATGTCCTTGAACTTTTCACCTCCAAATCTGCTCAATTTATGATTCACCTCCATTGGAGTAGGTGCTACTCTGCAATCATTCATTTTAAACTTGGTTAACAAATTCTTCAAGTACCTTTCTTGAGTCACATACACTCCATGTTGAGTGTATGAAATCTCCATGCCCAAGAAATATGACAAATCTCCCAAATCACTAATTTTGAACTCTTTCTCCATTTGCTTCTTTAGGCTTTGTATGCCTTTCTCATCTGTACCTGTAAGAATTATATCATCAACATATATACATATGTAAATGAACCCATCATCACTTGCTTTGACAAGCAAGCTACTATCTGCTTTAGATACTTGAAATCCAAGTTCCTTTAAGAACTTTACAAGCCTATAGTTCCATGCCCTTGGGGCCTGCTTCAAGCCATATAAAGCTCTCTTGAGCTTACACACATGATCTTGATATCTTCCATCTCTGAATCCTTGAGGTTGCTCCATGAAAACATCATCTGAAATATAACCATTCAAAAAAGCATTTTTCACATCTAATTGACACAATTTCCAACCTTTACATGCAGCAATTGCTATAAGTGTTCTGATGGTTGTCATCTTTGCCACAGGACTATAAGTCTCATCATAGTCAATACCATATGTCTGAGCAAACCCTTTTACAACAAGTCTAGCTTTGTACCTAGACACACTTCCATCTGCAAATCTCTTTGTCTTATAAACCCACTTGCATCCAATGATCTTCTAGCTATTTGGCTTTGGAACCAAATCCCATGTTTGATTCTCCATCAATGCATCATATTCTTCCTGCATAGCTTTCTCCCAATTTTCTTTACCTTTTGCCTCTTCATATGTAGAAGGGTCTTCATCTGCTTTAATCATATATGCATAATCCTTAGTAGTCAAGAATGAAGTATCATAGCTATACCTTGTAGGTTGCCACTTGTGTCTTGATGACCTTCTAAGTTCTCCACTCCTTGAGGTTTCTGGTTCTTCACACTCAGGATCAAATCTTGGCATTTCTTCAACTTCAACCTGCACTTCATTATTCTTTTCTTCATCAAATATCTGTACCTTTAACTTACCTTTCCTTTGACTCACAATTTCTTCATCATCTGTATTAATATTGATAGTACCTGCATACCAAGTACCTTGCTCATCAAATGTAACATCTTTTGATACAAGAAAATGTTTTGTGGATGGATTCCACAACCTGTATCCCATCTGCTTATCATCATAACCAATGAACACATATTTTTCAGCTTTAGGCTCCAATTTGTGCCTTAATTGTGATGGCACATATGCATATGCCAAACATCCAAATACTTTGCAATGGTCTAATGTAGGTCTCTTACCCCACCATGCCTCATATGGTGTCATACCCTATAAGGCTTTACATGGTAGCCTATTGACCAGATAAGTGGCTGTATTTACAGCCTCAGCCCACAAGTAATTTGGGCAATTTTTCTCCTTCAACATGGATCTTGCAAACTCAACAAGAGTCCTATTCCTCCTCTCTGCTACACCATTTTGTTGAGGAGAGTACCTGCAAGTAACCTCCCTTTTTATACCTGCATTCCAAAAATAATCACTGAACTCATTAGAGAAATACTCTCCCCCTCCATCTGACCTTAGTCTCTTCAACTTATGACCTGTAATTCTTTCTGCATACACATGATAATGTTTGAATGTATTGAACATCTCTAACTTATCTTTGATCACATAGATAGTGATCCATCTGGTAGCATCATCAACATAAATCACATAATACCTTGAACCATTGATACTGAAATCCTTTGATGGTCCCCACACATCTGTGTGTACCAACTCAAGTTTCTCTGAATACATAAACCCATGCTTAGAATAGGGTTGCTTATGAGCCTTACCTAATTGACATGCCTCACATCTGTATGTCATATGTTGACCTGCAACATTAGGCAATCCAAGCACTGAACCATTATTAATCATATCTTTGATACCTCTTTCATTGAAATGTCCAAGCCTCTTGTGCCAAAGATCTAACTCAGAGATCTTATGTCCTCCATAAGTGAACAAGGCATGACCAACATTACCTTGAATTTTCAATGTGAACAATCTTCCTTCTTTCTTCCCTGAAACAATTTGTTTATACCCATTGCTAGGGTCTTCCACAAACACTCCTTCATTAGTGAACCTCACTTCATAACCTTTTTCCACAATTTGTCCTACACTTATCAAATTCTTAGGAATTGTAGGAACATACAAGACCTTACTCAATAAGGTGCTACCATCCTTGGCCTTCACTGATCCAATTGACTTCACATTATGCTTTGTATTGTCACCTGTTTGAACAACATGATTAGATACCTTATTTTCCAAATCAGTCATCAATGCTATGTTACCACTCAGGTGATTGCTACATCTTGAGTCAATGTAGAAGACTCTTTGGTCTTCACTTTGCCTTTCACAAGTTGCATTCATTATCAATGTTGAATCCTCCTTCTGATTTGAAGCATAATTGTAGTAGGTATTATTGTATTGTTGACTTTGGAATCCTCTACCTGCACTTCTTCCAAAGTAACCCCTACTACCTCTTTACCTCTGAAATTACCTCTTTGATTTCTGCCACCTCTTCCTCTTGAATTATAGTTCTGATTGTATCCACCATTATTCTGAGTGTTATGCCAACAATCATTAGCTAAATGATTTGTCTTACCACAAATCCAGCAAACTTTGGCTCCATCTTTGTTACTCCTGCCTCTTCCTCTACCTTTGCCGCCTCCTCTTCCTCTTAGGAAGTTGGCTTGACTAGTTGTGCCTTCTTCTTCATTTGCTTGTTGCTTTCCTTTGTTAGCTTTCTTCTTGTCTTTAGAGTACATTGCATGACCTGCACTCTTGTCAACATCTCCTTTGATATCATTCTCAAAAGTTAGCATATGTCCTAACAATTGATTCAAATCAGGAGTGAAATGATCCAATGAAAGTTCTGTAGATAAAATAAAAGGCTTCCACTTCTCATCACCTCTTAGTCCTGTGAGAATTTGCCTTACCAATTTATCCTCTTCAATGTCTTCATCCACTGCTCCTAATGCATCTGCAATGTCCTTCATCTTTGTCACATAATCAGATATTGATTGTGAAGCCTTCTTGTTGAAAGTAGTAAACTCTGCCCATAATGAAGCCTTCCTTGATTTGGTTGTGTTCTGAAAATGCTCTTCCAAAGCATTCCAAATGTCACTTGCACTTTCAAGGCCTCTAATGTGAGGTAGCAAGTAGTCATTGACTGTCATATAGATAATGCTCCTAGCTTGAGCATCTCTTTTCATCCAATTCTTCAAATCTGACAATTCCTCCCTAGTTGGAACACTAGGATCTCTGAATTGAGGCTTTTCTTCCTCACCTGTAATGTAAGCTATCAAGTCTTTGCTCATAAGATGAGCTTCCATCCTCATTGACCATGCAGGATAGTTTTCTCTATCCAATTTCTCTATCTGAAGAGAATCTCCCATCCTTTCTTCACCTGTACTAACAGATCGTTAAGCTTTATGAGAAATAAATGTACCTTGGCTTTGAATATTACTCCTTCTGATCCTTTTGACGACTTCAATGTGTCTTCTTTCAAGCTTTCTTCACTCTTTGTCCTTTTGATCCTTCGAGATGTAAAATTTGTATATCTGCAGCAGTCGGAGTCTCCCTTTCCTTGATTCTGATGCTTCCTGCTCTGATACCACTGATGAAGAGTGTTAATCTCCAAAAGAACAACCTATTCTTGAAATTAGAGCACCTCTATATCAAGAATAAGTCCAGACTCCACTTAATTTAGAGAACAATCACCAACTTATCAAGAAATTGATTATTCTGAAAAAAATCAAATTCTCAGAAAAGTCTACTACAGATTAATCTCTGATTGACTAACCATTCATGTAAAGTTTTTTATAAAACTTTGTAGGATGTGTCGCCTTAAGGTTGTGCACCTTCTCCAACTTAAATGTCCTCAAATGATTGAGTATACTTTGAGAAATGACTCAAACACTTTACCTATGTGTGAAACTACTTCTCTGGAGTAGCGACTTTGACACCTGTAACTTCTTAGCTATGGTTCTCCCAATGTCGAACCCGTTTGGTCAAATGCTTTTAGATGTAGATATCTAATCTCTCAACTTAGATTTTGAGCTATCATTTGTGTAAAACTTTACAATGTGCATTGAGCACCGTTCATTTCTTTGAACTCGAAATCTGCACCTGTTTCAGAAGATACTCAAACCTTTACACATACAAATGTTCCTATTCAGAATTCTCTCAGCCTAATCACAATTGGAAGCTAAAACTTTGTACAGTAGTCGATCAACTCTAGACTTAGACTTGTACAAAAGCATTCCTCAAAAGATCTACCACAAAAGGAGAAAACACAAAAACTTCGGGCGCAAAAATTCTGTCATTTCTGAAGAAGACTACAACTGAATGAGAGAGAGACTTCAACTAACTTTTCATGTGTCTAATTGACACTTACAACTACTCATTTATCTATTTCTATACTCTCACATAGTCTCTCCTCGTCTTCTCTCTACATCCCGACATTTTTCCATAGTATTTATAGGAAAATATGTACAAACTTATGACTAAACATAAGTATAAGTAACCTATGTCTTAACTAATGTACATATGTGTACATTTCTTTCAACCTGTGAATGTAACCATCTTCTAAGCTTCAAAAATTGATCTTATCTCCATCCTTTGTCTTTCAAAACTTCAATTGGTGATTGGTCTGCACCAACAAAGAAGTTTAGACACTACTTATTGGCCAACAAATTCAAGTTTTTCATTGACCATCAAGCTTTATTATATTTGGTCAATAAACCTTGGAATACAGGATGATAGTAAGATGGTTCCTCTTACTAATGCAATATGACTTTGAAGTTGTTGTTAGGAAAGGTAGAACCTAGCTCCAGGCAGATCACCTTTCGCGCATCACTTCAGGAGAGTCACCGCAAGGAGTGTCTGATGAACTACCTGATGCTTATCTGTTCAATTTAGAAGTTGTTCCTAAATGGGAAAATAAGTTGGTACCTGTCCTAACTTTTGGACCCGCAAATAAGAATGTAAAAACATCCCAAGAAGAAATTGTAAAATCACAAAACTATCAAATATTGACAGGAAGCATGTACAAACAAGATACAGAGGGTGTATTATCTTGTTGTGTCGAGGACGATGAACATAGTAGTTGGTTGCAATCAGCCCATGAAGGATTGATTTTGGAGTGCTCCATTGGTAGAATTCATGAGATCAAGGACATTACCCAAAGAAGCTAGTCTGGCAAGAAGAAGAAGCATGGAGCAAGAGGCTCAAGACTATGCCTTAATAGAAGACAACCTATACCAAAGAGGCAAAGATGCTTACCTAAGATTGTGTGTTCACGAATCAGACTATCTGAAAGTCTTAGAAACTACACATAGCGGTGTTGCAGGTGGATACTTTGGGCCTGAGAGAGTAATTAAGACCATTTTATTCTCGGGACTTTGGTGGCCCACTCTCCATATGGATGCACACACCTATGTGAAGAAAAGTGACGCATGCCAATGTGCACAATATCCGGTTAGAAAAGATGAGATGCCTTTGAGACCGATGATGGGAGGACGTGCATTTTCAAAGTGGGGTATAGACTTTGTAGGTCCTATTAACCCTCCACCTAGAAACTCCCATGCAGAGTACATTATTGTAGCCACACATTACCTTACAAAGTGGGTAGAGGTAAAAGCCACAACAAAGAATGATGCTCAGACAATGGCTAAATTCTTATTTGAAAATGTGTTCACTAGATATGGACTACCAATAGAGTTAGTGAGCGATAGAGGCACACACTTCTTGAATGAAGTCATTCAAAATCTTCTCCAAGAATTCTTGGTGATACATAAGAAGTCTGCCCCCTATCATCCACAAGCTAACGGACAAGCCGAGAGCACAAATAAGATCCTATGTAATGTATTGACAAAACTGGTAAACAATAAACACTCTGATTGGGACAAACAACTTCATCATGCTGTTTGGGCTTACCGAGTTGCATATAAAATGGTACTCAATGCCGCCCCATTTCAGATGGTCTTTGGCCCGAATGTTGTGCTACCATTAGATTTCCTAATCCCAGCTTTAAAGGTCACACAAGAGCATGAGTGGAATGGACATGAGTTGTTCTCCAGGATCTTTGATTTAGAACGCTTAGGTGAGACGAGGCTACGAGCGGCAGCAAGTATCTACGCTGCAAAGAAAAGGCAAAAGGCATACTTTGATGCACACATCAAGGATAAGGGACTGAAAGAGGGAGATCTAGTGTTGGTGTATACACTAAAGCAGCATGCCCGTAAGTTGGAAAAAAGAGGATATGGACCTATGATTTTAAATAGAATTTCCACGAGTGGTGCGATTCAGTTAGCCACTCTAGAAGGAGATATCTTGCCAAACTATATTAGTGGATGTAGAGTCAAGTTGTATCAAGAACCTCTTACTAAGGATATGCTAATGAGACTCAACACTGCTAAGAAGCGAAAAGAAGAAGAGTTAAGGGTGCGAGAAGAAGCACAGGCAGAGGCCAGAGAGCGTATTAGGCGAAATAAGTTAAGGTGACTAGGCCTAGATGTCAACTCAAAAACCCCAAAATATCACATGGATATGTGCCAAAAATCAGGCATAATTACTTCTCAAATCATTGACCGACGTCCCTTTGTGACCATAGAGATAGGACAAGGAAAGAGTGCAAGGACTGTGAAAGCATTGATTGACTGAGGTGCAGCAACTAGTGCAGTTAGACTTTCCTACTACCAAGACTTGCAGTTGAACATCAATCCCATAGAAGCTTATCTCATAGGATTGGGAGGTGTGGAAACCCCTTGTTTGGGTGAGGTGGAATTTCCCATCTACCTTCAAGATGTTCCAATGAAAGTGAAAATGCTAGTGTGTCGCAATGAAGACCTTACAGAACCACTTGTCTTGGGTCAAGATTGGATTTATGACCATGCAATCAATTTGAACCTAAGAAGTCAACTTCTTCAAGCTTGGGTACAAGAACAATGCATTACATTAGAATTAGAGAATTGCATGCTCACAAATCATGGCACCTCACACCCTCTTAGTCCCTCTAAGACTAATCTTCACGAACAAGATGTTATATGTGTCAAAAGCTCTCTATTCCAGAAGAACTCAATCATGGGAGAACCGGCTCAAGGACAAGCGGAATCCTCCTCTCGTGCAAGGACTAATGCCGCAACCACAACTCCACCCAAAAGGCAAGCAACACAGTATAGGACAACGGCTATATCAAATACACAAAGATATGTCAAGAAGCAAGTAGTGACGGGCATGCGGCAGATCTGGGTACGAAAAGGAGAGCAACCACCAGCCTCGCCACAACAATTCCCATCTGGGCAAGCCAACCAGGCTAGAACACGAACGAAGAAGCTAGGACAAGCTCAACCACAAGGTATCCGACAAGTTTGGGTGTCTAAATAATTAGCTGCAGCTCAACAAGGGCAATCACACATGTGGGTACCCAAGAAACTCTTACATGCACATAGGCCTATACTCTCCACCATGCAAAAGGTCTCAACCAAGAAGCCAAGGAGAGAAAAGGGAAAGAAACGAGCACATAAACCACAAGAGGATAAACTCACCTCTTCGACAATAGTCAAAAGACCAACAACAATGGTATGGGTATGGAAGCCAAAGGCACCGATAGGCCCCACAGAACCAAAAAGCCAACCATGAAGGATCAAACCCTCAAGAAACCATCCAAACATGAAGCAGCCCAAGGAGATCACTAAACACTGGTAGAACATTCTGAAATGGATCCCTATAAGGAGGAAGGATCAGTTGTCATCTCGAGATCCAATGGATATCTCCAAGACAGATGGCATCAACATCTACAAATAACATCGAAAGCCTCGATGAGTGACAACCATGTGCTCCTTGCACAACCTTGTCTTTTGCACCATTCAGGTCATGCGTTTTCCAAAGTATGCATTAATATAGGGCCACATTACATGGCCGTGCATAGACACATTTGAGAGTCCCATGCACAAGTGCACATTGACATATGTCAATTATTTTTTTCTGATACTAACATCTGTCTTGTTGTTTTGTGACAGTGTTTTGCAAAAAAAAAAAAGAGAGAGAAAAAAAAAAGGGAAGAAGAACAAAAGAGAGCGAAAGAACTTGTTCCTAGGTTTGGCTCATGGAACATGAATGAGTCATGCTTACTTGAAGGTGGAACCGTTGATTACTGGGCATTATCAGTTTTGATAGAAGTGTGTCTTGGCTAGTAGATGATATTATTGTTGCCTTACCTAGTAGATGTCCAGAACTTGGCATGAACATGGCATCCCCAACTATTGTTTCCCCTTACAATGGTAAGAGGGAAGAGCTCAAAGGTCCGCAACTTGAGCGATGCTTAACTACTATATGTACGAGAGCATCCAAGGGGATGTCTACAACGGGTAGTTTGATACCCTGCAAATCCTTGTATATATACAGTATGAGAAGACTCTTGCTTATGGTGAGCTAAAGAGAATATGTGAAACTAAGCTTGTTGTAGTTACCCAATGTTGTTTGTCAAGGAATATAAAGAAATTCAATTCTCAGTATTTGGCAAATGTTGCTTTGAAGAGAGCAGACAGGGTCAGGCACTCAAAGAGTTTCATCAGTGGACCCTCAACACGGACATTCATCAACAATGTCCATCACAAATGCCAGGAGTACAACACGAAGCGATAAACATCAATCGACGCTTCACCATGGTAAGCATCTTTACTTTGGCAACACCATAACCATGATAGATTAGGAAACCTCTTTGTCGGCATACCCTTGCGCACTTAGCTCAAGACCCCTAATTTTTGCACCATACTTCTTCCAATGCATTTTCCAAGTGAGCACGCATAGGCCTACATTACAAGGCCGTGCACAAGGCACATATTTTTCTCAACCCATGCACGAACACACCTACCCATCCCTCATTATGGGTTATGAGTACTTGGCGTGACTACTATGAACATCACCTTTGGACGGTCGAGAAGACATCACGAGGACAACATCAATACCTAGGATGTGATTCGTAGCCTGCACTTGCTCCAGCTCAACCTTGACAACATCTTTTGAGCAACTAACAGTTTGTGGAAGTTTACAACGACACATTCTCACTGGAATACAAGGACAAATCACATACAAAGGATGGACACTACCTCTCAAAGAACTACATGGAACAACCACTACAACAAGGGTCTGTTAGGGACGACAGATGGAGAGGGGGGGGAGTGTTGAAGCTCAAGGTCAAGGACAAAGCATGGAAGCACATCAAAGAAGTGGAAACACAAGAAAAGGGAGCAAGTAGGGAGCTCCAAGGAGTGTATGTCAAATTTTCACAAGAATCCCCTACAAAAATAGTGATTTTCATCACTAAAAACCATTGTAAATACCATTTCACATTTTTGCAACTCCATTTTGTTCAAGCCGAGGAGTCCTCAAGCTTGAGGAGTATTAGAAGTATCATCCTACCAATTTTCATAATTTTTAGACTCCGTTTGAGCCCTCAAATAAGCTCTGGAACCTAATTTTTAACTATGCCGGACACTAGGTCTGGACAGGGCCAAAACTAGTCCAAAAACTATAAAAATAGCTAGAGAGCTCATTTTTGAGGTTAGCTTGTTAGAGAATAGAGCTTTTGTAAGAGAGTTCCTTTGCAATAGAAGCTTTCCATTGTTCCTTTCTTTGATCTCGCCTTATGTGCGTGTGTGTGTATGTGTGTGCATGCTTGTGTGCTTTCACTCACACACTTGTGCCTTCACTTGCTCGTGGTCTTCATACCAGTCCTCACGTCTCTGCGGATTGACAAGTAAAGGAGGTGGTGTTTATGCTTGAGCTACACCTATCTTGTAGATCCTTGAGTGCCCTGACTGCTACCAACACCCCCCTCTCTTGCGTTTGTCGTCTCTGATAGACTCTTAGTGGGCTAAACGTTTGACATAGTATTTGATGACGTCGATAGCCAGGTGATACTCTTCTAGCTTGAGTCCTCTTGCTAATTCTGTTATTAAGGCATCCCAATCGAGTGGTCCTGGAACATCCGGATGTGGCAGATGCAATTGTTCGTTATGTAAGGTTTTCTCCACATTGAAAAGTTGGAGAAGATGTGAGGGTCTAGGGATGAATATTTTGGAATGGTACTCCCAGAACCCTATAATGAAGATCTCCTCAAAAGTCTATTTGTAGCATGCTGGGAGGTATTTGATTCTTGCATGCCATGCATATATCACACTAATGGAGGGGGTTGTGCTCATGTCATATACTAAGTCGAGATTGCCTGCAGTGAAACCCACTCTTGAGAAATGTGGATCTTTAATGTTCTTGAAGGTTCGGAAGGTGACCAACATTAATTCGAATATTTTCATACACATCTCTGCCATCACGTCAGGAATGGTTCGCAGTCTGACACCCTAGTGGCAGATGGTGGATATCATGTATGCTACTGTGGCTGGTCCTCGTGGTGGTGCTAGCTACACGTAATTTAGCCATTTCTCATAGCCTTTAACATTCTTCATAATGATGGCAAAGTTGGGCCATGTGCATGTTCTGAGTACTGGGACGTAACATGGATTGTATTTGATGAAGAGTGGCATATTATTCCATGTACGAACCATTTCTGGATAAGTTTCTAGAAGACGAAGCCTCCAGGTGGGTTGGAAGATGGACCCATGTGTAGCGCTTTCAGGTATGTCATTTGGACCAAATTGGGTGGCAAAAGTTGGGGCCTTGCCACAACGTCGTTGAATTTCTGCATTATAATCTGCTAAGAGCACACAATAGGGCACGTATTGATCATCATTTGTGTCTACCCATCGGTGATGGGACAAGTATTCGGACTTTATAATGGTATCCTCAATTTTAGATAGTAATTGAATTTGCACCACGACTCTATCATCATGCGTATTGGCATTCTTTTCGAGCTTCTATAGCCATTTTAGGGCTTCACCTTCAAGTGTGTCCAGTCCTTCAGATGTTTGTTGGCCAGCCAGCATAGGCATAGGAACATAAGATTCCTCATATGACTATAAATAACAATACTGGGCTTTTTCAAGTCTGGTAATTGGAATGAGTACAATCTAAATCCCTTAACGAGGATCCATTGGAGGGCAAGTCTAGTGCCAGCAGCCGCGGTAATTCCAGCTCCAATAGCATATATTTAAGTTGTTGTAGTTAAAAAGCTCGTAGTTGGATCTCGGGACGGGTCGAGCGGTCTGCCTCCTTTGGTGTGCACTGGTCGGCCCGCCCTTTCTGTCGGGGACATGCTTCTGGCCTTAATTGGCTGGGACATGGATTCGGCGATGTTACTTTGAAAAAATTAGAGTGCTCAAAGCAAGCCTATGCTCTGAATACATTAGCATGGAATAACGCAATAGGACTCTGGTCCTATTGTGTTGGTCTTCGGGACCGGAGTAATCTTCTACTTCTATGGGCACCAACTCATCCGGTTCTGGTTCTATGATCAGGGAGGGCAATCTTTCGTATCGAACTAATTTTCCTTGCAATTCCGCGACCTATTTTCTTAGTCATTCACCTCCTTAGTAGTCATTGTAGAATCGGTGACCTTCGTTGGTTCTTCTTGCACCCTTAGCTATCAGCGAAGGGTATCCTATTCTTTTTCCAAATCGTCATGCACTGCCAAAAGATCCGCATAGCTTTCAAGAATGGTTTTCATGGTCTCTCAAAGAACAGCTTTAAACCTTTCTGGGTCAATATCCTGAGGGGAGTCTTCCATTGCTGCCTCTAGGCTCTCTTCGTTTTGCTTTTGAAGTCGTTTGTTCTCTTCTAGAGAAGTGGCCATGTGCTTCCTTAGTAATGTCAGATTACGACAGACTTTGACATTATCAAACTGATAAAGTTCAAGTAAAGCTTCTAGTTTTTTAACATCCGAAGATTTTGATTGCTGAGGAGCCTCCAATAGGGTCTGGTGGGCGTGTTCTAGCATAGTATAACTTTGATTGAGGATGGTGTTCTCTTCTTCTAGGGCTGCAAGCTGCTCCTGTAATTGCTGGTGGTCTGCAATTATATTGTAATGAAGATCTTCCAAGGTTTGATATTTGTTCTGTAACTCATATATACATTGATGTAATGTAGAAAAAATATTATTTACATTTAGGGATGCTGGGAAAGTGGAGGATGCAGGGGGAATAGGAAAGGGGAAAGGGATCGTGAATGAAGTGGAAACAAGAGGTGATGTGGGGGGAGGGGGTATGGGAGATTTTGGGAGTGTGGGGGGAGGGAGTGATGCCATAGCTGGTGATGTTTCCATGCTCTCAAAAGTGTGTGTCACCACGTAAGTGGGAACGGAGGGTGCGGTGGATGTGATGTCGGTGAATAGTGTTGTGAATGTAGGTGTGGCAGCCCCTCCAAGTTGGATTCCAGAGGAAGGAGGAAATCCTATAACCTGTGTAGTGGTGGTGGAGATTAAGGTGGACACACACTATAGTAGTTCAAAAGTGATGGGGAGGGATAGACAACAATCCTACACACAAATTCCAAGCTTCACACACACACACAAAAGATTATGGAGAAGATGAAAATCAACAGGGAAGAAGCAAATTCAGAATTTCAGCTCTCCTCCTTCAAAATGGCAAAAAATTCCTTACAAAGAGTCACAAAATGACTTATATACATGTGCCCTAAAAATGGTCCTTCCACACAAGAGACTAGCACTTTATTGACTAATTTCTAACTTTCTACTATTTTACAAGAAATATATTACAATGATTTGGGCTTATGCATCTAGAGGACTCCTCTAGTGTAGTTACATAGCTTTCGAGGGAATTTCCTAGAATTTTGAAGAAGAATTTTATGCCCCTTAATTTGAAAATTTTGGGGCTCCTCTTTTGTGCCTCTTTTCTCTACAACAACAAGCCCGGGGAAAAAAACCTCCTAAAGAGGGAAAAAAGTGCCTCGACGGTCCTAGACACACATCACTACCTAAATATATCAACACCAATGTCATGCCTCTACATCTTACCATCACACACATCCTCAAAGCTTGATCCCTGAAAATGGTGTTAAATTTGGGGTCACTCTAGCACAATGATGAGTATCAACAAGAGGAGTCACCTCATAATTGTCAATCCAAGGAGACATGAGGGTGGTATGACAACCATAAGCAAATGAAACTACGTGTGTGAGTGAGAAGCACACCAACATGCACACACATACACACACATGCACATACAAGATAAGACAAAGAGATGGAGCAATTGAGTCTTTGATTGTCCAAAATGAGTTATAATGTTATAGAAATGCTTCATTCTCCCACCAGCCAACCTCAAAGATGAGCTTTCTAGATCTCTTTATAGTTTTTTTACTAGTTTTGGCCCTATCTAGACCTTGTGTCTAGCCTAGTTAAAAAGTAGGTTCCTAAGCTAATTTGGGGGCTCATACGAGATCTAAAAATTATGAACATTGATACATGGGCACATCTCATACTCATCAAGCTTGAGGACTCCTTTGCTTGGACAAAATGGAGTTGGAATTATAAAAAATAGTATTTACAATGTATGCATAGTGATAAAAATCATTGTTTTGAAGGGACTTGTCTTCAATAATTTGATGGTTCTGATTGCCAAATCTCCATTGGCTACCTTGTCGGATCAGTCCTCCTTTTCCTTCTTTCTACCCTTGCTCCATTTGACTCATTTACCTTAAGCTCCCTTGCCATGTCAGACCACTTGGACCACTTCCTTGGCTGCCAACAATGTGCAACATAAAAAGAAGGTCTTTAAACCCCTACATAGGCCACCAAATCCTTGACCGCAATAAAATATCCAACAAAGAACTCTAGCACCATTAGCAAGAGCACCACAATGAAGAAGAAGATATAACTGAGCATTTGCAGAGGCTAGATACTATCAAAACACGGTTGAGTTTTTGATACCTTAGAGACCTTTTGCAAGGGTGGTAAAAGAGGAGTTACATAGATATTATGTAGGATTAATGATTCAATCTCTCGCTCTAGAATCATTACAAGAGGTAGCAGAATCATATTTGATATCCATGCTTGAGGATTCTAGCCTATGTGTCATCCATGCTAAGAGGGTTATTATACAATCCAAAACTTTGACTATTATGAATGAAACCTGAGCATTTATATTCCTTGTTGTGGCCCATTTTCACTTTTTATGTTATTTCATGTTGTAATCTCACACACTTAAGTGATTTTGTACACTGTCTCACTTTGTCTCACTTGTATGATGAGAATTGGCAATATATCTCATCCAATAAGACCTAGATAGCATTATAGCATGATTTAACGGCCAAACAAGGCCCAACGATAGAAACGCAGGAGAAGCCTTTCCAAAACATTTGGAAATGCTCCTCCTACATTTACGTGGTTGGGCATTATTTGGCCCTTAAACTATGCTTTGGATCATTTGGGGCATATAAATAGGGTTAGTTGATCTATATGCCTTGACTTTTTGCACTCAAATGTTTGAGATACTCACTCCAAGAAGAATTTTATTTTATGTCTGAGTCATTGTGATGCATAAAACAAGTATGTCTTAGCATGTGCCTATATGGCTTAAGGAGACAAATCAAAGGTCTACCATAGAAATGGAGGAGGAGGGCCTGAAAATTTTTTGCAAGCCCTTCTCTTGTGTTTCTATTTTAGGCCTTTTTCTAGCTCAAGGAGACCAAAAAAGGTTTTCCATAGAAACATGAGAGGATAGCTTACGAATTCTTTGCAATCCCTTCTCTCTTGTTTTCTACAGGGAGGCCCTTTTTTGGGTCTCATTATTCCATATATAGCACAAAAAGTATCATTGTCCCACAGTTACGAGTGAAACATGCTTCCAATTATAAAAACAAGATAGATAACTTTAAAATGTGAGATATATATAACAATTTCAAAAAGAAAATTAATTTGAACAAAATGTATTGTTTCATTAACTAATTTGATACATCAATTGGCTTTGAGTTTCTCAATGATTCTCTTTTGGCACTCCAAAACCATAGGTAAGGTGTACGTCAAAAGAAACTTTTATATATCGTCACTATTCTTCACCCCTAACCCTAGAGATATACCTATAATCCTATAGCTTTTTTATGGAAGTTTGAGCCTAAAAATATAATTACAAGGGAATTTTCAATCAAGAAGACATGAATGGTCCTCTTTGTCAAGTTCCATTAAGTTACGGTAATGAAGTCTGTGTTACGGTTATATTTAACGTTGGTGCTGTGTACTGAGAAAGTAGTAACCAGAGTACGAACAGTAAGTCTGTAAGAGAACGAACCAGAGTATTGATAGTAATTCGTATTAACAGAGTACTTTGAATATTAGTGTACTGCGACGTGAATGAGTTAATTGGGAAAATCAAGTTATAGGGCCTCTGATTAGCAGACCCCTACCACTCCCAAGAACCCGAAAGAGTTTAAGCGCGCCTGTGACGGCAACACACGTTTAACACTGGCGCCGTCTATGGGAATGTGGCAACAGAGTGTTGCAAATTGATTGTGGGAAGGTGTCCACGGATTGTGAATCAACAGTAAGGAGAAGCAATACGCAAGTGTTGCAAAGGTGATATATGCCAGTTACTCGGTCCGACGAGTCGTATCCGAAGTACAGGAGAGACCGATAGCCTTGGGCGGTACCAAATTTGTTAGGGACAACCCCAGGAGGTAGAAGCACAGATCGATTAGGCCTGGTCGTCGAAGAAGCAAAGCACGGTAGCAGTGATTCCGGTAGCATTCCGGTGGAACATACTGCAATTCCGGTAGATTCCTCTGTGATTTCGGTGTAGTCTGCAAAAGATACAGTAACTTCGGAGTCTACAGGGATGCAATGTGCAATTGACCTGACACTATCTGGTTAGGATTTGAATTCGTCTGAGGATAGAGGTGTCTTGCACAGAGAGATTATTGAAGGTGAAAGAATACCCTGTTTTGGGGAAAGTTCGACAAATTCCGGTGACACTTCGGTCCCAGTTGCAGGGAATTTACAATTTTTCGGTGACAGTGTGATATTTCCTAGTGAATCTTCATTCCGGACACCACTGTTCGGGGTAAGCTTGCCTACATTTGATACCAAAGAAGAGGATAGGCTATTCGAATTGGAGATCCGAAAGAGGTTGAGCGCTATTTTCAAATCGGAAGGTGAGCAGCCTAACCATACAGACTCCGAAGGACCAGAAACACCTCCTCAAAACTCAGGAGACAACAACAGTAACGCTACTAGCACCATGAGTGGACAACAACAACAACAACAACAACAGCAACAACAGCAGCAGCAACAGCAACAGCCACTTCCACCTCGACCGGTCCCAACAGGGGTAACATACACCAAGTTCGGTGGATTCCCAGGTGACGATCCTGATGCCCATGTACGCACCTTTGAAATAAGTTATGCAGTGCTAAACCATCCACCCAATCCGGCATACAAGGCCATCGTATTCCAGTCTACATTAGTCAATGAAGCAGCGAGGTGGTTAATAGAGTATGATATCAACCATTTCGGCACCTATGAGGCAGTAAGGGATGCGTTCTTACAGAGGTTCCGATTGAAGAAGAACCCTGCCAAAATCTTCGATTACTGGCAGAACAATAAACAGAAGCTGCACCAGACTATGTAGGAATATGCCACATTATTTAGAACTCATTTAAGACAACTACCACTGGCACATGCCAACCTGCCGGATGATGTGATAACTCAGTGGTCTATTAACGGGTTAACCCCACAATTAAGACAAATTATGATCATCCGTTGTGTGGGAGCTATGACACTGGATGCGGTTATTGCGATGGCCCTGCAACTCGAGCATAAGATTGGAGGATTCACCGAAGACTTGGAGTGGCTAAAAGCCAATAAAAATGTTGCAGAAGATCTGGCTAAACAGATGTACTGCACTAAGTGCAAAAATCCTGGTTATACCAGTGCTACCTGTGCCCTTAACCAATTGTATTTCGCCATATGCAATCTCAATGGTCACTCAACAGAAAATTATGCGTATAACGCCAAAGTGCAGGGACAAGCAGCTGTGAACGCCATCATACAGGAACCAAGGCAGCCAGCCACTCATTATGTGCCACCGTAGATGCAAAACAATCAGCCACAAGGATATAGGAATTATCGGGGACAGCGGAATACCAACTTCAATGCAAATCGTTGGCAGATAGGTACATCATAGGAAGGTACTTCCTTACCACCACCTCGATGTCATTTTTGCGGTGAACTTGGTCACATCCGAAGATTCTGCAAGGATGCAGCCGAATATGATCATAGAAAGAAAGAACGTCAAAACCCGATGACCAATATGGTCTATATTTCACCAGTGGAAACTCAAGCAGCAGTGGTCCAGACAAGATCTGGTAAGCAGTTGCAACCAGCAGCGGAAGTGTTTGAACCTGACATCCGTGAACAGCAGAGAATGTATAACAAAGCTAGCCAATGGACCACCAAAGAGCCTACGATGTTCCCTGATCGAGTTTCGGTGACACAGGTTCCCTTGCCAAAGGTGGGATCACAAGAACAAGATTGTACCCCAGTAATAGGAGAAGCATCATCATCATCATCAGAATCAGGAAAGAGTACAATTCAAACAGAGCAAGTACGGGATATTCTCTCTAAGGCCTCAATTACACTCCCCTTGGGATAGCTCCTCACTTTAGTGCCAGGAGTTAGGCAGCAGTTTCAACAACAGGTTAGTCCCATATCTCCCAGTACTCCGGCAACTGCAACAATCCAACCGGAAACTGATTCTACAATGGATTCTGTTCCCTTAATCACGGTCTGGCATAAAAATCACAAGATTACGCAAGTGCTAATTGATGGTGGTTCCGGTATGAATATAGCAATTGCAGCTCTCTGCAAGAAGTTAGGGTGGACCCAAATCGAGCCTGTTCAATTCTTTGTCAGAATGGCCGATCAATCCCGAGTTCATCTAGTGGGACTCGTAAGGAATATCCCCATTACTTTGCAGGGTACCACGTTTAAGATGACTTTCATAGTCTTAGAATTACCGGAATCTAGCCTTGATTACAAACTCCTTTTCGGTTGACCATGGTTGAAATAGGCTAAGGTTATACAGGATTGGTCAGCACATGAACTAACTTTTAAAGATAATCACTATAAATATGTTGTCAAACTTGATGCCATTCAGCCCTGCGAACTCCATGCCAGGCCATATGTAGCAGAGCCGGTCCACATGTTGGATGGCTTATCTGACGATGAAGAAGAAGCATTTCTGAAACACAATGAATATCTGATTTCCTTAGGTACTATAGACTTGCAATCAGTAGTGGACACCTGGAGTTCGGCAGCATGTACAGTTGTTCCTGTGACCGGAGAGGCAGATACAGATGATACTGATGCTATGGATAAAGCCACTCTGCATCACCTTTTACAGTCAGCTGACGATCCGGTGAAACCTCGTCAATTCTATGTCCCGAAAGACCAGTTAGTCACCTACAATTTGGGTAATGAAAGTAACCCGCGTCATATTAAGATGAAGGCTGGATTGTCTGAGGAATTTCAAGAAGATTTGATCAGACTCTTGCGTGAGTTTTCTGATGTTTTTGCCTGGGATTACCGTGATATGAAGGGTCTGGATCCTCGGATCTATCAACATCGAGTCGTGCTTAAACCAGAAGCAAAGCCAATTAAACAACCCAGTTACCGAATGAATCCCAACTATGCAGCACAAGTCAAAGCAGAACTCGATCGCCTATTAAAGGTAGGATTCATTGTACCCATTGAGCACGCTGAATGGATCTCCCCGATCGTGATTGTCCCAAAGAAAAACAAGCAGCTCTGAATCTGTGTGGATTACCGGAAATTGAATGCAGCTACGGTACCTGATCCATTTCCTCTCCCCTTTCTCGACACAATGTTAGACAGAGTGGCTGGACATGAGATGTACTCCGTTTTGGACAGTTATAGTGGTTATAACCAGGTCCGAATGGCTGAGCAAGATATACCGAAAACAACCTTTATTACGAATTGGGGTGTGTACGCTTGTACAGTCATGTGGTTTGGTTTAAGGAATGCTCCAAGCACATTTCAGCAGTGTATGCAGGAAATCTTTTCACCTTACCTCACTTCTTTTATGCAAGTATACTTAGATGATTTTTCTTTATTCGGTAAGATTGTGGCACACCTGTATCATTTACGGTGTTGTTTTGAGAAATGCCATGAATACCGACTTTGCTTGAACCCGACCAAATCTATCTTTGCATTTTCTTGTGGTAAACTCCTTGGCCATATTATCTCTGCACAAGGCATACAAGTTGATCCAGATAATGTTGCAGCTGTGTTGGAAGCACCTGTACCTACCACATCGAAAGAAGTGATGCGCTTCCTAGGTCGAATCCAGTGGCATGGTCGCCATTTATGGTGGTTAGCTCATCTCGCCACACCACTTAATTGACTCATGAAAAGCACTCCACGACAGTTTGAATGGACTCCAGAATGTCAAACTGCCTTTGATCATTTAAAAGAATTATTGACTCAGGCCCCAATTTTGCAAACCCCCGATTGGGAATGCCCATTCCACGTCTTCGTCAATGCCTCAGACATAGCAATTGGAAGTGTTTTAATGCAACAAACTGATAAGTGGTTTCGGCCTGTCTACTATGCAAGTCATCGCCTCGCTCCTGCTGAAAGGAATTATTCAGTGACTGAAAGAGAATGTCTCGGTTTAGTGTACTCTGTAAAGAAATTCCGGCATTATTTGTTAGGCTGAAAATTCACCTTTCATGTAGATCATGCTGCGCTGGTGTATCTGGTCCGACAGCAGCATTTAGGTGGTCGCTTAGCGTGTTGGGTTCTATTGTTAAAAGAGTTCGATTATGAAGTGATTCATTGACGTGGCACTGCACATGCATTAGCAGATTTCCTCTCTTGATTGGATTCCGATGAAGCTCCGGTGGGCGTTGATGACACCACACCAGCAATTTACATTACCGAACCAACTAGTGATGAATCTGCAGAACCTCCTGTGACACCTACCTACTATGATCAGTTATTAACCTTTCTTACTGATGGATGTCTCCCCCTTGTTTGTTGTAGACCTTTGGAGTTGTCCTCTCCAATCATTTAGCATAAAGAATCAACAATATATCTTATTTTTGTCAATCTTGGAAGTATACATGAGACCACAGCCCCTTCTAGATGATAGAATCCAAGAAATAAGAGAAACCTGGTTGGATTTTTGAGAATTAATGAAAATGAAGAGGAATTTCTAGGTCTTGGATTATCTTGAGCAATACTCCATCATTTTCAATAATCTTGGTGTCTAATGCATGTTGTTTTCTCAGCAGAACATAATCATAAAGTCAAAATTCCAAAATGATACCTGTAACCTTCAGAGGAGACAATCACGATTCTATGAAATTAGACAATTTTCATCTCCAGCACCATTCTTCATCAATTTCTCACTCAACACATCAGTAACCAACTCTCTTCATACACATTCATCAGAAATACACAATAGAAGCTTGCAAATCTCCATGGATACACATAGAATAGACTCAACAATCAAAGAAATCACATAAGAGGAAGAAACACGATTTTCTACAGGAAACTCTCTCTTTACTTGGATAGCATGTAATACAAATAACCAACCCTCTCATAGTAGAGAAAATTGTCTTTTATACATTTTCAAGTGTCCCTTTTCACACTTGAATTTTGGTCCTTTCCTCTTCTGATCTAAAAATATGCTATCTAAGAGTTTCCAAAAATTCTAGAAAAAATACATATGATTCTACTCTCCATAAGGAAGACTCTTCCTTATTTTTACATCATTTGCATAAATATTTTTATAAGTTTTTGGCATTTCACAATTATTTTCCATCAAAAATACTTCAAAAAATACTTCTTCTAACATTCTTCCCCTCCTAGACCTTTTGGCTCCTGACAAAAGACATTCTTACTGATAATTCATAAATGTTGCCTTCACTTCTTTTTTCTCTGATATACTTGTGACAGTAGGTCATGGCTTTTTCTTTTTGTAACATTCAAGTTATTCACCATCTCAAATATTGTTTTTCTCCATTGCACAGCAGCCTCTGGTTTATCAACTACATCTTTTTTCAGGTACTCTGTGTATGCAGCTTCATAAGCAGTGAGTCGAGATTTTGTTACAACTGACAAATTTCCAAATATTTTTTATTCCCTTTCAAAAAACCCATAATCAAATGCATCTTCAAAAATCTGGAGATAATGGCTGCCCAAAAATATTTTTCTGCTTTAATAAGCCATCAAACATATCCTATCAAGTGTTTCACTGAGATCAAAGATTAAAGCATCAGTCGGTGAATTGAAACCAATGTAATTGAGAACTCTAACATCTGTATCTGTAAAGGTCTCTATACATGCTAATATGAGTCTCATTACTCTGATTAGTAAAATACATGCTGGGTCATTAACATCTTTGTATGTGGCTATGACAGATTCAGCTGTGTCCACCATATACTTCTTTGTAGGCCATGTTCCTACCTTTGGTCCTGCTATCTTTGGAAAATTCAACCGTTTGGATGGAATTTGTCCTTCTTTCCTTCTTTCCCAAAAGACTGTCCACTCCCTCCTCCTTGCTAGTGGGCAGTACTGGATTGATCTTCAGCTGAATAGGTGCTTCCTTCCATATCTTTCTGCATTCCTTATTAGCATCCAACCACCTATTCCTCCATTTGGGATTAGCTTTTTCGAATAGCTCCTTTGTCACATTGATATCTTCTTCATATTCTAAATACTTGTTCGAAGGTAATCCTACCCTTGCCAACTGATAGTTTTTTATACTTTCCATAATCATGCACAAGGGTATTCCTAGGCCATCTGCAGCCCAATAGTGTTCATCTAGATTTATTCCTTTATTTAAAGAAAATGTAACAATCTGTTCCTCATATTCATCATGCATTTTTCTAATGAATTCCATTCTCGATTCTCTGTCTGTCAGAAGTCTCTGAACAAACTCCTCTATGTATTCTTCTTCTGGTGCTTTGTTTTCTTGTTCACCACCATGTTGGGTTCTGTCATCATCTCCTACTTCATATTCTCTTGTTTGTGTAGTCTCTACCTGTTCTTCCACCTGGGTTTGTGGTTTTTCCAATTTTTTCTGTAGTTCTTCTATTATCAACATTAAACTTCTATTTTGAGAGGTCCACAACTCTCTTTCTGATCTCCATTCATTTCTTTCCTTTTCCACACTCAACTGCCAATCACTCCTCTCTTTTTCAATATCCATATGTAACTTATTGTACCCCCTCATTGAGGTAGCAGCATGTATACTAGCTTGTTTTTCCAACTCCTTGGCTTCTTTTAGCTCTGTTTGCAATCTTATGATTTCCTTATGCAAATCTTCCTTCTCCTCTTGTGTCACCTGAACAGTCTTGCTCTCTTCCTTCAACTGGCCTTCTTCCATTAATAATTTGTTTATTTCCTCATTTGCCTTGTCCATAATTTGATATGAATTCTGCAAGGTTCTGTATCTCCCTTCAATTTTTCTCAGCTCCATCTCCATTTTACTACTATGCTTTGTCTGTTTTGCACACTTTTCTTCAAGATATTGGATTTTATTTTGTTGTTGTACCTCTAATTCCTCCAAAGAAATTATCCTATGTGTTAATTCCTCATTTTTCTCCTTTACAATCCTCAATTGTTCTGCCAATTGTTCTTTTTCTTTCTTGTGCTCCTTAATGATACTACTGCCTTTTTCAAACTCAGATTCTGCTACCATACCTAATATAATCATGTTTCTACTTGCTGGTCTGAATTGCTCTAGGTTGCTCATAATAATCTTGCAAGCAGAACTTATATTTTTAGGTATCCTTTCCAACCCAATTTCTATTTCCATTTGTTTGACTTCTATCTGCTTGTTTTCTTTACACTCATTCTCTTCTTCATCTTCTTCCTCAAACTCTATAACCTGAGTCTTTTGTTCTTCATGGCTCTTATCTGCTTCCATCTTTTCTTGGTCTGCAACATCTTCCTCATATTCCAATATCTGATCATCCTTATTCTTATGTCCTGATATATCTTTAATTATCTTTGTTCCTTCTGCCTTCTTGTTCTCCACTTCTTGTTGTTCTTCTTCAAAGATATGTCTTTCCTTTACTTGTACTTCCTCTTCCCGAATTATGGCTGAATCAGTTTCCTCAGTAATCTTTATCTGATCATTATTTATCTGCTCTTTCTGTCCTTCTTCTTGCTCATCTATATCCATGAGATCCAGGCCTTCCTCTTGTCTTTGATCTTTTGTAGTTGTGAATTCTTCATTATGATTCAAGTCATACAGGATGTCTTTTATGCTTTGGTTGATCTCTTTCTCTGTAATTCCCTCTTCTACTTCTTGAGCATTCTCTTTTTCCACTATTTCCTCTTCTGCTTCCTTGATTTGAGTTGTATCTTTTTGTTTATTGGCTGGACTGCATAACTGAACTCCCTTTTCTTCTTCTACTTTTCCTTCATCTAATTTGAAATTGATTTGTTGTGAAGGTGTTGTCCATATTGACTTTAATCCTGAATCCACTAACCCATAGCTGAATTCCTTCCTTACTTCACTCTCCTCCTCCATCATCACTGCTTTTCCTTTTAGTAATCTTCTCTCTTCTTCAGGACTAACCTGCTTTGCTGCTTCTTCTTGGACTTGCTTCCCCTGAGGCTTCTTTCTCAAGTCTTCTGGTGTTTTATGTTTTTCAGTGGCCTCTGTTAACACATTAGGTGTACTAGGTACTGAGAAATTCAAACTTTTCAACAAAACGTTTTCAATATCACTTTCAGAGTCTGAACAGAATTGTGAAGAGCCTGCTATTCCTGATTTTTCCAGTTTTGAATCTTCTACAGCAGTAGATTCCTTCTAGCTTCCTTTCTTTCACTATCACTTCTTCTGTTTCCATCATTGATACAGGTTCTGCTTCTGCTTTTCCTTTACTTTTCTTGGTTAACTTCTTCTTCTGTATAGGTTTCTTCTGAAGCTTCTTCTTTACTACAACTGCAGTTCTTGTTTCAAGAGGTCCTTGTAGCTCTTTGAAATATGCTAATAGTTCCACTTCTTTTTTGACAAATACTTCCTCTGTCTCAGCTGTCATCATCTGATCATGCAGTTCTTCATAGTGTTCTACTTCCTCTTGAATCCAATCTGTTGCTTTGCAAGAGTAGTCCTCCAACATCTTTTGATATTGGGCTTCATATATTGCCCTTTTATTATTACCTTGAGTCAAGTAGGTATACAACTGATCTTTGCTTGTCTGAGGTGGATGAGGGTCATTTGAAGATTGCACCTGCTTCTGAGCAGCTTCATGCTCTTCCTTAGTTGATTCTACCTGCTCCAATTCAATTGTTCTTGGATCCAATCTCCTTTTCTTTACAGGAACAACTTCTTCTGAAATTCCTTTTCTTTTCCTTTCTGCTCCCCTCATGCTTGATTGGCCTTTTGATTCTCTTACAGATATCTTCCTTGAAGGACTTTTGATTCCTGCCATCAAATTTCTGAAATATTGGGTTGCTGGAGCCAATTGTAATTGATCCTCTATCCCTAGAACATGATATATAATCCTCGTTAAGAATTGAGCTCCATTCATATACTTCTTCTGCTCCCAGTGTTTAGCTGCTTCCTTCAATTGCTCATGTATATATGGTGTTACATCCATCACTCCAAAGGGCTTAGTTCTGTCCTTGTTGTTGAACATAATCAGTGTTACTGGTTTGTGTGGCATGGTGTATCTTGGTAGTTTTGGGAAACAGAAATATTGCAAAAACATTTTGATGGCATATTCCTTAATTTCTCTTCCTTTGAAATCAGGAAATTTAGAATATCCTGTATATGTTTCTTTATTCTTCTTAACAAAGCTGTTATCCAACTTAGTTCCCATTGGATAAAACTGAAGGGCTGCCTTGATATGCTCTGCTTTTATAGTGATATTCACCTCCTGGTTTTCTTTGTCCTTGACTTTACACCGGAAATATGCCTCATTGCCCTTCCCAACTTCGAACAAGCTGTTCATTACCTATGCCACTCTTTCAAAGTCTATGAAAAATATAGGTTCATCCAGCAACTTGTGTAATCCCACTGCTTTCCACCTTTTGTAGTTGGCTACACTTTTTTGAAATTTATAAAACTCCTGACAGAGCATAGTGTACTTGTAACCTCCAACTCCCACTGTAAATATGTGCTGGCCAATAATACCTAGACTTTCCTTGAGTTCCTTAACTATCTTTTCTGCTTTCGGAATCTCCTGCTCCTCATCAGATTTTAATTCTACTGTCTCCATTGTTGCTTCATTGTCTAAGAACCAATGTCCTCTAGACAGAGCGACTAAGTCTGCTTTGAACTCATGGATTGGTAGTTCCTTTGAATTCACCATTCTCGAGAAAATGTAATATAACACAAAAAAGAAAAAACTCCACCCACATGAGTCACAGGAAATCAAGAATGATATTTGTTTTGAGATGAAATGAAAGAAAAATGAAAATAAAATCTCAATTAAATCCTGACTTCCTCAAAAAACTCAACTAAGTGATCATTACTTGTGTGGCAAGATGTCTAGTGCCCTCTTTCCTTTTGACAGCTTCTTATAAAGAAAGGAAAGATTTGAAAACTATAAATAGTTGAAAGAAATTGAGTTAAATTAAAAAATAATATATATATAAAAAATAAAAATAATAAGAAAAATAAAAACTTTCTACACTTCTACCTATATCTTGCTTTGTGCTCTATAGCTTATAAAAGAAGAAATGAATAATTTTTTCTCTTTTTTCTTTTCTTTCTCTTTTTCTCTTTTTTATTAATAATTTCTCTCTCTTTTTTTTTAATAATTTCTCTCTCTCTTTTTTTATAATTTCTCTCTCTTTTTTTTTTATAATATTTCCTTTCTCTCTCTCTCTCTTTTTTATAATATTTCCTTTCTCTCTCTCTCTCCTTTTTTAATAATTTCTCTCTCTTTTTTTTTAATATTTCCTTTCAACTTCCTTTCTTCCGCTCCTATTTCTTTTCTCAGAAAAAGGATAAGGTGAGTATCCCCGCCTGTCACGCGGGAGACCCGTGTTCGATCTCCGGCAACAGCGCCAAAACATGTTTGTTGTAGACCTTTGGAGTTGTCCTCTCCAATTATATAGCATAAAGAATCAACAATACATCTTATTTTTGTCAATCCTGGAAGTATACATGAGACCACAGCCCCTTCTAGATGATAGAATCCAAGAAATAAGAGAAAACAGGTTGGATTTTTGAGAATTAATGAAAATGAAGAGGAATTTCTAGGGTTTGGATTATCTTGAGCAATACTCCATCATTTTCAATAATCTTGGTGTCTAAAGCATGTTATTTTCTCAGCAGAACATAATCATAAAGTCAAAATTCCAAAATGATACTTGTAACCTTCAGACGAGACAATAGCGATTCTGTGAAATTAGACAATTTTCATCTCCAGCACCATTCTTCATCAATTTCTCACTCAACACATCAGTAACCAACTCTCTTCATACACATTCATCAGAAATACACAATAGAAGCTTGCAAATCTCCATGGATACACATAGAATAGACTCAACAAATCAAAGAAATCACATAAGAGGAAGAAACATGATTTTCTACAGGAAACTCTCTCTTTACTTGGATAGCATGTAATACAAATAACCAACCCTCTCATAGTAGAGGAAATTGTCTTTTATACATTTTCAAGTGTCTCTTTTCACACTTGAATTTTGGTCCTTTCCTCTTCTGATCTAAAAATATGCTATCTAAGAGTTTCCAAAAATTCTAGAAAAAATACATATGATTCTACTCTCCATAAGGAAGACTCTTCCTTATTTTTACATCATTTGCATAAATATTTTTACAAGTTTTTGGCATTTCACAATTATTTTCCATCAAAAATACTTCAAAAAATACTTCTTCTAACACCCCTCAAACTTCTCCTGCAATGAGGCGGAAAATTGCAGTTTACAGCCGCAGATTCCGATTGATTGCCGGACAGTTGTACTACATGGATCATACTGGTGTCTTGCTTCATTGTATTCCTCCACATGAAGTAAAATTGGTTATTGCTATGGCACATTCAATACCTTCCGGTGGACATTTTGCAGCAGATTTAACGCACCGAAAAATTCTGCAAAGTGGGCTCTGGTGGCCTACTATGTACAACGATGTGACTCAGTTTGTGCAGCAGTGTGACACTTGTCAGCGATCTGGGCAGCATTTACAATGCCACTTCTTCCCTCTACAACCTGTATTACCTTTAGAACCTTTTCAGAAATGGGGTCTTGATTTTATTGGACCAATCTCACCTCCAGTAATCCTTAGCAACCATCACTACATTCTGACCTGCGCAGATTATGCTACGAGATGGGCAGAAGCTTGGGCCTTACGGTCTGCCACAATTGTTTCAGTAGCAAAATGCCTGATGAAGGATTTTTTCCCACGTTATGGATTACCTCTGAATCTTGTGACAGATCAAGGAACACACTTTGTCAACAATTTAATGCGAGTATTAACGCACTCTTTTCAAATTCTGCATAGATTCAGTTCACCGTACTATCCTCGTGCCAATGGATTGGCGGAAAGCACTAATAAGACCTTGTTAAGTATGCTACGCAAATCGGTTGTGGACTCACCAGAAAGATGGGATCAGTTACTACCTGCAGTATTATAGGCATACCAAACCACATATAAAGTAGCAACCGGACTGACTCCTTTTAAGCTTGCCTATGGACTGGAAGCAATAGCCCCAATGGAAATTGTAGTGCCCAGTCTACGCATGGCTATCACTCAAAAATTGTTACTTGAAGAATATTTACCATTTTGATTGGAAGCACTCAGAAACTTGGATGAACATCACTGGGAGAGTTTACTAGTTCTTCAAGAAGTTCAGTTGCGGCAAGCTCGTACCCATGATAGATATCTCAAAACTCCAGTTTTTTCGGTGGGAGAGCTTGTGTTATTTTATAAAGCTAAATTAAATCGTGCGGCTAGAAAATTCAAATTACGGTGGTTTGGTTCTTACCGGATTAGTGAACAAGTGGGCCCAGCTACTTTTCGGTTGACTACTTTGATCGGAATTCCTCTTCGTAAAGTGATCAATGGTTCAAAGTTGCGGCTGTATCATCAAGCACCCGATTCTCGCTAACGTGTTCTTCATTTTTTTGCGTGTTATTTACTTTCTTTTTATTTTTTGTGTGTTAGTTGAATAAGCCTGTAATTATCCTCGTTTTGATATCTAATTATGATCAACAACCACCCTGCATTATCGATCTGCACATGCATGCATGCCATAGTTATGAAGGTTATCATCTCAACCCCGCACGATGATTAAGCTTTTTGATCGCCTCTCATTGCCGAGTATTTACTTAATCTTCTTCTTTTCGCTCTTAATCGCTATTGTGTTTGTGTTCTTTGTGTGTTCTGTATTTTCTGTGATTATTTTGTATTCGTGACCTTGTGCTTTCGCATACGCATCATGGAAGAGTTGGCTAATTTTGCTGCCTTCCATGATGGACTCCCTCACGACGTGAGTGAGTTCTTGCGTATCCGAGGTTTGTCAAACTTCGCTGAATTGCCTTGGCATTCAGTGGAGTGTCATCCGTATTACACACAAATTATTGCTCCAATTGCCGCCACTCCTGCTACAGAACAGAGTTGGTCAATTACATGTTTTCCATCTCGTGTAGTAATCACCTTACAGTCATTTGCTGCAGCTATCTGACTCTCTCTGGAAGGACGAGAGAATGGTCCTAACCTTCCGGTAGCCACTATGGTTGATTTGTTCCCAAGGTACTCATCAAATGAGTACGCTATCTTGTGTCGCCCTGACCTTGAACGAACAGCCTTGCAATTTTTGGTTGCCATACTAAACCTGCACAAACGCACTTACGAGATTTCATGCCCGTTCTACTCAATGATTGACATGGCTTCTCGGGAGCCTGTTAATTTTGCTTCCTATTATTTCCGACGCATTCACCGTGAATGCGTTACAGTCATTAAACATGTTAATAAAGGAGATCTGCCATGTTCTCGTCTTCTGCATATTCTTACATTTTTGTTTCTGGCCCTCCAAGCAGCGCAACCGCCTCCAAACGCTCCAATCTTATACCATGAAGAATCTGCCCAAGTACTCGAAGATACCGAAGAGGATGATGAAGATCTCTTCCAACTTCTTCGCCGTAAACGCCAACGGATAAGTCCTTCGGAGAGTCAAGTGCAAGGTTCCGCCGCTGGAAATGAAGAAGAAAGAAATGAAGAAGAAATTTTCCACGACACTACCACCTCAATTCACCTTGATTCATCTACTCAGTCTTCTCCCATCCGACAACAGGAGCACAGTGCGTCCACTGCTGATTCAAAAGAAACCTCTTCTCTGGCGGATTCTCAGCACTCGATTCCAGAAGATGTGCAAGTCATTGTTGTAGAGGTAATAAAAGAAATAATTACCTTGGTTGATGCGGTAATAGACCGGACTGAAGTGACTACACAGCAACCTGCTGGAATAGTGTTGGTACCCAACACTCTTATGACTACTCCTCCACCATTGCCTCCGATTAAGCCCATTAACCCTGTTTCACCCATTGTTCCCGAAGAACCCGCTACTTCTTCTTCTTCCCCTAATTATTCTCCACCCTCTTCTCATCACCTCTTGTCAGCCTCGTCATCCCAACCACTCCCTCCTCTTTTTCCTCCGATACCTATGTTTACAGAATTAGAATCGATGGGACGTATGCTGATCCATTTGTCGCAGCAATTACTAGTGCAGATGAAGGAGGTTACTGATAATATCCGACATGAATTACAACACAAAGTCGATGTCCTTGAAGCAGATATTACTCCACTCTAGGAAGAGGTAGATGTAGTAAAGGCAGAAAATCATGCTCTGCACGTACAGATTCAACAACTTCAGGTTAAACTTGCCAAACAGGAATCATTGATCAACGAAAGAGATGCTGCGTTGGTTGAACTAAGAGACAAAGATGAGTTATTAAGTGCTGCTGATGGGGAAATTCTTCAGTTAAAACAATTCATCCAGGATAAAGAAGATGCTCGTATAGCGCTCGAGAATTTATTGGAAGAAACGCAAGTTCAACTAGATGAAGTTGTACAGCGAGGACAGGAAATGGCAGATGTAGCTAAGCGGACTAATGAAGAACTCCAGAGAGTAATTGCCAACTTGTTTGAAGCCAATTCTGCTCTTAAAGCTCAGATGAATTCAACCAATCAATTGCAGAAGGAGATAATAGGGATCAGAAAAGAAAGAGATGCATATTACCGGACAATTCAATATCAGGTTCAGGAATTGGAAAGGAGAGAGACACAGTTAGGTATTCAAGTAGAACGATTATCTAGAATAGATAAACAAATTCAAGACATGAAAGTGAGCCATGATGCAGCCTTGGCGAACGATTTTTACTTACAAGAGGCATTTTTGCAGACGCAAGCTGAAATTTTGATGAGTCAAGTAATTACTACAAGTTCTGTTCGTACTAACGCCCAGTTAGTCGAACCAGACACTTTAAAGAAAATGTTGGATACCCTGAAGCAAAAAATTGCAAGAACATTTAAATTAGCTAGAGCCATGTATCTACAGGGTATAGTAGATGAGCCCTAGATTTTATTCCATTGCGGGTTCAAGTCCATTGTGCGTGACAGTGTAAGCCGCGGGATTGGCACTTTGTATTTTCATAATTCCTGTATTTTCATATCCCGCATGAATTTAAAGGTTTCATATTCTGCACGAACCGAAAGGTCATTGCAAAGAGTTGTAACTACTTATAAAGCAATGAAAGGACGCTCCGGTGACGATCAAGAGAATCGCCAGATTGTCTGTCTGGGCGATTACGTTCTGTAGAGTTACCGCGGTGTTGTGTTTGAGAAATGTGAGTAGTACTGTCTTTTTTGTCTTTGTTTTGATTACATTAACTTGCGGTTAGTCCAGTTCCATTAAGTTACGGTAATATTTAACGTTGGTGTTGTGTACTGAGAAAGTAGTAACCAGAGTACGAACAGTAAGTCTGTAAGAGAACGAACCAGAGTATTGATAGTAATTCGTATTAACAGAGTACTTTGAATATTAGTGTACTGCGACGTGAATGAGTTAATTGGGAAAATCAAGTTATAGGGCCTCTGATTAGCAGACCCCTACCACTCCAAGAACCCGAAAGAGTTTAAGCGCGCCTGTGACGGCAACACGCGTTTAACACTTAACATATAAGGTGTTTTCAGTCAGACTATTCTCAAAACCATGTGCAATCAGATAGGCATGTATCTTCTCATACCAAGCACGTGGTGCTTGCTTTAAACCATATAATGCCTTCTTTAACCTGCACACCTAGTTTTCATGACCTTTTTGCACAAAGGCACGGTGCTGAAAAACATACAATTCTTCATGCAAGTCACCATTCAGAAATGCTATTTTAATGTCTAGCTATTGTACATTCCAACCATGATGGGATGCAAGTGCAAAGATGCTTCGAATAGTAGTCATATGACATGAAGGTGCAAAGGTCTCATCAAAATCAATGCCTCTTTCCTGCGCATCATCCTTTGCAACAAGCTTAGCCTTATACTTCAGCTTGTAAACCCACTTAGTGCCAATGGCCTTCTTGCCAGGAGGCAAGTCACACAAAGAACAAGTACCATTCTTCATTATAGCATCATATTCAGATTGCATAGGCGCCATCCAATTTTCTGAATTTTGTGCTTCATCAAATGAAACAGGCTCATTCTCATCATAGAGACTAGATGCAGCCATAGCATAGCAATCTGATGCAAAGGAGGCACTATGAGAGCCTGAACGAGTACGATATGATAGAGGTGCATCTAATTTGTTGTCATGCAAAGTCTGCACCAGCCATTTTGGCATAGTTTTTGCCTGCTCAATATGAACTCCCTCATCAACAAGTGCATCATGTAAGTCTACATAAAAAATGGAATGATCTGCATCATCACCTGAAACCTGCAAAGGCTGAGAAGTTGCCTCATTAAGACCAGCACTAGACTATTCACCTGTAAAAAGAGGCAGCAACGTATCATACATGTCTTTGGAGCTAAAAAATGTCTCCTTAGTACATGAAAGCAATGGTTGAATAGCAGCATCCACAAAAACAACATCACGGCTAACTAGAATGCATTTACTTTATGGATGATATAGACAATAGCCTTTACTTTCAGAACTGTACCCAACAAAAATACATTTTACTGCTTTATCATCCAATTTTCTATGATGTTGTTCAGGCACCAATGCATATGCCAGATAACCAAAAACATGGAGATGAGCAACAGATGGCTTGCGATCATGCCAAGCCTCATATGGAGTGATAGACTGCAATGCTTTAGTGGGACACCTGTTAAGTACATATATTGCACACATGACAACCTCAAGCCAGAAACTATGTGGTAAAGCCTGATTCTTGACCATACACCTCGCCATCTCCATGAGTGACATGTTCTTTCGTTTAGCAACTCCATTTTTGTGAGGTGTATATGACACTATACACTGATTTTTTATCCCACATTCAGCCAAAAATGCATTAAAATCAAAAGACATATATTCCCCCCTCGATCAGAATGGAGGGTGCCCATTTTACATGCTCACATATTGTCAAACAAAACCAAAAACTGTTTGAAGCACATGAACACTTCGGACTTTGCCTTCAATGGATATACCCATGCATGCCTGGAAAAATCATCAATGAAAGTCACGAAGTAAAAATAATTTCCAAAAGAAGGTGTCTACATAGGACCACAGACATCACTATGTACAAGCTGCAATTTTTGAGTAGCCCGAACTGAACCATCTTTTGGAAATGAGAAATGCTGCATTTTTCCCAAAATGCAACCTTCACAAACATGTTTTCCAGGTGCCTCAAGTTTGGGCAAAGAGGGCACCATTTCAGATTTCTGCAGGCGTAGCAAACTAGCAAAATTTAGATGACCAAAGCGTGCATGCCAAAGCTTTGCATCTGACATAGCTTGAGAATCATGTACTGCACATGCTGAATCATTCACAGATCTTTCATAGTCTATGAGCTTATAAAGCCCACAACATAAAATGCGAGAAGCAATAATCACATTGCCATTTGACAGATCATGAACTGTACACCTATTGTTGGCAGTGGTCAGGGTAGTCAATGACTTACGAGACAAGGAAGCCAACGAGAAAGGCCAAGTAGGCAAAGCATTCAACAGAGATCTCGCAAATAGGTCTATCATTTCTCATGAATTAATATTTCCCAAATAGTGATTTTAGTCACTCCACACCATTGTAAATATCATTTTTTATTATTCCTACTCCATTTTGTACAAGCCGAGGAGTCCTCAAGCTTGAGAAGTATTAGTAGTATTTATGCACTAATTTTCATAATTTTCAGAGCTCGTTTGAGCCTCCAAAATAGCCTTAGAACCTAATTTTTAACTAGGCCAGACACTAGGTCTGGACAGGACCAAAGCTAGTCAAAAACTATAAAAAGAGCTATAGAGCTCATTTTTGAGGTTAGCTTGTTGTAGAATTGAACTTGTATGAGAACTCTTTTGCAATAGAAGTTACTCCATTGTCTCTCTCTTTGTTCTTGCCTCGTGTGCGCATGTGTGTGTGTATGTCTGTGCATGTTTGTGTGCTTCTCACTCACACACTTGTGCCATCACTTTTTCGAGGACTTCATACCATCCTCACGTCTTCCCGGATTGACATTAAAGGAGGTGCTACTCATCACTAAGCACCAAATTTTGGTGCTATTGCCGGGGATCGAGCTTTGAGGACGAGCGTGTGATGGTAAGACGTAGAGTTGTGACATTGGCGTTGTAGGTAACTTCTTTACGTTTCCTTATTTGTCTCTTTCTTACTTCACCATCATCATCACCATTATCATCCTTACCATCTCTCACCTCCATCTTCATCATCATGAAAATTTCAGTTTTTTGGTCATATCTCCTTCCCCCTTCCATTTCCCTCATTTCACTTTTGAGAGAGAGCGATTTGTGAGCGCTGTTTTTGCATGTTTCTTGAGCGTTCTTGCAAGTTTTGGCTGTATCATCATCTCTAGTAGGTTGTGCAAATACAAAAAAAATCTACATAGTCTTCAGGATGTTGACCTCTGTCGATCGCGATCGACAAAAAGTTCATCATTTGGTAAAACAAAGTGCACCACTATAACACACATAATGAGCACATTGCAAAACACTAATCAAAACTAAAAAATTGCTTAATCCTCAGTCAATCGCGATCGACAACCATGACTGACACATTGTCAATCGCGATCGACAGACCCCGTCAATCGCGACAGGCAGACCCTGTAAATTGCGATGGACAGACCACGACAGATTGCCATGTAGGACTCAGTCAATCGCGATCGTCAATCGGGGTTGACTAAAATTTCATGATTGACACCAAAATTCATGTGCCCACATGTCCATCGGGACGGACACAACCCCAATTGATTGAAATTATGACGGATTTTGCAAAAAAAGTGTCGATCGCAATTGAAACCATCAATCGCGACTGACAGACCTCGTTGTGAGTTACATGAAGGAAAAGGGTTTGTTGTGTCAATTAAAGTCAACTCTTGAGCTAACTTTGGAACTCTTACAGGTTGACTAAGAGCTTCAAAAGGCATTCAAGGCAAGAGTGAGAGAAGGCTTGGGAACACACTTCCTGGGCTTACAAGGGCAAGGGATAAGCAACTTGTTTGGATCATTCTCAACTTCCTTTGTCAATTCCTAGCTTAGGCTAAGTGCGAGTAGTGCTAGAAGTAAGTCAGGGTAACGATAGGCATCTATCAAGTTGAAGACTACCTAAGCACTCAAGTTCAAGCTGAAAAATAATCCTTTTGTGATTGATAACTTTAAAGGAAAGAACATAATGTGGTACAATCAACTTAAAGTGCAGAAAATCACTCAAATATTCCTGACGATGTGATACAGACAAGAGCATAAAGACGATAAACAACTAAAAAAGAACCAAGTGACTGCAAAAAATTGATCTGCAACGAGGTTGTACCTAGGTAAAAAATGGGATTTCTCAATAAGGCATATGAACCTTAGATCAAGACGACAAAGCAGGATAGACAAAGCCTTAGGTCTTCAGAGGCTAGTGTCAATCACACTACTAGGTCTTGGGCCTAGCAGTTGAGCAATTATTCACACAACCCTAGCTCTGAAACTTGTGAATCAGAGATGTCTCATGGAATGGAGAGACCAATAGGAAGTTCACACATGGCTTACTTGCAAAAGGTTGAAGGTCCTTACAAGAATCAACTAGGATACCTTAGGACCAACCGATTAGGTGCTTGCATCTATGAGGATGGCCTAAGAAGATCCATGGTCCATATTAAAAACCCAGATCAGCCTATTGGACTAGAACATCCAACAGTCAAGTTCGAAAATGGGGCATACCTAGACAAAGAATGAACGATGTACGTAGTCACCAACCACCCAGATAGGACAGATGAATTTGGTAATGTGATCCCAGAAATGGACATATGTGATCTAGAGCAAGGGAACATAGGTGGAGAGCCTAGAACTCCTCGAGGCAAATCAGTTCTCACTAGAATTATCACACAAGAATGGGTTCCCTAGGATAATAAGAGCATAGATCTGCTCTTGAACCGAGAGAACAATGAAGCCATTTGGAGATATAAGCCTGATCAACCGAATGAGGTAGGAACAATCACACTCTATGAGTTTAAAGATCCTGATAGCCCAGGCAAAGTGACCTATCTGGACAATACTTCAGAGAGGATCTTTGTGGTCACAGAGCATGGTAGGCATGCCTACACTTGGAAGGGTGAATTTATTTTTCCCCAACCAAGATCTAATGTCTCTTATGGCCACAAAGGAGTTGTAACATCCCAAACTCATGGAGCTCAAAGAGACAAAAGTAGAGACAGGCCAGAGGTAAGCTTTGCTAACCCACTCGGGAGAGAAAGAACAAGAATAGAGACGGATAGAGTGGAAACCAAGAGACCTAGAGACCCAAGGAACCAAAGAAATGTTGATGATTTTCCTTTGCCAAGGCCTAGACAACACACTAGGACCTTGAGGCCAACCCAGCTGGTTAAGTCCATGAAGAATTACTTCGATGGTACCGGAGACCCATATGATCATGAGGCCGAGTTTAGGCAAGTCTTGAGAGCCGAACAAGTTGAGGACCTATTCACGCAGTACAATGCTTATGTTCTAACCCTTAGGAACACAACCCTTACATGGTTTCAACCACTAAATGAGAGACACTTCAGGAACATAGACCAACTTCTAGAGGGTTCAACTTCTAGAGGCTTTCATTATCGAATTCTCTAAGAGTGGCATATGACATAATACATCCTCACTGATTCACAGCTTCAAGCAGACACCTCAAGAGACCGTTAGACTTGCAGAAAGAAGATTTAGGCAATACTTAGAGAGGTGTCCTGCTCCTGAGTTACCCACACCGGCCAAACAAGTGGCGTTATTCTTAGATGGATTGCTGAGTACCAAGTTGAGATCATGTGTGTACTTGAAGGACCCTAGAAACATAGAAGAATGTGTACGCATGTGCGTTGACATTGAGGATAACCAAGGGGAGGAGTTAGAACTTTCAAAGATCTACAAAGATTCAGATAGTTCTACTAGCCTCACATCCATGCAATCTGGAGAAAGTAGCTCAGAAGTTAGGTGTATCAAGCAAAACAATACCAAGGTTTGCCCTAGTGAAAAGATGCTATACTTGTGGAGGTGACCATATGGCGAATGTATGTCCCATTATGGCTCAACCCCAAGTGAATCCTAGTGGTCAGTACGGCACCATAGAACAGAGATACACTAATCACATCGCGCAAGATTGCCCATACAATAAGCAAGCAATTAGACAAACTTATCCATAGCCATAGCCACAACAAGGTAGATACTAGAACCAGTACCCACCACAACAGTATGGTAGGCCCTAGCAACGCTATCAACCACCCTATCAAGGGCAGCAGAGACCTCAACCAGTTCTAGCGCAGAAACCCCCTGCTCTAGCCAATGTGATTCCAGTGAAGTACATAGTTGCAGAAGAGAATTTGAATAGGGCCATAGTGCCAGTAACACCATTTCTTTCAGAAAGTGATCCTAGTGATCATAGTTTTGAATCCTCTCATATTGATAACCCACAAGCTTACTACATGCAGTCGCCTGAGCATAATGAGTCATATTACTATGAAGATCCGAGTGAACCTAGTTGGGAGCTTGAGTATGCTAATGTTATGTATACAAATTCTAACTCTAGATCTCAACCTAGGCAGGGAAGACCCCCATTTTCTAGAGGACCGTAATATCGATGTCAGGGAGATCACCTCATTCGTGATTGCCCTATGTCTGCACCTACGCAACCCCAATCTATGAAAATTCAAGGTTTTTGTTCCGATTGTGGGAAAGAGCACCTTTTGCGAGATTGTCCTAAGAATCCCAACAATGTGCCGAAAATTACTCCCATCAACGTTATTGGTTTAGTCGTAGACTCTACAGGACGTGTAACTTCCACTACCCTATGCAAGTGGTCACTAGGGCTCAAGCTTCACAGCAAAACCAAGGGTTAGCCCCGAAAAAGAGTTCTCAGGTTAGTGAAACTGAGAGCATAACTAAGAGGACTAGAGCTTGGAAGGATAGTTGCGAGAGAATGAAAAGGCAATGGGCAAAGAAGATGAGTGAACTCGAGGAAATTCTAAGAGAAACAAAAGCCAAGATAATTGAACTCACATCTCAAACTCCCTCTCACACTACTCCACCACCACCATTCCCATCTCCATCCAATCCACCACCTTCCAACCCACCTCACACAATCCCACCACCCCCTACAATAGGATCAGTCCTAGCAGATCCCACTCCGGAGGACCTAACATGATGCTTAAGGCATATCAGGCCAGAATCCAAGAAGGGCCAAATGTAACAGATCATGAAAATTGTTACCCCAGAGCGGAAGTATAGCTCAAGTGAACTAAAATTTGTGCTAAGATGGTAGAATTGGCTCAAACCATGTTTGAAGCTCGTTGCCTCTTTAACTTCTCTAGTTCAGCTAAGACACAATTGCACTTTGATGGACTGCTAGAAAGATTGGAGAGACTAATTGCTCAATCAGAAAAGGACCCCGCCTCTCAAAATAAGGACCAGGCAAGTAAAAGGGTAAGAAATCCTGTCCAAGAAGCTTATGTGCCAAACTCCACTGAACCAAACACATCTTCTTCTATGAATCGGTACTCACCAGAGTTCCTACGAAAGATTCAAGAAGAGAACTAGGCCAAAGAGAGTGAAGTTCCTCCTCCCATTGAACTTGTGGATGACGCGCATGATCAATTCCCACAAGACATTCCTTCCATTTATGGAGAGCAGGATAGCACCCAATCTCATGAGAGATTAGACTTTGAGTCCAATTCCCTATAGGAACTACCCCATTTCACAGGCCCATGGGAAGCTCAATCTACTTGTATGAGGGCACCCACAATCATGGTAAGAAACGAAGACTCAGTCATACCTAGGAACACAGAGGTAGTGAAAAACACTAAAGTGCAGTGCAATCTCACCTTGGAAGAGCTACTCAAGGTTAGGCCGGAACTATGGAAACATGCAGCCAACCAAGTGCCTGAAATAACTAAACCTTGTTCCTAGGTAGACTCACAAAGAACGGTGCCAGAAATACCTTTGGATAAGATAGGAGACATGAGTGAAGGAGAAGAAGGAAACACCTACCTTCCCATTACCCATCAAGGATACAAAACCAAGGCAATACTAGACTCAGGTGCAAGAGTGGCAATTGCTACCACTTCCCTATGGAAGCGTTGGGGCAAGCCATCACTCAGAACAATGAGAATGAAATTGCAGATGGCCAATGGTCACATTGAGAGACCCTTAGGATTGCTAGAAGGAATAACTCTCACCACATGTGGTGTGGAGTTTGAGCATACTTTTTCTATTTTAGCAAAAATCATGCCTATGAGATGATTTTGGGAAGACCATTTATGCATCAGTTGCAAGTGGTACAGGATTGGGGAACCAATTCCTTATATTTGCAACACTTAGGTGTCACGACCAAAGTTAATCTCAAGGATTACTCTCATAGAGATGTGCCCCCTATTCAACGGCATCCCATCCATAGAGCCAAAGATGATACTGAATCAGTGCATTCCATAGGATCAGGATCCTCATGGATGCATGATGACACCCACTTATGGATGTGCAAGGTTGCAGTAGAAGAAGAGAAGCGAGAAAAAGCCAGAGAGGTAGGTGCTAAGGAAACCCATAGTTCAGTTCAAGACCCAGCCTATGCACCTGTAGTATTCCCAGACGAAGAATTTGAACCCCATGGTTGGGTGGAGATTTTAGCAACAATGGATGTAGCCATCAATGAAGAACAATGGTCACCCCATTGTGACGAGGATGGCTATGACATTTCAGTCTTTTCAATAGAGCCAATTATGTGTGATTCCGTTATTGAAGAATGTGAACCTAGCACTGATGCATTTGAGGATGCAAGTGACTCCGATCTAGAGTCAATCATTATGGACCCACCTTTTGCATCAGATGAAGAATACTTCTATGAAGTAGAAGTTCACTCTCAAAGACACGAAGAGCTTACAAATGATGTAAGGTCAACCACGCAAGTGACCCCTAAGAATGAAGGAAAGAAAAGAAAGAAGAAAGAAGTCACACCAGAGGAAGAAGAATCTTTGTTTGAGGTCCCTGAAAACTTCGAAAAGTATGAGATAAATGATAGAAGAGTCATGATAAGAATGCCTAAATGTGAGGTGCAATCAGGAGAGGCCTATGATAACAAAGAAACCACCAAGAAAATAGTTGTAGCCATAGAAGAAGGAGAAGAGAGATGCACACACATAGGACATGACGTGATGAAAGAAGAAGAGCACGAGTTGATAACCTTGCTAAGAGAATAAAGAGATGTATTCACTTGGAGTTACAAAGACTTGAAAGGTGTAGACCTTGACATATGTTCACACACTATCCCCATGACCTTAGATGCCAAACCTTCTAAACAAAAGCCATACACATATAATGATAATTATGGTGCCAAGATCAAAGAAGAGATAGATCACTTGGTTGAAGCTGGATTCATCTACAAAATTGAGCACACTAAGTGGGTATCCCCCATCGGATTCTCTGGTTAAAATCAAGTAGCCATTGCACCAGAAGATCAGCATAAGATAGCTTTTGCCACAGAGTGGGGCATATTCGCCTTTCGAGTAATGCCATTTGGGCTTACCAATGCTTTAGCCACATTTCAAAGGCTGATGTGCCATGTGTTTAAAGAATTCCTGAGGAAAATTTTGGAAGTCTATGTTGATGATCTCTGTGCTTATTCCAACATTATACAGACCCATATACGTGAACTGAGGCAAATCTTTGACAAATGTAGAGAATATCAAGTTTGCCTAAACCCAAAAAAGTGTGTTTTCATTGTCAAACAAGGCAAGATTCTAGGACACATAGTGTCAAAGAACGGCATATTCACTGATGAAGAGAAAGTGAGAGCTATCGCAGAACTACCTAGGCCAAAGAATGTCAAGGAAGTGCAAGCTTTCATGGGACATTGTGGCTATTATCAATGTTTTATACACATGTATGCCATCATTGCAACGCCTTTGTACATATTTTTGACCAATTTTAAGTGGATTGATGAATGTGAGAACTCCTTCAATGAGCTTAAATGGCAATTATGTTCAGCACCAATCTTGATCACACAAGATTGGAATAAGCCCTTTCATGTTCACGTGGATGCATCCAATTATGCTATTGGATGTGTGCTTGCACAACCTGCTGGTGAAGGTAATATGGATCTTCCAATTGCCTATGCTAGTAGACAGTTGAATGCAGCTGAACGAAACTATACGACCACCGAACGAGAAGGATTAGGCATGGTATACGCGGTTAAAAAGTTTAGAAAATATTTTCTTGCAAATAAGTTTAAATTTTTTATTGATCATCAAGCATTTTTGTATTTGGTAAACAAGCCATGCAATACAGGTAGATTAGTAAGATGGTTTCTCTTACTAATGGAATATGACTTTGAGGTAGTGGTGAGGAAAGGCAAAACTCACTTGAGAGCAGACCATCTCTCTAGGCTCACATCCGGAGAGGCCCCACAAGGAATATCAAATGATCTTCCTGATGCATACTTCTTTAACTTGGAAGTTGTACCTCAATGGGCTAAGACATTAGTGCCAGTATTGACATACGGGCCTAACCACCCAGTAATAAACACTCAAGATAGGGAGGTAGTAAAAGCCCAAAAGTACTATATCATGGCAGGGAGCATGTACAAGCATATTGATCAAGGGATATTAGCTTGTTGTGTGGAGGAGGATGAGTACGCTAAGTGGTTGCAATTAGCACATGTAGGTGCATTAGAGCAACACTACTCAAGACAAAGAACCCTATAGACACTAAGGAGACGTGAAGTGCATTGGCCTACTATGGAAGCAGATGTACATAAGTTGTGTAAGGAATGCCCAATCTATCATTTTAGACCACTTGTGGAGCATGCACTGTACCAAATGTCTCTAATACCAGATTGGAGCGAGCCATTAGTAGCCTTCTTGAGGACGAAAACATTCCCTCAAGATATGACCCAGGCTAGGCAGAGAATCTTAGAACAAGAAGCTCTAGATTATACTCTCATTGGAGATAATTTATACAGATGAGGGAAAGATGGGTATCTTAGATTATGTGTCCACGAGAGCACTTATCTGAGGATCTTGGAAACTGCTCACCAAGGTGTGGCAGGAGGACACTTTGGACCAGACCGAGTGATTAAGGCAATCCTATTTGTAGGCTTGTGGTGGCCAACCCTTCACATGGATGCACATACCTACATGAAGCAGTGTGATGTTTGTCAGCAAACTCAGTACCCTATACGTAAAGATGAGATGCCATTGAAACCTATGATGGGTGGATGTGCATTCTCTAACTGGGGAATAGACTTCGTAGGTCCTATTAATCCCCTAGCTAAGGGTTCCCATGCTGAATACATTATTGTGTCCACTGATTATCTAACCAAGTGGGTAGAGGTAAAAGCTATGACAAAGAAGGATGCTCAGATGACCGCTAAGTTCTTATTTGAGAATGTGTTCACTAGATACGGGCTACCTATAGAGCTAGTAAGTAATGGAGGCACTCACTTCTTGAATGAATGAAAATCTTCTTCAAGAGTTCTTGGTGATACACAAGAACTCTGCCCCCTATCATCCACAAGCTAATGGGCAAGCCGAAAGCACAAATAAAATTCTATGCAATGTGTTGAACAAATTAGTGAATAGTAAATGCTCTGATTGGGACAAACAACTCCACCATGCTGTTTGGGCATACCGAGTTGCCTATAAAACGGTACTCCAAGCCACACCCTTTCAGATGGTGTTTGGCCAAAACGCAGTGCTACCATTAGACTTCTTGATACCTACACTGAAAGTAGCACAGGAGCATGAGTGGACAGGGCATGCGCTCTCCTCTAGAATCTTTGACCTTGAACGACTAGGTGAAACAAGATTAAGAGCTACAGCAAGAATTTATGCAGCCAAGAAAAGACAAAAAGCATATTTTGACGCACATGTAAAGGATAAGAGCTTGAAAGCAGGAGATCTAGTCCTAGTCTACACTTTGAAGCAACATGCACGGAAATTAGAGAAGAGAGGCTATGGATCAATGATTATCAATAGGATCTCCACAAGTGGAGCAGTTCAACTAGCCACTCTAGAAGGCGACATCCTACCAAGTTACATCAGTGGATGCAGAGTCAAGTTATATCAGGAACCCCTCACGGAGGAGATGTTAAATCGACTCAACACTACCAAGAAACGTAACGAAGAAGAAAATCTGAGAGGAAGCACAGACAGAAGCATTGGAATGCATCCGAAGAATGAAATTGAGAAGACAGGGTAGAGATCAGCCTAGGATAGACGTCCATGCAACTCGAGGGTATCATATGGCTATGTGTGAAGTCTTAGGTGTAAGTTCCATGAGAATAATTGACCGACGTCCTTTTGTAACCTTAGAGATCAGACAAGGAAGTAGTACAAGAACTGCACGGACTCTGATTGACTTAGGTGCAGCCACTAGTGTTGTTAAACTTTCTTACTGTCAAGAACTGAACTTAAGTGTAAATACTATGGAAGCATACCTTATAGGATTGGGAGGTGTGGAAACCCCTTGCATGGGCGAGGTGGAACTTCCCCTCTACATCCTAGATGTTCTTATGACAGTTAAGGTACTAGTGTGTCAAGACGAGGACCTCACTGAGCCTCTTGTCTTGGGTCAAGACTGGATCTATGATCATGCAGTCAGCCTAAACCTAAGAAGTGGACTTCTTCAGGTCTGGGTAAATCAGAATCACATTATAATTGAGTTAGAAAATGAAGCACTCAAGGAACTAGGAAAGGCACCAACTCTTGGTCCCGATGATGCTATTTTTGTCCAAAACTATGTAATGCAGAGGGATGATTTTCTCAACAAAGAAGTCAAGGATATGAAGGAGCTCCCTTCTTTTCCAAAAGTGGTAGAGACACGGAAACCAAAGGAGTACCAAACACAGAAGAAGCAGACGACATATACCCAAGGCCAAAGGAAAGTACGAAGCTAGGTGTCTCAGTCACCAAAACAAGTATGGGTACGGAAAGGTGAGCATCCTGTTGTGGTCAAGTCACCACCATTGACTCAACGTCATACTAGTGATCAACGACAGAACCCTTCTACGAAAGTAAAGTCAATCTGGGTACCCAAGAAGTCAATGAAGGCTGACCCAGAATCAAGATAAATTTGGGTGCATAAGGCTTGCTTGCGGGCTCAAATAGCCATACATAAACCACACCATGTACAACATAATACATGCACTCGAACAGCGGATACCCACTCTTATCCAACACGCACAAACACATATTCGTCCATGAGCACGAGTAGAATCACTTGTGAATGGGTCCCTAAAAAGCCTCATTTCCAAGTAGATATTCTAATAAAGGCCTCCAGAGTCTCCGCAAAATCAAAAGAGAAAGCCATCCATTGTGTTTGGCAGCCCAAACCTTGTAATAAAACACCTGATCCCATTGTAAAGCCACCTCCGCTCACTAACTGTATCCACACTGCACCCCACAACCCCAATGAGCCCTTAGGAACCCTACATCGGCTAACCACACTTCACACTCACAACCACACGAGCACTAACTAGCTGACTAACTACGTCACAGTTCATCATGTTAATGTTGTAACAGGGCCACTTTGTGTCCATTTGCAATGTTAACATTCATTTGTATATTCTCACAAAACCGACTACCGAAGTTCCTTAAACATGGCAGAGACTGCAAGAACAAGCTCCCAGGCAGGCACCAGTTCTCAGGTGGTAGACATTGAAAGTCTCCCTATTCAGGAGGAGTTGAAGGAAAGGCCATAGGCATTGAGAGCATTACATGTCATACGGATTCAGAAACTCCCCCCCCCCTCCCCCGAAGGGCACACCTCTCCAATAAGCAAGAACTTCCATTGGTTCAGGGAAGTCGTAGGACCCCATGGAGAAGGCACCTATTGATGGGAGGCTGAGATAGAGTTTAACGGACGCTAGGGCCGATATCATTTCTTTACACGAGAGTTTGAGAGGCTTCAAAATAGTGAAGGATTGCAACAAATATGGAAGAAGAGTGGATTGTATGACTACTTCAAAGCTCAGTTACCAAAGTCGGACTTTCTGAGGTGTTCATACCTGATTAGCATCCTCACTCCCAGCAAAGAGAAGAAGGGGTACAACACATTTGTGCTTCCTTCTCTTACGCGAGGAAATGAACTAAAGTGCTTCAAATTAACCAACAATTTGGTAAGGGAAGCTCTAGAAATGCGAGGTATGCACATCCCTATGGTGAAGGAGACAATGATCTCGGACAACATGAAGAATAGGAACTTAACTAAGCTAAAGGATATGGTGGAAATGACACCAACTATTGCCATTCACCTTCGAATGTGCATGCAACACTTCACGTTCCCTGCTCAAGAAAGATTCACGATGCCACCAAAGAAGATTTGGTTTAGTCTATACTTAGCAGACACCTTCAATCTAACAATTAACATGCCGCATTGGATCATCGATCAAATCCATCTTGCACACCAACGTTGGTACAAGAAATAGAAGTACGTACTCTATGGATGTTGTGCACTTACTAGAATTGTATATCGATGCTTGGCATATGATGTGCCAATTCAAAGGGTGCTCATTTGGACTAGGGTGCAAGATTTTCAACGAAGGATATCAGTTGTAGGTCCCCTTCAAAAAAAATGAGGGGAGTTGTTCAAATGCCATGTGCACAGGCCCGGGGTGCTACCCTAACACCGGAAATGACTCCGCCACCCCAGAGGCGCATGTAGCCCTTTACCATCAGACTACCAAGGCACAGTGCAGAAGGGCATAATTTGGTGTTCCCACCGATACCCACCGATTTAGAGTTCCCTCATGGCTTCACGCTGGAGGATTTGACTGATGAGGAGGTAACAAGGATAATTAATGCAACTAATTTGGAAGTTGAAGTAGAGCAATTAAGTGGGCAACAAACTGTCACGGACCAGCCCCATCCAACTCAACCAGAAGTCGTCGAAGTAGATGAAGATGAAGAGGGGACTGCAGAAGAGGAGCAAGATGATGAACAAGAAGGACCATCCGACGAGGGGGAGCATGAATATGATCAACATATTATACTAGAACTTGCGAGAGCCCTAGCTTATACAAAGCAACTAAAAAGACTGTATGATACTATCAACCTAGTTCAGGAACAACACAAACTATCTTTGGCAATAGGAAAGGCCTTGATGAACCAGATACTTGAAGAAGAAGGTGTAGATGATCAATACAGGGCTACCCTTGACATGCTCGATGATGCACTAGGAGTACCAGAGACCTTGCACATTGCCCTTGCACACTCACAGAGATTTGAGCGACAACCCGGGAGGTGCCCCCCAGACTAGGGAAGCAGATAAATATTTTGGTATCAGAACCACATGCCACCACCTCCACAACCACTGGCACAACTCACTCCATTCAACACACTAACGAAGCCCACACCTCAAGTGGACCCCCATCACCACCTTTACCACCCTCCCCTCCAACTCCACCACCCTCACCTCCTACCACCACGGTCACCACTACTATCACAACCACAATCTCCGCTTCCCTTAGTGAGGCACAAACTGTGAGTCAACCTTCACAATCTGCACAACTTGACACCACCACTATTGTGACTGCCACATCGGACACTATAATTCTAACTATAGTCACATAAATTCCCATTCCCCCTGTCACTCTTCTCGGTGGCTCATATGCACAACTGCACACACCATTATAAACCTTCACGACCATCACCACACCTACCATTCCCATGTACACAATAACTCCCACGACCGCATCCACACATGACCTCATGGAAATATCACCCACTTTCGCAGCTCTCCCTCCTCCCATATTCCTACAATCTCCCATTCCCCCACCACCCACTTCAGCGTTCTCAAGCACAACATACACACTCCCTTTCCCTTTTCCCTACCCTCCTGCATTCAACACCTTCCCAACATCCACTCCTGTCAATAATATTTTCAATATTTTGTATCAATGTATGTCTGAATTACAACATCATTACCAGCATTTAGATGCTCAACATACGAGCCTGTTCAGAACCCATGAAGCTCTACAAGAATGATTCATCAACTTGGAAAAGGACAAGAGGCTACTACAACAATAGTGTGATACCTTGCAGAGACAACATGACGAATTAGTGGCCAATCCCCCCAAGCCAGATTTAGAGGCACAACAACACCTTGAAGAACTGTTATGTGCCCAGCAAGCAGAAAACCTCAAAACCTGCCGCAACCTTGCATTATTAAGGAAACACATGTCTGCGGCACTTGAAGAAAATAAAAGACTCCAATGATAGAATGAAGAGAACCTTCCTTCCCCCCATAGAGATCGACCCAGACTGTTTCAAAGACATACCATTTGAAAACATGCAAATCATTTTGGACACACGTACTGACCTACTAGAAGCATATGCTACCTTAGAAATAGAGCGTGATGAATTACGGAAGCAATTATCCACTCAACGAGAGCCACCACTAGAGGTGGGAGCCACAGCTGACACATCCGAAGAGGTAGCAGAATTGAGAACACAACTGGTAGAGCTGCAAAATAGAATTCTCCAATATGAGCATCAACCTTCTCCCCTCATGGAGCCGGAACCGGAGGACTTAGTTCAAATTGAAGTCGAGGATGTATCCATGTCTATGCCAGGAGGTAAACAAAGAGAGGAAGGAATGGACACATTTGAGAATGAAGCTCTAGAATGGATGCAGAGATTAGAAAAGGTAGGTCAAACCCATGATGATAGAGTTGTAGTGCAGATACAGTCCATGTCCCGACTGGAAGAGGTTGTCATCAAATCAGATTACTTCAAAAACCTATCCCATCATCGATGGATTAGCAATTCAGACGATTTGTATGTTCTGTTTTGTGTATTAATGGCAGATTATAATGATGAGATAAAGCAGTGCACCACAAAAGAACCAACCTCGGCAACACAATTTGCACCAGAGGACATTCTTCAAAGTGCAATGCACGACAAAATATTTCAACCTACCTAGAGAATACGCCTACTCGAAACATACCCCAAAATGGTGCGCACGTTACAGTTCATCTCATCTGTTACATTTATTTGCTGTGGAAGTGGAGCAAGTTCTACATTCAGAGAAGCTACGCATGCCACATCCGGAGGTACCTAGGCCAGTAGACTGGGATGCCTTACTCACCAATTTGGCCAAAGGACTGAGGTTAACAAAGCATCATTTAGCCACAGATGTCGTGGAATACTACATCCAACGGTCCACTCAACAAGGGTCTGTTAGAGACGATAGATGCGAGAGAGGGGGGATTGTTGGCAGTGGTCAGGGCAGTCAAGGACTTACGAGACAAGGAAGCCAACGAGAAGGGCCAAGTAGGAAAAACAATCAACGGAGATCTAGCAAATAGGCCTATCATTTTTCATGAATTAATATTTCCCAAATAGTGAATTTAGTCACTCCACACCATTGTAAATATCATTTTTTATTATTCCTACTCCATTTTTTACAAGCCAAGGAGTCCTCCAGCTTGAGGAGTAATAGTAGTATTTATGCACCAATTTTCATAATTTTCAAAGCTCGTTTGAGCCTCCAAAATATCCTTAGAACCTAATTTTTTACTAGGCCGGACACTAGGTCTGGACAGGACCAAAGCTAGTCAAAAACTATAAAAAGAGCTAGAGAGATCATTTTTGAGGTTAGCTTGTTGTAGAATTGAACTTGTATGAGAACTCTTTTGCAATAGAAGTTACTCCATTGTCTCTCTCTTTGTGCTTGCCTCGTGTGCACGTGTGTGTGTGTATGTGTGTGCATGTTTGTGTGCTTCTCACTCACACACTTGTGCCATCACTTGCTCAAGGTCTTCATACCATCCTCACTTCTTCTCGGATTGACATTAAAGGAGGTGCTACTCATCACTGAGCTACACCTGTCATCAACAAATTTCACAACCAAGCCAATCTTGGCTAATGCAGAAACTGATAACAGGTTCTTCTTGATCCCTGGCACAAATAAAGCATCTGACAAAGTAAAAGAACTACCATCAGTAGTAGTCAAAATGATCTTACCAACTCCCATAATAGGATAAGAGAGTTGTTGGCGCATGTAATAGTATTCCCTGTAGGGGCAGGCTTGAGTGAAGAGAAGAAACTGTGCAGCGAGTTGGTCGCTCCAGTGTCACAGTACCAAACATATGAGTCTACTAGAGACATGCACTGCTCATGAGAAGATGGGTCAAAACTGCAAATAGTAGTAAACACCCATTCTTCTTCTTGCACAAGATTAGCTGACTCTGTTTCTGGTGTAGAGGCCTCTGCAACAACCATTCCAGCGTCTTTCTTCTTTGCCTCTTTAGCAGCCAATTTTGGACAGTTCTTTATGATATGATCATTTCCTTTACAATACTTGCAGAACAATTTCTGCTTTTCTGATTTCTTTTCATCTCTATCTTCCCTCTTTGATTGTGCAGAATTAGCAAATTTCTACTTACTAGTTGAAGAGCTCCATTATCCTTTGCCCTTCTGACTAGCCAGGAATGCTTGATCTGCAACTCGCATAATGGAAATGTTCTACCTGGACTCATCTTCATGCAACAGAACAGAGACTAACTTCTCAAATGATAAGGCATTAGGATTGCCTTTCATCATCAACCGAAGAGTAGAAGCAAAACTCTGATATGAATCAGGAAGACCATTTAGAACGGTCTACATAAGTGAGCTATCTGGTATAACCTCATCAACAGAAATCAACTATTCATTCAAGTCTTTAATCTTTGTTAGAACTGTCCATACAAGGGAGAAGAAGAAGCTTGGAGCACAACACACAATACTGAATGTACTACTAGAGAATCTACAAAGATAAGTATCCCATTAGGGCAATAGGCATATATACAAGCTGGGGGAAGAAAACCTCCTAAAGAGGGAAAAAAGTGCCCCGACGGTCCTAGTGTGTTCACACACATCACTACCTAAATATATCAATAGTATGTGAAGGATTTATTTGGGCAAAATGCAGTGTTCTTCCTTCCTTAAAGATGGTTCAGTTAGAGCTACTCATAAATTGTTGCTTGTTCATAATGATGTTTGTGGTCCTATGCAAACACCTTCTTTTGGAAACTACCTTTACTTTGTGACTCTCATTGATGATTTTTCCAAGCATGCATGGGTGTATCCATTGAAAGAAAAGTCTGAAGTGTGTATGTACTTCAAAGAGTTTCTTGTTATGGTTGAAAATCTATCAGCATATAAATTGGGAACCCTCCATTCTGATCAAGGGGGGGAATCCATGTCTTTTGATTTTTAATGCGTTTCTAGCTAATCTTGAGATGAAAGATCAGCATACAATGTCATGGACACCTCAACAAAATGGATTTGTGGAAACAAAGAACAAGTCTCTCATAGAGATGGTGAGGTGTATGGTCAAAAGTCAAGCTTTACCACATAGCTTCTGGCTTGAGGCTGTTATGTGTGCAGTATATGTACTAAACAAGTTTCGCACCAAAGCATTGTAATCTATCACTCCATGTGAGGCTTGGCATGTCTTTGGTTGTCTACCATATGCATTAGTGCCTGAACAACAATGGAGAAAATTGGATGATAAAGTAGTGAAATGTATTTTTGTTGGGTGCACTTCTAAAAGCAAAGGCCATCGTCTGTATCATCCATAGATTAAACACATTTTGGTTAGCCGTGATGTTGTTTTTGTGCAAGATGCAAGTCAACCATTACTTTCATGTAATAAGGATACATCAATTAGCTCCAAAGATGTGTATGACACTTTGGTGGCTTTTTTTATAGGTGGAAATTCAAGTGCTAGTCCAAATGAGGCAATTTCTCAACCTTTACAAGTTTCACATGATGATGTAGATCATTCCATTTTTTAAGTACATTTACATGATACACTTGTTGATGAGAGGGATGATATAGAGGAGTCAAAAACTATGCCTACATGGTTTGTGTAGAATTTATGAGATAGCAAATTAGGTGCACCTTTCTCATATTGTACTCGTTCAAGATCTCATAGTGCTTCTTTTGCATAAGATTTCTATGCAATGACTACCTCTAGTCTCTTGATGAGAATGAACTTGTTTCTTTGATCAAACACAAAATTCAAAAAATTGGATGGTTGTTATGTAATCGAAATATGATTTTATTATGAAGAATGGTACGTGGTCTTCATGTGATTTTCCTCCAGGCAAAAAGGCCATTGACACTTACTGGGTATACAAGTTGAAGTGTAAACCTAATGGAACACTTGATAGGTATAAATCTAGGCTTGTTGCAAAAGGTTATGCTCAAGAGAGAGGCATTGATTTTGATGAGACCTTTGCACCCAATTGTCAAATGAACACCGTTTGTAGCATCTGTGCATGTGGATTTTATCATGGTTGTAATGTACATCAGTTGCACATTAAAATTGCATTTCTAAATGGCGACTTACATGAAGAACTGTATGTATTTCAGCCGAGTCGTGGCTTTTTGTAGAAATGCCATGAAAACAAAGTGTGCGGGTTGGAAAAGGCATTATATGGTTTCAAGCAAGGACCATGTGTTGGTGTGAAAAGATACCCGCCTACTTAATGGCACATGGTTTTGAGAACAGTCCAATTGAGAGCACCTTATATGTTAAGCATGCAGACTATGTACTTCTAATCATTGTTGTGTATGTTGATGACATGTTTCTCACTGGTCCTAATAAGAAGCATATTGCTGAATATAAGTCTGATTTCCATGCCTCTTTTGTGATGTCTAATTTGGGGCATTTGCACCATTATTTGGGCATTCAGTTTATGCAAGTTAAAGGGGGAATAGCTTTGTGTCAAACATAATATATTGACACATTATTGTAGCATCTTGGCCTTGAAGTTTGGAGCAATATTGCCATTCCTATGGAAAGAGGTTTACAATTAAGTGTTCATGATGTTGGAGATGCATTTGATGTTTAATGGTTTTTGGATGCTTGATTTACTTATGCATAACTTGGCCAAATATTAAGTTTATTGTCTCTTAGATGAGCAGTTTTATGCATTGCCCAGGTGTGAAGCATTGTCAGACAGTTAAGTGCATCTTTCGTTACTTGAGAGGTACTCGACTACTTGTGTTGTTTTATCCTAAGGGGGGATCATTACTGCCATATTTACATGCTTTTTCTGACTCACATTGGGCTGGTTGTTGTGACACTCATGTGTCCACTAATGGTCTTTCTTGCATGCTTGGTAGCACGTGCATATCTTGGTTGAGAAAGAAGCAGCCTATTGTAGCCACTTCTAGTTGTGAGGCCAAGTATAGGGAAACTTTCACAATGACTATTGAGTGCGTGTGGCTCAGGCACCTTATTTGGGTGTTTATCACTTTTCTGCCACCACCATCTTCACTAACAGTCAGAGCGCATTAGCAGTTCCAAGGAACCATGTGTTCCATGCTCGCACAAAGCACATTGAGGTGCATTATCATTATGTCACAAAGAGGTTCTCTGCTAGAGAGATTAGTTTGGCATATCTGCCAACACAGTATAACATTGCATACGTTTTCACAAAGGATCTGCATAGGGAGAAGTTTGAAGCTTTTTGCAAAGCTTTGGGCTTAGTTCCCTTTGTGGATTGATCTCTGTCCACATGTCTTGGTGCTTCCTTATACATGTATTCCAATTGCTTGTTCATCGCATCACTCCCAGGGGGGGTTGTTGATATATTTTGGTAGTGATGTGTGTGAACACACTTAGGACCACCGATATATGTTTTTCCCTCTTTAGGAGGTTTTTTCCCTTAGCTTGTATATATGCCTATAACCCTAATGGATTACTTATCTTTGTACATTCACTTGGTAATTCATTCAATGTGATGTTGTGCTCCAAGCTTCTTCTTCTTCCTTGTGTTGTTTGTGTGCTTGCGCATGCCTCGAACTCCAACAGTCATGATTCACATTGAGAGTGAGTTAACGTTTCATCAAGCTTTTTCTTAAGGCAGCTAACGCTATGTGCATGCTTCTCTTTCCAAGTGGGATTCTTTTTCTTTTCATCGTATATTGTTGTGTTCTTTGTACTTTCTCAAGAAACATGTTCCTATTCTTAGACTTATCTTTTATTTTCTTGAGTGATTTATTTGATTTTTCCTGAAGAATCCAAACTTATGTGATCTTCATAAGAAATGCAATCGAGTTTATTATGTAATTGAGCCTTATCTTGAGCTCTTGTAATCACTTGAATGGGCTTAGACTTGTTGCTCTCACTCCCATGGGGCATGTCGGATAGCACATTCAAAGGCATTACTTTCACAATGTTAGGATTGAATCCACAACCTTCTTAAAGTTCAAAGCCTTGCTTAGGGGATTTGCTTGTGATTGTGCCAAATGGTAGTCATGAAGTGGTCTCCTTCTAGACATGATTGATTCCAAAACCTTCATAAATCTCAAAGGCTGATTTCGATGGATTTTCTCATGATTATGCCAAAGGGTAGTCGTGAATGAAGTGGTCTCTATCACACTTGAAGCATGTACTCATGGTATTAGTTGCCATTGTGGAGGGCGAATTTGATTTTTAGCTTGGGGTCTAGCATTGGTATACTAGACACTCATTTGCTCAGTATGGTGTTTTCCATAAGAATATTGTATTTGATCCCATTATAAAGTGTGTCCCAAACAATAATCACTTTTCTCTTCATTATGTTATAGTCATAATTCATGCCAATACTCCCTAGATCTGTTACTGGTTCAATTGGATCCATGGACCTTTAAAGGTCTCCTTTTACAACATATTTTAGTGGCATAACTTTTTTAAGATGAGGAGGCTATTATTCATGCATTTTTTGTGTTGGAGGTGGCCCATATTGGTTGTGTGTAGGCCCTTAAGCATAGTATTGTTGTCATCGACCATAGAATTGATCCTTGTTTTGATATTGTCTTTATGTGAACTAATTATATTTTTTATGATGTTGTTGGAATTGTGGTTCAATATGTTGATATTGTGATAAGATCTCATAATTATAAGGCCTTTGAGTGTTCTATTGCTAACGGATAGTTTGCATATAAGCATGATTAGTCATTTTCTATGCCGCATCACTTAGAATTTCCTAAATTAGCATGATAGTTTTGTCTAGGACCAAAATTAGTAGAATGGTCATCCCCACATTTGTGAAAATGTCTACCAGGTGGTGATCGCTCTTGATTCTTGTTAGTAGAAGGGAGGTTCAATTTCTTAGTTAATGTTTCTATGGAATTAGTTTACACACTCGCACTGATAGATAGTGCTTTTAGGAATCTCTTTAGGGATCTCAAATCTATCTTTCAAGTCAATACATTCATTTATCCATTCATCTATAGAAGATAAAGACCAACTTTTGCATCTCACTACTAATTAATCCACAATAGAGATGTATTGTTTAAAGCATTGCACTGCCAATTTGATAGCCTCAAAAAATAATTTTTTGAAGTTGTGTGTTAGCAAAGAAGTTCCATGTTTGAACCCTAATCTAGAGAATTCTCCAATGAACTCTTCCAACAAATGGTCTAATTTACCTGAATTCTCAATTCTAAATAGCTGGAACCATGCAAGAGCAGAACCTTTGAGGGTAAACCCAAAGGCCTCATACTATGTAAAGAAGCCATTAACCTACTCTTCATAAACAATTTATTTAAACTTGGAAACCTAGTCATAGGGATCATAAAGGACTCTGTTATGCAATGACCCACTTGATGAGGTTGAAGACTCTGATTTAAATGATGTTTTTGATTATCGCTTGTGACTTAGGAGAATCATGCATATGCAATTGGTTTCTCCTAGCACCTTGAATATTTGCATTACCAACATTTTTGGCACTTGTGAAAATTTTAAATCTCTTATCTTTGCTTGTATTACACGAGGTCTTTGAGTCGAGAATCTAGGGGTAACATTCCATGTTCATTTTAAATGACATCGCATCATACTCTCTTAGCATATCAAATACAGTTCTTAATGTTAGGTTAGATGAAGCAACACTCTCTTTAATAGAAATCAGACTTCTACTGAGTGGAGTTGTGTTATGCCTTCATGCACTAAGTGCTTGTCATTGTCACTCATATACGTGATAATTATGTGCTAGTGTTTCTCACTCATGAATTTTCATAACCAATGATGATATGGCACAAAAAACCTTTTCAATGCTTCTATAAAGTAATGTCATAGAGGAGGTTTGGTAGTTTACCAAAATTAATTCCCAATCAAGTTCCAAGCAGGTAGTTCATACACTTATAGGTTGATACAACTACATGGTTCAATTCGAGTCAATTTGAATACACTATCTACACTTTAATAGACATTGCATACACTTAGATATGAACTAATTAGAGTCAATTAGTTCATACACTTAGATAGGTTGATACAACTACCTGGTTCAATTAGAGTCAATTTGATTACACTCATCTACACTTTAATAGACATTGCATGCACAATTGTCAATATGCTTTGGATAGAAGGTACTCTTTGTGCGTTATGTTCACTTACCATGCACACTCTGTCAGACTCAATCACCTATGTGTTCCTTCTTATCACTCTTTCCAAAATCAACTTTTAACTCTTCTTAAGTGTTTTCCTCAAGATCCCCCTATGATTGTGATGTTTCCTAGTGATTATTTCTTGAACGTCTTTGTATGAAACTCTGATCATTCTCATAGTTTTGATCCGAGTGTTAAGTTTCCTAGTCTATCTAATATTTATCCTACCTATAAGGCTCACTAGAGCCACTCATTAAGTGCTTCACTAAGGTGTTGTAAAGTTTTTGTGTCTTCATATAAATTAATAAAAGCTTCTTTCCTCGATTCAATAAATGGAATTTTTCCTCTAATGCTCTCTTAGAAGAATAAATGAATATTTTAGCTCCAAGGGTCAAATGGGTACCAGGTGTTCCAAGAGTAGATGAAACCTCTCAAGATGAAAGCCCTTATAGTAGATCGATTAAGCACTTGTACATTTCCTTCAATTGATTTCACCTACAAACTCTCTCCAAGTGTGACACTTGGATCCCTAGTGATGTGATCGTTTTATGAAATATTTAGATACAATCTCCTAGCCCCCCTTATTTTCCTAGCAAAAGAAGTTTTCCTTTGTGTCCTCTATCCTTGGATGACTACGTCCTTAGGTTGATACTTTCCAAGATCTCATCAACTATTGTAATTTCTCCAATTGTCACCAAGCCTTAGCCAAGTGCCTCATGACTTAGGGTGATGGTCAAAAGGTGGAGACTTAATAAATGTATTTCTCTCTAATCCTTGACCTTAGAGGTATGTGTACAAGTGACCTCAAGGCTAGCTTGGTGCTTCTATGAGCTTAAGTACCTTGGATCCGTTACATCTTAGGTAAGATGGTGCCATTAAGAAGAAAAATGTGTAAAGACCTAGTTTAATATCCTAGACTTCTACTCTCTTCCTTTGCTCTGCTCAAGATGACTTAGTCAGGAAAAGTTCAATTGATGCTATTCTAATCTCTTACACTTGTACGCTTTCTTGAGTTTCATGATATAGATTCACTTGATGATGTCTTTTTGAGATAGTCCCCCATGGAAATCAATTCACACACCACTATCCAACTTTCACCTATTCCCCCACTTGGGATGATTTGCCCACTTACCATCTCTAGGTCTTGCCCTTAGCCCCTTAGTCTTGATCAAACCCCTAGTTCAAGAGTAAATCTCCAAGGAGTTGTTTTTGGAGAGCTTTCAAGTTAGGAGAATAATTCCCTTTAATCTAAGGATTATCATCATTTTGTCAATTTCATCCTTTGGACAATATATTCCTTTAAGTTTCCCTAACATCCTTGTGTGAATTTGGTCAAAAATTGTTCTTCAAGGATATTTTCTTTAAAGAAAGATGTCTTAGCAAGGGATCTTATAGAGACATCATTGAATTACTATTGCTACTTAGGGATTCTTCTTTGGCTTGTCCACCATTTGATAGTGTTTCCATCTTAGTTACAAACTTTGTGAGTAAATGGGAGTCTTCAAGTCACTTTTTCTCACTCAATGATATCCTTGGGGCATGTTCACTATAGAGACATCATTTGATGGAATCTACCTACTTTTCCTTCTTTTATGACACAATCTTGGATGAACCTTGATCATCTAGGCCACATTAAGCTAGACGTCATTGGAAAAAAATTAGTACTTATGTTGACTCTTTTAGTTCCTTTTTACTCTAATTGGATTTTCCCTTGAGTGGCTGACTTGAGAGGTCCGATGATGCTCTCAAATCATCTTTTTTGTTAGGAGATTGTCCCTAATGGAGATGTCCTATAGAGACTTCGGCCCATCCCCAATTGAAAATCTCTCCTATTTGATCAATTCCTTTTGTAGCCAACAATTTTACTTAATTTTTCAAGGTCATACACCCTTGAGTAAAGAACTAAGGCCCCGAGCACTTCAAAATATGGAATGATGTCTCTATCTCTTAGGGAAACATGGAATTATTTGGTGCTATTCTTGAAATTCTTGATACTTATTTATGGTAATTATTGGAGATCTCCTCTTGATAATTGTTTGTCAATCACCCTTGCTCAGTAAAACACATAACCCTTAATGTATGCTTCCAATGATTTCTCTAGGTATGGACATTTTTTCTTTGGATTTTGGTTTTTTTTTCTCCTTTTTATTACCCTACCATAGAGGGTTTATGCATCCCCTTGTGATCCTCAACCTCATACCTCATTCCACACCAACACTCTTCAATTAATGTCTAGTGATGTCTTTGAATTCCAAGGTCATCATTCCTCTATTTATGACTTACGGAATATTTTTCAACCTGTTGCTCCCTTGGATTATACTCCTCATAACTTCTCTAGCTCTTCTAGCTCAAAAATCCCATCAATTATCCCTTTTTGTCTCCAATGATGTCTCTAATTAATAGGGAAGAAGGGTCATAAAAACAAGTACTTGCAGCATAAGAGCTTTAATGGGTTAAAACTCACAAATCATTACTTGGCTCAAAGAAATTCAAGAAATCTTAAAGCAGTTTTTCCTTTGAATTTGGAGAAGAAATAGTACATGCTGAATCATTTTTATTGATTCATTAATTTTTTTTTGCAAAGTAATTGAGTATTGGAATTATGGAGTGGAAGCCTTTGGAATGCATGAGAAACATGATGATGATCTTAATTTTTTTGATAAATTGCTAAGAGATCTTTGAAAATTTCACTGTTAATTTTTATTTTTGTTGTTAATTGTGGGACAAGATTGAAGAAAGGGGCAAGATACATATGAATTCAATAGAAGATCTTTCATAACTTGGAAAATTTAGGGAAAATTTAATAGTTGAAGAAAACAAAATTCTCTGTAGAAAATCCCAATTCTCTACAAAGGAGATTTAATCAATTATAGAGGGTGAAGATTGGTAAATCTCAAGCAAAAGTTAAAAACAAAAAGTTATTGCACAAAATTAAGAGTGAAATGGAGTTTTTTATTAAAAATAAAAAAATTATGATTTCTGGAATACCTGTAAATTCAACACTTAAAAAATAGTTCATTCATTGAGTGATAGCGAGAAAGAGAGAGAGAGCTGAAAAAATCATGATTTTGAGCAATTTGGTAATCCTTATGATTTTTGGCAAACCTTTGAGCACAAATTCAAGGTAAGATAATGCTAAACCTTTTCAATAAGTGAATCATGATTTTTGTTTCCAAAAGGAAGAGTAATCAATGAATATTGAAGTTCACATTCTATTTGGTGTGAAAGAAGGGTCAAAATAGTAGAGTTTTTGGGTGTTCTTTCGTTACATGAGGTCAAAAGAAAAAGATGCTTATGAGAAGGTTGAAGAAAATGAGAAAAGTTTGAAAAAAAAATTTGCATGAAGGAAACCTGAAAATCAAGACTCTAAAAGAAAAACACAATTATGAAAAAATACAATCATATGTTGTGTTGTTGTAGTATGCCCTTGGGGAGCCTAGACCCACACCACCTTGCATGGAAGCAAGAAGGAAGGCTCAAGAAGGACTCTCCTTTCATCCACACCATCCTCCAACATGTTCAAGCCATTGGCCATAAGCCCGCAGCTATACCACATGCTTGAAAACATGGAGAGAAGGGAGTGAAGGATCCTAGTCACATATGTAAAATACAAGAAAGTTGCAACATTCTACTTACACACATAGGAAATGCTAGCATGCACACACACCTCACTCTCTCACACTCTAAGACTAAATACACATATGCACAAAGCCTTAAGAGAAAAGAGAGCTCTTCCATTCAAAGGATATTACATGAGAGCACGTCGACCAAAAGTACCCCTCTTTACAAAAATGAGCCTATATATATAGGCTAAGCACAGTTCTCCATGTGTTCCTTTTGAAAAGTCAAAAAAGGAAACATGTGCTCATATCTCTCTAAATCTCTGCAAATATTCCTTCCAACCACCCACTTCAAGACAAATAAGGGCGTGGAAATTCTTCTACGTGGGATTATGTATGTGTGCAAAAAGGGCTTTTATTGAGAAGGCTTCAATACCATAGCCTAAGGGAAATATCAAAAAAGGCTTAGGAGAGTGTTCATATGGACACATCTCCTAAATATAAAAAAGCATATTTTTGTGAATACTAGAGGGTGCCATTGCATAAGAGAAATTGTGGGCAACCCTTATAGCCCAATACTCTCCTCCCCTTAGACTTTTTCATCCTCGACAAAGCTAAGATAGGAGAAGCATACATTGCTAAACTGGACCAAGTTTGAGTCCTCAAGTCTTCAAATCTGAATTTTGCAAGTCTGCAAATCTTCGAATCTGCAAGTCGTCAGTCGTCAGGTCTTCATCTCGGCCATGCTGAGTGACACAATCCCCTTGGGGGGCAGTCAGCCTAGCCTCCATCCCAATGTGCAGCACTTTGTAAGGCCGGAAATGCCTTCTCAAGAAGCTCCAAAACTTGAAATTTAAAACATACTCAGCAAGTAGACTGATTTTGAAAAGAAGCAGCCCATACCTTTAATTCCTTTTTTTTAGTTTCCACTTCAGGGATCATCAAGTTCTAGAATAGGGCTATTCTAGCAAAAAGTCCTCATGAGGATTGGGCTTGTTCCTACAGTCCAAAAGCAGCTCAAACGACATGGAGCCCTATAACATTTCATATTGCTCATAGGATAACCATAATCACCTAGTCCAACACAAGTGCATGTGTGACTCATTGGAGAGAAAAACATGATTGTGACATGGTTCGTTTTTTGACTAAATGCAAATATCAACATGTTTGCATCATTCTTCATTGTGTGTATAATATGTGTTCCTTCAACAAAAGTGTGTAGTGAACAATCAATTATAGTGATGCTTCATGAAATCGCATAATTATGCCTCAAGCAATCAAGGATCCAAAACAGCAACCATTTCCATGTGTAGTTGTAGTTTTAGATTCCCCCCATGCAAACTCAACCAATATCAATTCATCAATGCTTCCAACATGTCTAGGAGTGCATCCCGTGCATCTACTAGAAGTCCAAAAGTTCATAAAGCATGTTCCAAGTGTCCTATAGGGTCATTCATGCAACAAGAGTCATTATCATGGACATTTCCTAATACATGCCTCCAAAAAAGAAAGATCAATCATTAATCATGAGGTTAATGTAGTTTGTATTAGGATGTCTATAGGGAGGAGCAATCACTCATCAACCCTATGGTACCACTAATTTCCTTTCAAACATAAGTGATCACATGCAACCAACACAAACATATAGAGGAAAAACAAGCAATTTATCCATTTCCAATGATTATGACAGAAGCATGCACTAGAAACTTCACAAGACCAGGAAGCACCATCATCCTTCTTTCAAACATGTAACACTCAGAGTCAAGAGGAATTGAGTACACAATTAGCAATTGAAGATAAAGTGATCAGCAAAGAAGAACTTAGCAACCCCAAAAGCTCTTTAAAACATTTTAATCACCATAATGGACACCTTCCCCAAGAAGAAGAGTCACCAATACTCCAATCACCTACATTCCTGCAACCTTTCCCTCAAGCAAGAAGATCATATATACGATAAATGCATAGATATGAGGTGCCTAAAGGAATCAACATTATGCAAACTCAACATGTGTATCACTCCTTTGTAGGGCACCAAAACCTACAACTCAAAGAATTATCAGAGAGTGCAGATAGCACTTGAAACCAAACAGCAAAAAGCTATAGCATCATGAATTTTAGGCCAACTATCAAACCAAAAGTGCACAACCTTTAATGACCACAAGAGAATGTAGTGCATGCCCCTTAAAGACACTCACCTAGCAAAACAAGGGGTGGTAATAAGCAGATTTGAAATAACATAATACCACTCAAAGAGATCAAGCATCAAAAGAGCATGGGATGGGAGGGGACCAAAGGAGGTTACCCTCTAGTCCAAGATGCCAAGGGTGGCCTTACAACACCACCTTGAACACTTGTGAGTGTCCCATAGCCTTACACCACTATGGACAAAGTGTGAAATCCCAAGAGTTATGTGGATCTTCAAGAGAGTGGTTGGCTGGACCCTCTATGTTATGAAGCGCAATATCCACAACTTCAAAGTTTCATGGGTGCCAATCCAAACATATGGGTAGTCACCAAAGGAGTGAAACCAATTACAAGCAGACAAGAGACCAGAATGCATCTTTAATATTGCACATTGCTAATAAGTGATCCTTGATCTTATCATGCAAATCCTTTCTAAGTCAAAAGTGTATTGCAAACATAATATGTTGTGAAGGTGTGACCATTTGCAATGAAACATAAGTGTGACCATGTGTGATCGTTGATGTTGGAAGTGAGGTAGGCCCTTAGGCTCATGTCACAGGTCCATGGTTCCATAGTTCCAGTTATGTACAACATTAATTCCAGCAATCTTCCATATTGACAAAACATGAACATATCACAACTTAATCATACAAATGATGAGACAAAGATAGAGAAAGAATAGACGACATGTGTAAGGTGTTACGTAAGCCATCGCTTACTCATAGTATCATATATACCAATGTTCAATGTACAATGTGGGAGCAAAACTCTCAACCACTCTATGTGATGAGAAATAGATGAATGAGTGAATGTACAATGTAACAAACATATTCAGATGTGTGGGCAGTAATCTGAATATACACGAGATGTGTGACCTTATAGGTTATAGAAGAGTGAATATGAGTGACTGAAAGAGGAAGGATCAGTGTGAATGGAAATCCTCAAACTCATGTGAACACACCTTCTTAAACACCTCATAAAAATATGCATAAAGCATATAAGTATTGATTCTCTTGTACCTATGCCGAATAGGACTCCTTCTGATATGAATGCCACAGCCTCCATAAACTTCAAGTAGTACCTGTGTGCATAAAGAGAATATGTACCTGAATACTTAACATAAGATGTGAATCTTATGTTAAACTCCATCTAATGTCTTTGAAGTAGCCAGATATCTTTTTGTAGAAGACAATCTTCAACCTAACATCTTCTTGTAGAAGATGATCTTCAAAATCATGTAGATGGTCCCATCCAATGTCTTTGAAGTAGCCAGACATCCTCTTGTAGAAGATAATCTTCAACCTAACATCTTCTTGTAGAAGATGATCTTCAAATACATCATGTAGATGGGCGATCCTCACCATCAAGCTGCTAATAATCAAGTCTTCTTGCCATGAACAAGAGATGACCTCCTCTCCATGAGCTAGAGTGTGAGCACACCCTTCATCTTCTCCAAGAAGAATCACCAAGAAGAACTCCATAGCTGCTCCTCAACATGCTTCAAGTTAGCACCATGGCTGCCCCATGTGCTAGAAGAAACACCACCTCTACTGAGGTCCAAGCTCTAGAAAGCTTGTGTTGATCCTTGGTGAAGGATGATTACAATGAGCCCAAGACTCTTGTTTTATAGTGTTTGATTGTCCTTGAAAAGCACCCCTCCAAAAGCAATCGCTTCTAATAAAGCTACGAACGAACAACGATCGCAATTCGTAGACAAAGAAAATCTTTCTCCATCGGAATTCGTCAAAAGCATGATGAAATAAAAGCTTCGCGCTGCCGTCTGCTCCCCGTGGGATTTGAACTCGCGTGGGCACGTTAGGAGGCTTTTGCCATATCCACAGCGCCTAAGCGCTTTTTCTGTTAGAAGAACTAGTAAAATAAATACTTATGCTATAGTCTCTTGACAAAATGGATCAATAGGAACATTGTTTTCCAACAATCCCCCCTGCAATGTCATATTGGTACAATCTGAACTGAATCTGCAAACTTTATAATCTGCAAATTACCACAAGCTTCAAGCTTGTACTTCCGATCCTTCAGAAAAAGTCTTCTTCAAAACTGAAATTGACTTTCCTTCAAAAAACCTGAACTTGCTGAATATGAACCATAATACTTGAGAAAATATGCAAACTAGATATCCAATAGTGTACTTATCAAGCAATCACTGCTTGACAACAAATATAACATGAACTGTCTCTGCACCTGCTATCTCCTGTCTTCAAAAACCTGAAAACTTACACTAGGATCCATATATTTGCATTTACCTTCCAAAAGGATTTCTCAACGTACTTCTGCTGCGTCATGTAAATACACTAAACAAAATCAGGAATTGAATCCTGGAACCTGTGATTGTCAACTCACAACTTAGTGCATTATGAACACTGCTAGTTCATCTCTGACTGTACTCAACTCAATATGAGTCAAAAAATCTATGATGTCATCATGTCTTCATCCTTTAAATCCTTCAGAACTTGGTATAAACATATATGTGCGCACTTCTGAAATATACCTTTCTGAAACATCAAGCTTCTCTTCAATAGAAATCTGGAACCTTCTCCTGAACAGGAACATCCTAACAGGAACTTTCTCCAAATATTCTTCTTCTTCCTTCTTCTTTCAAAGCTGGAACATAAAGAGAACCTGACAAAGGAAATATAGGAATACCTGAAATAGGAATACCTGTAGGTATGACTCTGCATTCTTTCACATATGGCTAAAAATAAGTCTTTCATGTTTCATCACCCCCCTGGATGACTTAACACTAGTATCCAGTATTCTTCAAATATATCAGACTTTATGAAATGTGGAACGTCTTCCTTCATAAATCTGATGTTCAGTGACCAATACCTGTATCTGAAACAAAATCTCTGAACCCTTTTTATTAGCATTGATCAGATGCCAATAGCTTTCCATGTCATTCCTCAGCTTTCCAAAATCTAGAATAAGGTTAGCTGATCCTAACATAGCAAAACCTTGCTGAAAGCTTTATAGGATTCATAACCTTCTGTAACATAACAAGTATCTTCTATCTCTCTGCAACACAAATTTGATAGAATCTGAATCTTTGAGTGACTTCTTCCAATGTTAAGAATCTTCATAAACAAAGGATAGACAACCGACTCATAAATGCTCAAGATCATACAAGATCATTCAAGATCAATGATCTCTCCTGTGTAGAATCTGCTCTTATCAAACCTTCATGACTGAATGTTTGATTTACTTCCTAAATGTCTCCAAGTGTCCATGCTTCTCAAAAAGTTGTAAAACTTTTCTTCAAACAAATCCTTCAAGGAATTTGCAACTCCTACTTGAAATATAAGTGGACAAACTTCTCACCTTGAGAACTCCAAAAGCTGCAAGTTGATACTTCATAACTTTCATATTTTACCCGGGTGAAATGTGACAGTACCTGCTTGACTTTCTTTTGGCTAACTCCACTTCTCAATCAAGTGATAGGATATGATGGAACACCTTTTTGAATACAAGCATGTATCCAAAAAACTAGACAATCATAAAAAGTAGATTCTTCAAATAGATGGTACATCAACAAGATTCTGAATTTTTTGAAGTTTTCTGAAAATATTGAATATGAGGTAACCTTTTCCAAACATAAAACCTCAACCCAAGTCTCCAACATCTGCTACAAAAAACTCTTTTACCTCAAGAGTTAGATAAAGAAGAAATATACTTCTCTGCAACTTGTCATATACCAAGTAGCTCTGTATTGACAGTCCAAGAATTCTTTGAGGGAACATATAAGCTGCCTGCTTAAAAGCTTCAACTAAAACATAACTCATACATATATGAGTTAAAACATATATCTGCTGCTTTTCTTTCTCTCAATGCAATTCTTTGTCAAATCTACTAAATCATGACCAAGTGTAATGCAAAACAAGAAACTGCTTCTTCTTTAAACAAGATGTTCTCGTAGACTTGTCTTTGGATGTAGAGGATAAAATAGGAAAAGTATATGGAAAATATATGAGAAAAGGAAGCCTTACTTTTCTTTTGGAAATGATGGACTTTCTTCTTCTGCATCTTTCTTCCACCTGATGATGTCAACATTTTCAAACTTCTCTTCCATACCTTTTGTTCTCTTCATCTTGAAGTAGCAAACACTCTTGACTTCTTCGAATGAACTTTTCTCTTCCTCTAATGTTAAGAGTAAAAGATAAAACAAACATGGTATATAAATGGAAGTGAATATAGAAACATGTTTTATCATCTCCTCATATCTCTGAATCAAAATGTTGTTTCAAATGTCTGAAACGACTAAATTCACCAATCGTTTATCTGAATGATGAATTACCCTTCTAGAGTTACCTTCTCTAGATACATTTGTACCTTGATATCCAACCAACTTACAATAGAAAATTGGCTGAAAAAAACTCATCTCATCTCTGCACTTGTCTTCTTAGATGAACTTTCTTGCCATGAAAGAGATGTCTCAAAACTCTCTAGAAAAAACCTCTAGATACCTGTTTTGATGTAGCCTTTAACTTTCAAATGATGAAAGTGTATAAAAGCACTCCTTGAATTTCTTCAAATCTCTTCATAACTGCTCTTCTAAGATATGACCTGCAAATGATAATCTGATAGTAGAAACTGATACCTGTGATTTGATGTTGATCTAATTTCTTCATATTCTCTAAACCATTGTTCTTCATTGAATTTGAAGTAGTCTTCTCTTCATCAAGTCTGGGTCTTCAAACAATACTTTTGTAAAGTATTTGCATACTCTTCCAAAAATATTCGGCTGCTAACAGATCATCAACTTCATACTCCACACTGATGAATGTAACTGAAGTGTCTAATTCTCAAATCTCTACTCATCTAGATTAAGTGTGTATGTCAAATATTAGAAGATGCTTTCAAATCATATGTTGTAAAACTGGAATTCTAGGAACCTGGGATTATGAATGAGCCTTAATGCATTGATGCCAAAGATCTAAAGTTCTGAAACCAAAACCTTAGTGCTCTGATACCAAATGTTGGAAGTGAGGTAGGCCCTTAGGCTCATGTCACAGGTCCATGGTTCCATAGTTCCAGTTATGTACAACATTAATTCCAGCAATCTTCCATATTGACAAAACATGAACATATCACAACTTAATCATACAAATGATGAGACAAAGATAGAGAAAGAATAGACGACATGTGTAAGGTGTTACGTAAGCCATCGCTTACTCATAGTATCATATATACCAATGTTCAATGTACAATGTGGGAGCAAAACTCTCAACCACTCTATGTGATGAGAAATAGATGAATGAGTGAATGTACAATGTAACAAACATATTCAGATGTGTGGGCAGTAATCTGAATATACACGAGATGTGTGACCTTATAGGTTATAGAAGAGTGAATATGAGTGACTGAAAGAGGAAGGATCAGTGTGAATGGAAATCCTCAAACTCATGTGAACACACCTTCTTAAACACCTCATAAAAATATGCATAAAGCATATAAGTATTGATTCTCTTGTACCTATGCCGAATAGGACTCCTTCTGATATGAATGCCACAGCCTCCATAAACTTCAAGTAGTACCTGTGTGCATAAAGAGAATATGTACCTGAATACTTAACATAAGATGTGAATCTTATGTTAAACTCCATCTAATGTCTTTGAAGTAGCCAGATATCTTTTTGTAGAAGACAATCTTCAACCTAACATCTTCTTGTAGAAGATGATCTTCAAAATCATGTAGATGGTCCCATCCAATGTCTTTGAAGTAGCCAGACATCCTCTTGTAGAAGATAATCTTCAACCTAACATCTTCTTGTAGAAGATGATCTTCAAATACATCATGTAGATGGGCGATCCTCACCATCAAGCTGCTAATAATCAAGTCTTCTTGCCATGAACAAGAGATGACCTCCTCTCCATGAGCTAGAGTGTGAGCACACCCTTCATCTTCTCCAAGAAGAATCACCAAGAAGAACTCCATAGCTGCTCCTCAACATGCTTCAAGTTAGCACCATGGCTGCCCCATGTGCTAGAAGAAACACCACCTCTACTGAGGTCCAAGCTCTAGAAAGCTTGTGTTGATCCTTGGTGAAGGATGATTACAATGAGCCCAAGACTCTTGTTTTATAGTGTTTGATTGTCCTTGAAAAGCACCCCTCCAAAAGCAATCGCTTCTAATAAAGCTACGAACGAACAACGATCGCAATTCGTAGACAAAGAAAATCTTTCTCCATCGGAATTCGTCAAAAGCATGATGAAATAAAAGCTTCGCGCTGCCGTCTGCTCCCCGTGGGATTTGAACTCGCGTGGGCACGTTAGGAGGCTTTTGCCATATCCACAGCGCCTAAGCGCTTTTTCTGTTAGAAGAACTAGTAAAATAGAATACTTATGCTATAGTCTCTTGACAAAATGGATCAATAGGAACATTGTTTTCCAACAGTTGACTCCTCATACATATGCACCATACATTCTTGTTCATGAGCATAGGAGCGATGTGAGAAACGAGGTGAGTTGACATATCAAAACTAAATGTGCATTCATTCCTCCAATCAGTGCAAACACCAAAGTTCTCGTCAAAGTGTGCATCCAACCAGGTTCAGTCAACCAAAACCCTATCAATGACAAGCACACTTGTTACAACCCATTTCCTTGTGCACATGCAATGTACCTGAAAAGTTCATACAATCTTGCAAGACATATAGCACCAATCACAACTCTGGCCCCAATTGATGGTAAGATGTATTGACCCTCTCCCAAACCTAGGGCCATCATGTTCCTTTTATGAAACATAAGTGATTATACTCAGCTAGAGAGAGCAATAAGAATGGGTATGCAATTACATATACATGCATCTCATTTTTCCATCTAATATCAAAGTCGACAACACCAAAATGTCGCTTACTTTTCATACAAGGGAAGTTTAAGAAACCAGAAGCAAACCCTTGAAGTAGGGCACTGTTGCTCTAGCACAATGGTGAGAACCATGTTAAGAAGCTCCACCTCCTTAATGTCAATCCACAAAAGAGATAGGAGTGATATGAAGATCGTGAATGTGAGATGAAGTGAGAGTGAAGGTGAGAAGCACAAAGATGCACACACACATTCACACACACAATGAAGAGACAAGCAAGACACAATGGAAGGTGAGAAATCCACTCTATTGCTCAAGAACACTATTACAAGCTCAAAATAGCTCTAAGCTCACACTAACCAACCTCAAAAATGAGCTCTCTAGCTCTTTTTATAGTTTCTAGACTAGTTTTGACCGGTTTCACATCTAGTGACCGGCATAGTTAAAAATTAGGTCCTAGATGCTATTTGGAAGGGTAAACGGTGTCTAAGAATAACGAAAATTGATACGCTTGTTCTACCTAAGCTCCTCAAGCTTGAGGACTCCTCGGCTTGCACAAAATGGAGCTAGAAATTTAAGAAAAGGGTTTTTCTATGTTACATATGTTACAACAATGATAAAAATCATTGTTGGAGGTTTTTGAAAAGTATTTTTGAAACATGATTCTTTGAAAAAAGATTCGACTGGCTCCCTGCTCCGTTGTTACATGCTTCCGCGTCTTCTATGCCTCTGGCTGCTTCCAACAAGCACCCGTATTCTTCTAACCATCAAGCATACGAAACCATTTGTAATTCCGCAAGTGCTTCCCATCCTGTGCTTAATTAAAAGGGACTATAAAAAGCATACATCAATATGGAATCAACTCCCTCGTAAGTAGAATCCTTCTCTGATTCTAGAACAGAACATGAGCTCCAAAGAATGATTGGGAGAGCGGACACAATCTCTCCGTAAGAGTCAATCATAGAGCCCTCTGTAGGTCTTGGGAGTAACCAAAGCTATCAATACCAAGTAGTAATTCTAAAGTTTTCATACCAAAAAAATACATAAATGAGAAACGGGCAACCACAACCTGAGAGAAAAAGATAACCATAAAATATCCTTAGCCCTTTTACTCCTTTCCACATGATATCCCCAAAACAACATAATAGCAATTATAGGCATTTGTTAACAAATAGGCATATCACACATTTTGTAAGCACAGATGGATAAATCTTCTTGTCATATTGAACCTCCCCTATATGTTAGAAGTTGATAGGAAGATTTTGCAGCTGCAGTGGATGAGGCTTCAAACTCTGCAGTTGACTTCACAGCATGAAACGGGCAACCACAACCTGAGAGAAAAAGATAACCATAAAAGATCCTTATCCCTTTTACTCCTTTCCACATGATATCCCCAGAACAACATAATAGCAATTATAGGCATTTGTTAACAAATAGGCATATCACACATTTTGTAAGCACAGATGGATAAATCTTCTTGTCATATTGAACCTCCCCTATATGTTAGAAGTTGATAGGAAGATTTTGCAGCTGCAGTGGATGAGGCTTCAAACTCTGCAGTTGACTTCACAGCATGAAACCTGCTTTCTGCAAGACCTATTCCTGAGAATTCAGACAAAGGCATACTCCTAGTAGGCATATCATACAGGTGTATACTTCTATTGGCCAAAAATCATATAACAATGTCCCTTCATAGTTTCAGATATAGCTACGACGATCCCGACATAAATGTTATATCCATATCCGTAATGCATAATGCCCACAAACAATTAATAGCTTGAGGAAAATACACCTTGATTAATCAATTTTAGAAACACACATACTAAGTTTCAAGCCTTCAAATTCGTGAACTAGGATAGTGGTTACACACACGATGTCACCTTTTTAATACAACACAACTGTACATTCATGTGTCATACAGAACATGCAAATTGCAATTTATAATGCTTACAATGCTTGGTCCTTCATAGCTCATGTGTACAAACTTCACTGTGGGGGGGCAAAAAAAAACTTGGAGAGTGGCAAGGTAATAAAGCATGTAGCGGCTGGGCAAAAGGCAAAGAACCGATGGCAGCACTTGGGCTTTCGGATAGAACCAGTAAAATGTCAGGCTTTGCATCAGATGATGTGCTGGGGAGTAGGCAACCAGATTCGAGCAGCGGGGAGCTCCATGCATAAAGGACTGCATCGTAAGATGGAATATTGACTAACATCTCAACACCACAAAAGCCCGTAGCAAAAGAGCTATGCCTGCCATGAACACGAACAACACAACCACGACCAATGATGTGAATAAGATGTACGAACAGAGTGGGTGGATGGAGCGAAAGCCTAATTCGAGGTTATATACAATACAAAGAGGGACCAATGAACACAAAGACCACCAAAGCCATAAATTCTCGACTGTAATGAAGGAACGATGAGGGAATATGACCATCAAAATCCACCCCCACCACAGATGATAGGCGAGCCCAAAGTGTAGTATCTTAAGTAGAGCGGGCAGCCAGAGGCCCCCCTGTTACAGCCTGAGCATCCTCCAATCGGAAAACCTGGAGGGAAAATGTTTTCTGAGAAAAACACAGAGGCTTGATGTGCAGCAAAACATGAACCGGTAGTATTGAGGAGACTATTGCAGTCCATAATGCATGTTGGGATAGAAAGGGGAAGCCCACAAGGGCCCGCATACACACAACAAAATGACACAGGTTGGGGAAGCGCAATGAAGCCCAACCTCGCCGAAGCCCGAGAGAGTGGGGAAGCAAGAGGATGCTCACCCACCCTAGACATGAGAACATAGAGGATGAGGGGAGATTGTGCAGGTGGCCGAGAAGGTCAATAGCCTCACCGTGAGCCTGTTTTCCCCATAGGCATCGTGCACACACAGGTAGCTCGTGGAAACCAGCACCAGGGTGGAGAGAGAGCCAAGCGCTTCAAGCCTGAAGTAGCAAGGCTTAACTTAGATTTGCCCGAAGTGATGGTGAGAGGAATCACCGCAAGCCTGCGTCCATCCCCGCCATAGCACACACAGAGGGAGCTCATGAACGAGCTCGACCCAAAAGTGAAGATGAGATGCCAAGGGAGGGAAAGTTCTAGGTTTCCCGACCCGTAATGAAGAGAGAGAAAATGCAAGAGGGAAAAATACCCCCTACCCACAACACACAGTCATGCGTGATACAATTAACTCCCCCATGTCCTTGCCTGACATGCTTCACATTCTTAGCATTAAATGAGGAGAGAGAGAACCCATGCATCCTTCCCTCCCAACTTCCAAGTTCGAATTTCACATTGGTATGAGCATTAAGACTTATTCTTTAATTTAGCAACAATGAAGGAAAACATGCACGTGATGTCGCAGGGCCATTGGGTGATGGCACCTACTTCTGGGAAGCAGAAATTGAGTTCAATGGCAAATGGGGACGCTACCATTTCTTCACTCGCGAATTTGAGAGCTATCAGAATGCAGAAGTGATGCGATCGGTATGGACCAAAGCGGTCTTGGATAGCTATTTCAGGGCACATTTTCCTAAGCCAGATTTCCTACGCTGCTCCTATTTTATCAGTACCATCACTCCTAGCAGGGCCAAGGGAAGTGATAGTACTTTTGTGTTGCCCTCACTATTGCCAGGCCACGAACTCAAGAGATTCAAATTGAACCTCAATTTGGTACGGGAAGCATTGAACATGCAAGGCATGCATATTCCCACTGAGAAAGAAACAATGGTTCCAGGCAGGATGAAGCATAAGGATCTCAACAAATTGAAGGACATGGTAGCAATGACACCTACCATTGCTCTCCACCTACGAATGATTATGCAACATTTTGCTTTTCCCGCCCAAGAACGATTCACTATGCCACCAAAAAAGATATGGTTCAGCTTGTACTTGGCAGAGACAGAGAATCTCACCATCAACATACCACACTGGATCATCGATCAAATACACCTAGCCCATCAACGGTGGAATAAGAAACAGAAAAATGTACTTCATGGATGTTGTGCTCTCACAAGAATAATTTACAGGTGCTTAGCATACGACGTGCCCATTCAAAGAGCACTAGTATGGTCCAGGGCCCAAGAGTTCCAAAGACGACTATCAACGGCGGGTCCTCCATCGAAGAAGATGAGAGGGGGAGTTCAATTACCATGCGCTCAACCAAGGGGAGCCACTACCACACTAGAGGTGACCCCTCCACAAACGCGACGTATTCGACCATTTACCATTCGCCTACCCAGACCAAGTGCAGAAGGACCCAACCTGGTGTTCCCTCCGATTCCATCGGACTTGGAGTTCCCACAGGGTTACACCCTTACTGATTTGACAGATGAAGAAATTGCCCGTTTGATCAATGCGTCTAATTTGGAGACAGAAGCAGAGCAGACGCAAGGACCACAACCTACTACTACAACTTCAGCCCCGACCCAACCAGGAGTAGGCGAAGTAGAAGAGGATGAAGAAGAGATAGAACAAGAAGAGGCAAACGAGGAGTATGATCAAGAATATGAAGAACTTTCAGAACTAGCAAGTGCCCCGGCATACTCGGCCCAAATAAAAAGATTATACGAAACCATGAAGCGGGTCCAAGAGCAACACAAACTGTTGCTCGAGACAGGAAAGATGATCATGAGCCAAATGTTAGCCGAGGAAGGTGTGGATGACATGTTTATTGAATCAATGAACCTGCACGCTGACGCGGTAGGTTTAGATGAGACTGTTCATGCAGCCATGGTTTATATTCATCGATTTGAGAAACGAGTGCCTACCCGTCCCATGCGATCTGGCAAACAAATCCACATCAATGTATCAGAACCAGGAGGTAACACACAAACAGAAGAACATCAGGCGGAACCACTCTCACCACCCACCTCACCTCTCACTACATAAGTCACCTCACCACCTGGCACTACCACGCCTATTTCTGCCATTACCACAGTCGTCATGGGAATTCCCCTCTCTCCCGGCATCCAATTCGGAGGAGTTACCATGCCCACCTTCACAACACTCTTCACAAATATCACGTCCACCCCACCCACTGTTCCCATCTACACGGTCACACACACGTTCGACACAATGGAAACATCACCAGCCACAGCACCACTCCCACCCCCCACGCAGCCTCAATCTCCCATACCCCCTCCACCTACCTCACCACTTGACTCCACAACATTCACAACTCCCTTCCCCTTCCCCATTCCCCCTGCATCTTCATCTTTCCCTGCATCGTTTAATGTAAATAGTATATTCATGGCATTACATCAATGCGTGTATCAACTTCAGAGTGAGTATCAGGCTCTCGAAGACCGTCATCATCAATTGACTATGAATCATCAACAACTACAGAGACAGCTTACAATTATAGAAGAAGAAAATGCAGACCTCAATCAACGTTACACCACACTCGAGCAAGCTCATCAAACCCTCCTGGAGACACCCCAACCATCACAAGTGCCAGGTGTCAAACAACTCGAAGCTTTGCTCGAAGTCTACCAAGCAGATAACCTAAGAGTCCGGCATAATTTGAATCTACTCAGAAAACACATGGCTACCGCACTTGAAGAAAACAAGCGTCTGCAGAAGCAAAATGAAGAAAACCTGGAAGCTGCCATGGAAGGCTCTCCCCACGAGATCGACCCAGAACAATTCAAAGCAATCCCCTCAGACACAATGAAGACAATCTTGGAAAGTTATGCAGATCTATTAGAAGCACATGACGATTTGGAAAAGGAACGGGATGAGCTACGTCGCCAGCTCAGGGAACAGGAGGCACAACCCAAAGTCATAGAAAAGACCTTGACTTCAGTGGAAGTAAAGGCATTAACAGAGCAGGTGGCGGAACTGCAGAAGAAGTTACTGGAATATGAAAGACAGCCCTCTCTAGTTGTAGAACCAAAGCCAGATGAATTGGTACCCATTGAGGTGGACGAAACGTATGAGGAACCATATGTTCCTATGCCGATGCCAGGTGGTCAGCAAACCTCAGAAGGAATGGACACCTTGGAAGTCGAAGTACCCGAATGACTCCAGACACTAGAAAAAACAGCGACAACCCATGAAGATCGAGTGGCAATCCAAATCCAATCAATGGCCAAATTAGAAGACACCATCATAAAGTCAGAATATTTCCGCAGTATGTCTCATCATAGATGGATCGGCACCAACGACGATCAGTATGTGCCATACTGTGTACTCCTGGCAGATTACAACGCAGAGATCCAATGACGATGTGGCAAGGCTCCAACTTTCGCCACACAATTTGGGCCCGATGATATCCCAGAGAGTGCTAAAAAAGGATCCATTCATCAACCCACCTGGAGGATCCGTCTTCTTGAGACCTACCCAAAGATGGTTCGTACTTGGACTAACATGCCACTCTTTATTAAATACAATCCCTGTTATGTTCCAGTCTTCCGCAGATGCACCTGGCCCGAGTTTACCATTGCTGTCAAGAACATCAAAGGTTGTGCAAAGTGGTTAAATTATGTTTATCTAGCACCTCCACAAGGACCTCCCACTGTGAATTATATGATTTCTACCATCCGTCACTGGAGCATTCGACTACGGAATACCCCCGATGTGATGGCCCAAATGTGCATGAAAATCTTTGAATTAATGCTGATCACCTTCAAGACATTCAAGAACATTAAAGACCCCCACTTCTCAGGAGTTGGCTTCCTTACAGGCAACCAAGATTTGGTATACGACATGAGCACCACCCCATCAATAGAGGTAATATATGCTTGGCACGCCAGAATCAAGTACCTCCCAACTTGCTTTAAACAGACATTCGAGGAGATGTTCGTAATAGGATTCTGGGAATATCACTCAGAAATATTTGTACCCAAGCCCTCACATCTCCTCCACTTATTCGCTGTGGAAAGAACCATCAATTCAGAATAATTGTGGGTGCCACATCCAGACGTCCCAGGACCAGTGAATTGGGATGCATTGTTAACAGACCTAGCACGGGGGCTACGATTAGAAGAACACCACCTCGCTTCCGATGTTGTTCAATATTATGTCCAACGCACAGCTAGACAAGGGTCTGTCAGAGACGACAGACGCGAGAGAGGGGGGGGTGTTGGCAGTAGTCAAGGAACTGAAGGATTCACAAGACAAGGAAGCCTACGAAGGGAATCGGAGCGAAGAGAAAGCACAAGCAGACACAGTAGTCAAAGAAGATCTGGCAAGTAGGCCATTTAAATTTTGTTGAAGTATGGGGAGTAACCAACCCAAACCGCCTCACATGGAAGTGAGAGGCTCTTCCAAGAGGAGTTGCAAGAAGCGCAAACAATGCACACACACCCATGTCCATGAACAATGGCACCATGGCCAACATCAAAAGGAGCAAGGGAGGGCAATGCTCACACACAAGACAACCCCAAGTGCCAAACCTACACACATGGATCAACGCCTAGCACACAAGGAGAAATGTGGAAGCCAAATGAACCTTCTTTCCATTAGCATGGAGGCCAAGGCCATGGCCAAGGGACCTCCCTTTTACAAAATGAGCTCCTCCTTATATAAGAGGGGAGGAGGAATCCGTTGAATACAAGTGGCCAAAGGCTTCATTAATTTGAGATATCCTAAATATAAAAGGTAGGTGGGAAAATCAAGAAGAGAATCTTTCAAGAGAGAGAGAGAGAGAGAGCTCTTCGTACGTTTCCAAAAGGGCTTCCATTTCTAAAATAAGGCAAGAATTAAAAAAGAAGCCTTCTACCAAAAAAGAAAGGTAAAGTTGTGTTTTTATGGGTTTGCTCAAAAAATAGGTAAGAGGGAGTTCCTATGAAGGAACTTATACAATGAAAAAATTAAGTACTTCTTCAATGGTCTTCAAGCGCATCATAGCTCCACAACACTCTCCCCCTCCTAGGCTTTATCATCCTCGACAAAGCTGAGAAATGGAGCATACATAACTGTTTGAGGTCCTGTTGAGTCTGCATGGTCTTCAAGTCTCAAGTCTTCAAGTTTGCAAGTCTTCAAGTCTTCAAGTCTGCAAGTCTTCAAGTCTGCTAGTCTCCAGTGCAGAGCAAAACAATCCCCTTGGGGGGCAGTCAGCGCTGCATACATCCATCAGTGCAGCCCTTTGTAAGACTGGAAAAGGCCTTCACATGGAGCATCCAAACCAGATTGTTCCCACATGGAAGGCTGGACACCATTCCCATATGGGGCAGTCACAAAGAGGCAACCTTAAGTAGAATCAACCTCAACAACAACTTCGAAGCGATGGAAGAGGGGGTGGTCATGGAGATTATCACACAAGATGATTATCACACAAGATGCAACTTCCCAAGCTATGTAATAAGATGTAATGACCATTTGCAACAACTCCTCCAAGTTTTTGGGTCTTCAAGTGCTTCGAAGAGAGTACAACATCCACCAAACCTATCAGGAATCTTGTAAGCCTTGAGGGCTCCCACCTGCTACACATCTCCAAGTAACCGATTATCTTTAGAATAGAAATATGTGACCAATCATGAGTCAATGGATGGATTCTTTTAGGCATCTGGGCAATCAAACAAGGAGAACAACCATATCCATGTAGCACATTAGAACCACATCATCACCTTCCAACTCAAAAGTGAGGGGAGTAGACAACTGCATGCCCAGCAACCAACTTTCAAACATAGGATATGAATGTATTTCATAGAACACAACCCTATTAGCAACTAAAACAATTGTACCAAGGATTTCAAACATAGCATCTTTCCATTTTAGCATATGGCATGAATACAAACATGGAGTGATGTGAACATAGTGAATGCCCAGAACACCGGTATGTATGCTCTGGCACAAGGTATCATGATTGTGTTGATTGCAAATGAGAACATAACACATTGTACGTAAGGTATTCACATCACCTTTTTGCACTCAAATTATAAGGTCACCCATATGTCCAAGAGTTTATCCTGTCACCCACTGGAACATAAAGTTAGTAAGTTGTAAGAATGATAATGTAAACTACCTTGCCATTTGGATCTTGTATATGAAAATTGCATGTGTTTATTAAGGTTAGCAACACAGGCAAGTCTAGAACAACCCAAATCTTGAGCATATGAGTATCGTTACTAAAACAGAGTTCACAATTTCCCCACAAAGTTTACCCAAAATTGTTCCTCATTCGATCATCTTCATATGCAGACATGGTCAATCATTTTCTGACGGTTTAGGAGGGGAATTTTGACATATCCCCAAGAGGAGCAATCACAAAAATGTGGATTAAGGCCTCCAAAAACCCATAATGTCGAGTCTCCCAAGCTTGATTCAATAGCCAAGGTCATCCCTAGATTGCAACCGTACCTTTTCCCTACACCCTTGATTTAGAAGTAAAAAAAAACGAACATGGATCACTCGTTAGCACAAGTTGAATGCAATAGTATGGAAACCTCAACCTCCTCCCACATACTAGGTATGTACACATCAATACATCAGGAGAAAGTGTTAAACTAATGGTGATCAGAGTCATTAGCCATTGTGCACTAGAGCATCATCACACTACAGGAGAACAGAAATCCGTCAAAGATAAAACAGTGTATGCCGATGTAGATTTGATAATAGTACCTCGCAACTGAAAATCGCACATAAATAGATGAGGGAGGAAATAATGTGGTATGACCTCTTTTCCCCACTACAAATAAGTTGGGTCCTGAGTTTGGGTAGTGTGACAAGATTAGCACAATACCTGTGGAGTTAGATTTCCAACCTTCATATCAGCCATATGAATCAAGGTCTTGACAGTCTTCCAGGCCTAGCAGTCCAGGGAGAAGAGATTTGAAGTGTCACACTCCATTTCATGGCCCAAACACCATTGAATGCCCCCATAATCGATTTTGAGAGTCACTTTTGCTATTTCTTTCTTGTTATCCTGATAGGCACAAGAAAAGCATTTCATAGCAAATATTTATTTATTTGAAGCCTTGTCAATGGATTCCCAAGATGGCATGGAGCACATTAAATAGAACGAGTTAAAAAATTTGATTTCATTAGCCCCGATGTCAACTTATGGAAGCCCTTACCGAAAGTCTACATTGTTGTATAGATGCACACCGTCTTGATGTTGTTTGACCACAAGAAACAGCACTGTTGAAGCATGCTCCACCCAATAAAAAGAAGAGGAGAGAGACACAAACCTCATCCTCCACCCCCATTCATAAACAACTCCAAGGTCAGTATCAGAGTTATACCTATCGGAGCATAAATTCCTACAGATATACATGCAATTTGTGAGACACGACAACCCATTTGTAGCCAGCTTATTAATGAAAATGTGTAACACTGTTACTGTCTGCTACCATTCCCTTTTCCATCATCATCAAAGAGTTTGATTACTACTTTAGATAATACGTTGGATAATGGTTCATAGCTTCCATAGTGACATCAGTAGCGATTCATTCCAGGAGTCACTGCGAACCCCATAAGAGATGGCTTTGCAACTTGAGGCAACAGAGTGCAAGTGCAATAAGAGCCAATGGGTGCACCACATAACTTGAAACCAACTTTCCGTTATAGTATTAACATCATAATTGCATGCAGACCTTGAGTCTTTACACATACTTGTGAATACGGATAAAACACTTATACAATCAAACATAGATACACATACATGCTTGAAAACAAGTGCTACAACAGAGAGTATGCTGCTTCACGGGGCTAGTCATCAATGCACGAAATACCCATAAATTTTAAGATGTGTGTTGAAGCTCAAGGTCAAGGACAAAGCATGGAAGCACATCAAAGAAGTGGACATAGAAGAAGAGAGAGCAAGTAGGGAGCTCCAAGAAGTGTATGTCAAATTTTCAGAAGAATCCCCTACAAAAATAGTGATTTTCATCACTAGAAACCATTGTAAATACCATTATCTATTTTTAGTAACTCCATTTTGTTCAAGCCGAGGAGTCCTCGAGCTTGAGGAGTATTAGAAGTACCATCGTACCAATTTTCATAATTTTTAGACTTCGTTTGAGCCCTCAAATAAGCCCTGGAACCTAATTTTTAACTAGGCCGGACACTAGGTCTGGACAGGGCCAAAACTAGTCAAAAAACTATAAAAAGAGCTAGAGAGCTCATTTTTGAGGTTAGCTTGTTAGAGAATAGAACTTTTGTAAGAAAACTCTTTTGCAATCTAGGCTTTCCATTGTTTCTCTCTTTGATCTTACTTTGTGCGCGTGTGTGTGTATGTGTGTGCATGTTGGTGTGCTTTCACTCACACACTTGTGACTTCACTTGCTCGTGGTCTTCATACCAGTCCTCACGTCTCCGCGGATTGACAAGTAAAGGAGGTGGTGCTTACGCTTGAGCTACACCAAATTTTGGCGCCGTTGCCGGGGAGAGAGCTTCGAGGACGAGCGTTGTGATGGTAAGATCGTAGGTTTGCGACGTTGGAAGGTAAAAAAACTGTCATTTCAGTTCATTTTCTGTTTTTTCCTCTTCATCTTCATCATCATCATCATCTCCACCTTCTTCCATCTTCTTCTTCACAGAAATTTCTTGTTTTTAGTGCATTTTCACCATTTTCATACCATTTTTCATGCATTATTGTGTGGGAAGGAGTTAGGAGGTGCAAGGGAGAGCAAGCGCTGCATTTTTTTATGATTTTCTGCTCATACGGAGCTCGCCATAGCCGGCGCTCAGAAATTTGAATTTCCCGCCAAAAAACGCGATTCTGTGATGAAAATCGCGATTCTGTGAAAATTCAAAATTTTTTGAAAAATCACGATTTTCAGTTTTCCCGCCTAAAAGTGGTTGAAAAAAAATCACGATTCTGTGTTTTTCTCAAAAAAAAAAAAAAAAAAGAAAAAAAAAAACGATTCTCTGCTCAAAATCGCGATTCTAAAAAAAAAAACACGATTCTCTGCTCAAAATCGCGATTCTCACCAATCACGATTTTCAGCAAAAACACGATTTTGTGAAAAAGGCGATTCTGTGAAAACACGATTTTTTGCTCAAAATCGCGATTTTCAAAAACACGATTTTGTGCTCAACATCGCGATTTTCATGTGAAAAATACGATTTTCAAAAAACACGATTTTCAAAAAACACGATTCTCTGCTCAAAATCGCGATTCTCACTAATCACGATTTTCAGCAAAAAACACGATTTTGTGAAAAACACGACTTTCTGCTCAAAATCGCGATTCTCACAAATCACGATTTTCAGCCAAAAATACGATTTTGAGAAAAACACGATTCTGTGGGACAAAATCGCGATTTTCAAGTCAAAAACACGATTTTGAGAAAACACGAATTTTTGCTCAAAATCGCGATTTTCAATTCACGATTTTCTGCTCAAAATCGCGATTTTCATGTCAAAAACACGATTCTGAGAAAACACGATTTTCAGTCAAAAACACGATTTTGTGAATCACGATTCTCTGAGTCAAAATCGCGATTTTCAGAAACACGATTTTGTGATCAACATCGCGATTCTCTGAAACACGATTTTGTGATCAACATCGCGATTCTCTGAAACACGATTTTGTGATCAACATCGCGATTTTCAGAAACACGATTTTGTGATCAACATCGCGATTTTCAGAAACACGATTTTGTGATCAACATCGCGATTCTCTGAAACACGATTTTGTGATCAACATCGCGATTCTCTGAAACACGATTTTGTGATCAACATCGCGATTCTCTGAAACACGATTTTGTGATCAACATCGCGATTTTCAGAAACACGATTTTGTGATCAACATCGCGATTCTCTGAAACACGATTTTGTGATCAACATCGCGATTCTCTGAAACACGATTTTGTGATCAACATCGCGATTTTCAAAAACACGATTTTGTGATCAACATCGCGATTCTCTGAAACACGATTTTGTGATCAACATCGCGATTTTCAAATCTCGATTTTCTGCTCAAAATCGCGATTTTCAAAAATACGATTTTGTGCTCAACATCGCGATTTTTTTTGACTTCACAGCATCGCGATTTTCAGAAAGTTCACAAAATCGCGATTTTCTCCAAAGGTACTGTTTGCCTGTTTTGACCCCCAGGAGCCTGATTTGACATAACTTTCTCATCCAAAGTCCATTTTTTGAGCTCTATAGCTTGTTGGAAAGCTCGTTTCAAATCCTACACGATCTCAACTGTTTTTTTCAAGAATAATGCGTTGATTTTGAGATAGGATAATTTGAAGTTGACCCTCAGATGGGACTAGGGAACCAAGGGGGCTCTAAAGAATTGTGAACCATACCAAAGGGGAAATTTGGACTCTTGACTAAAGCTTATGAACCTGAGATCTGGTAGACACTTAGGCAAGGATAAACAAAGCATTAGATCTTCTGAGGCTAGTGTCAACCATACATCCAAGTCTTGGGCACAACAACTAAGTGGTCATCTTTTACTCAGATCAGACACAAGTGATTCAGAAATGTCTTTTAGTATGGGAAAACCTGCAGGTGGCTCAGGGACTGCCCATCTACAAACACCGGAAGGTCCCTATAAGACACAGTTGGAATATATTCGGACCAACCAATTAGGTGCTCGCATCTATGAGGATGGTCTGAGGCGATCAGTGGTCCAACTCAAAAATCCAGATCAATCCTTTGGACTTGAACACCCGGTGGTCAAGTTCGAAGAGGGTTCATACATTGATAAGGAAGGAACCATGTATGTGGTTACCAACCAACCACATAGGACCGATGAGTTTGGAAATATCATTCATGAGAATGAGATAGGAGACCTAGAACAAGGAAACGTAGGACAAGGACCCCAGACTCCTAGAGGTAAGTCAGTTTTGACCCGAGTGATCACTCCGGACTGGATCCCTCAAGACAACAAAAGCATAGAACTATTTTTGAATAGAGAAACAGAGGAAGCCTTTTGGAGGTTCAAGCCAGATCAACCTAGCCAATTGGGCATAGTTATCATCTATGAATTCAAAGATCCTGAGATACCAGGCAAAGTTGTCTACCTGGATAACACATCAGAGAAAATTTTCTTGGTAACGGAACATGATAGACATGCATATACATGGAAGAATGACATGATTTTCCCCCCACCAAGATCCAATGTTTCCCATGGCCTCCAAGGGGTAGGATCATCCCAGGCTCATGAAGCCCAGAGAGAAAGAACTAGAGAGAGACCTGAGGTAAGTTTTGCACACACCGTGGGCAGGAATAGGTCAGGATTTGAAAATGAAAGACCTGAAAGAGAGAGACATCAAGCACATAGGCAACAAAGAGATGAACAGGATTTTCCATTGCCTAGACCCCGGGAGTACCCAAGAACCCTTAAACCCAGTCACGTGATCAAGGCAATGAAGAACTATTTCGATGGGACAGGGGATCCTTATGATCATGTGGCCGAGTACAAACAAGTGCTTAGAGCCGAACAAATTGAGGACTGGTTCACCCAGTACGAGGCATTTGGTTTGACCCTTAAAGGCACTGCCTTAGCTTGGTTTCAACCATTGAGTAGAAGCAGCTATCGCGATATAGGTCAACTGCTAGACGAATTCATTGTAGAATTTTCCAAGAGTGGTATCAGGCATAACACATCGTCCCTGATCCATAGTTTCAAGCAGACACCCCAAGAAACAGTGCGACTAGCAGGTAGAAGGTTCAGACAGTACCTAGAAAGATGCCCTGCTCCAGAGCTACCCACACCAGCCAAACAAGTGGCTTTGTTTTTAGATGGCTTATTGAGCACAAAGTTAAGATCCTATGTATACTTGAAAGATCCTAGATCCATAGAAGAGTGTGTGCGGACGTGCATAGACATAGAAGATAACTTGGGTGAGGAGTTAGGATTGGCCAAACTCTACAAAGATTCGGATAGTTCTACTAGTCATACTTCAAAGATCTCCACAGAAATAGAAGAGATAGCTGAGCAAGTTGCCAAGAAGCTGGGAGTCCAAAATAAACAAACACAGGGAGTCACTTCATTGAATCGGTGCTATACTTGCGGAGGTGACCACATGGCTAACGTATGCCCAATGCAAAACCAAAACATTAGAGAAAGGAATGCTCCATATTGCACTATTGAGAGAAAATACACAAACCACACGGCTCAAGATTGTCCCTACAATAGGGAGGCTGTTAGACAAAATTATCAGCAACCTTACCCACAAGGTAGGTATCAGAATCAATACCAACAGCCATATTACAGACCACAACAGCAATATCAGGTACCATATAGGCCACAACCTGTCTTGGTAAACCAACCATCAGCTCCAGCCAACGTGATTCCAGTCAAGTATGCTGTGGGAGAGGAAAATCCAAATAGAGCTTTGGTGCCACTAACCCCATTGATACCAGATAATGACTCTCATGCTCATAGTTCAGACTACTCCCATGAAGGTAGTCCACATGCTTATTACACAGAGTCACCTGAACATAGTGAGATTTACTCGTATCAATATGAGGCACCGCCTATGGAGCAAAATTGGGAGCCAGAATACTCCAATGTCATGTACACAAATCCTAACCCTAGGCCCCAGTTGAGACAAATGAGACCACAAGCCCCTAGAGGATCTTGTTTCAGATGTCATGGTGACCATTTCATTCGTGACTGTCCCCACCCACCATCTCCGAGTCAAGGACAGGCTATCACAATACAGGCTTTTTGTCCTGATTGTGGCAAAGACCATCTCCCCAGAGATTGTCCAAGAAACCCCTCTAGTGCACCCAAGATTACACCCATTAATGTGGTAGGCTTAGTGGCAGATCCAAGTTCAAGTAGTAGCAATGTGGCTCCTATACAAGCTGTCACTAGAGCACAAGCCTTAAAACAGGATAAACCAGTAGAACAATCAGAGTCGAGTGAATCGGGAGAGCCTAGTAAGAGGAAAACAAGAACATGGAAGGATACCAGAGAGAAGGCCAATCGCAAGTGGAATAAAAAGTTATCGGAACTAGAAGAAAGCTTAAAAGAAGCGAAAACAAAAATAGAAGACATTGCATCTCAAAGCCCCTCGCATGCCGAAACTCCATCCACTCCACCTCATCCCACCCCACCACCCATTGTAAATAGACCGCAACCAGGGTCTGTTCTTGCAGATCCAACCCCAGAAGGCTTGGACATGATGTTCAAGGCCTACCAGGCTCGACTTCAAGAAGGGCCTACAGCGGCAAACCTAGACAAGAGTTACCCTAGAGCAGATTTAGAGATTGAACGGATGAAAATGTGCATGAAAATGGTAGAACAAGCTCAAGCCATACTTGAGACTAGTCAAAAGTTCAATCAGACAAACTCTATCAAATCGGATTTGCATTTCCAGGGCTTACTAGAACGATTAGAGCAGTTGGTAAACAAACCACAAGTTTCTCTACCTCCACAGGCTCAACCAGTTATTGAAAGAGGAAGCTCACCACCAAGGGGAGCTTATGTTCCTAATTCCACGGATGCTGGAATACCTCCTTCTATTCAACAATACTCTCAAGAGTTCTTGCGGGAAATACAAGAGGAGAAATGGGCCAAGGAGAAGGGTAATTCCCCTCCTATTCCTGAGATTGATGATCTTCATGATCAATTTCCCCAAGACATTCCATCTATTTACGAAGATGAAGCAGAACAAGAAGACGAAAGATTAGATTTTGAATCTAATACCTTAGAAGAACTGCCTCAATTTCCAGGCCCATGGGAATCTGAATCACTCCAGATTAGAGCTCCCACAATACTAGTAAGAAATGAAGACTCAGTGGTCCCAAGGAACACGGATGTCGTGAAGAACACTAAGGTGCAGTGTCATCTCACTGTAGAAGAGTTGCTCAAAGCAAAACCTGAGTTATGGAATCATGTGAAGGATCAGGTCCCAGAACTTGAGTCCAATATGCCAAAAGTAGGCTCTAAGCAAAGGGTACCAGAGATACCTCTAGACAAAATAGGGGACATGTGTGAGGGTGAAGAAGGTAATACTTATCTTCCAATCACCTACCAAGGTTACACAACCAAAGCAATCATAGATTCAGGTGCTGGTGTTGCTATTGCGACCACCTCCTTGTGGAAGCAATGGGGCAAGCCCACATTAAGACCAACTAGAATGAAGCTTCAAATGGCTGATGGTCATTTTGAAAGACCTCTAGGATTGCTAGAAGGGATCACTCTAACCACTTGTGGTGTAGAGTTTGAGCACACATTTGCTATATGTGACTTTGAGAAAAATAATGTCTTTGAGATGATCCTAGGAAGACCCTTCCTACGACAATTGCAAATAGTACAGGATTGGGGAACTAACTCCTTGTACTTACAGCACTTAGGGGTCACCACTAAGGTCAATTTGAAGGATTACACCTTCAGAGATGTACCACCCCTACAGTGGAATTCTATCCACAAAGCAAAAGAAGATTCCATCTCTGTGCATTCTGAAAGTTCACCTGATCCATCATGGCTGCATGAAGATACTCATTTGTGGATGTGCAAGGTTGCAAAGGAAGAGGAAAAACGTTTAAAGGCAAGAGAAGAAGGAACTTCGTTAGGAGATAGACCAGTTAGAGACCCAGCCTACACACGGATGATCTTTCCAGATGAGGAGTTTGAGCCTCATGGCTGGCCAGAAATCTTAGCCACCATGGACATTGCTGTCAATGAGGAACAGTGGACACCTCATTGTGATGAGGAGGGTTATGATATCTCAGTGTTCATGTGTCAACCCTTGCTAGAAGAATGTGACCCTAGTGATGTCATAGAAGAGGAAGAGAATGACGATGATCTGGAGTCTATTGTGATGGATAGTTGCTTTAACTCAGAGCAGCACTATTTAGAAGATATAGGAGTGTTCACCCAGAAAGAAGAAGAACCTCTCACAAGTATTAAAACAGTAAACTCAAAGGATGGAAGTGAGAGTAGTCAAAAGAAAAAGAAAAGAAAAGCAGTGAAACAAGAAAAGGAGGAATCATTGTTTGAAGTACCAGAAAACTTCAAGAAATATGAAGTTGACGACCGCAAAATTTTGGTACGAATGCCTAAGAGAGAGGCCATCATAGGAGAATCATATGATAATAAAGAAAAGACCAAGAAGATTGTAGTGACCATTGAAGAGAACGAAGAGAGATGCACATATATAGGAGATGACCTAAGTGCAAGAGAAGAAATGGAGCTCATAGCTCTATTAAGGGAATATAGGGATGTGTTTGCATGGCACTATAGAGACTTGAAAGGGGTAGATCCAAGAATTTGCTCTCATACTATCCCCATGACTGCTGATGCTAAGCCCACCAAACAGAAGCCCTACACATATAATGATACCTATGCAGCCAAAATCAAAGAAGAAATTGATAGGTTGATTGAGGCTGGATTCATCTATGAGATTGAGCATACCGAATGGGTGTCCCCCATTGTTGTGGTACCCAAGAAGAACGGGAAGTTGCGAGTGTGTATTAACCTTAAAAAAGTTAATGCCGCTACGATTAGAGATAGTTATCCACTTCCAATCACAGAACACCTATTGGAGCGTGTTGCAGGCAAGGAAGTTTATAGCTTCCTTGATGGATTTTCAGGTTACAATCAAGTAGCCATTGCCCCAGAAGATCAACACAAAACAGCTTTTGCTACAGAGTGGGGAATCTTTGCATTTCGGGTGATGCCATTTGGGCTCACCAATGCACCTGCAACATTCCAAAGGCTCATGTGTCATGTCTTCAAAGAGTTCTTGCGAAAGAGCTTAGAAGTGTATGTGGATGATTTATGTGCTCATTCCCAAGAAAGAAGGGTTCACATCCCTGAACTCAGACAAATCTTCAACAAGTGTAGAGAATATCGAGTGTGTCTGAACCCAGAAAAGTGTGTGTTCATGGTGCGTCAAGGTAAAATCCTCGGTCATATTGTTTCTAAGAATGGAATCTCAACGGATGAAGATAAGGTACGAGCCATAGCGGAGCTGCCAAGGCCAAGGAATGTTAAAGAGGTACAAGCCTTTATGGGCCATTGTGGATATTACCGTAGGTTTATCCACATGTACGCGATCATAGCTAGACCCCTTTATGCCTTGTTGTCTAATTTTGAGTGGAACGACGAATGCGAGAATTCTTTCAATGAACTGAAGAAACGTTTGTGCACAGCACCAATACTGACCACTCCTGATTGGAATAAACCATTCCATGTCCATGTGGATGCATCCAATCATGCCATAGGATGTGTGCTGGCACAACCCACAGGTGAAGGGAATTTAGATTTGCCCATATCATATGCTAGTAGACAACTAAACCCAGCCGAAAGAAATTATACCACAACCGAGCGAGAAGGGTTAGGCATGGTATATGCTGTAAAGAAGTTTAGACACTATTTATTGGCCAACAAGTTCAAGTTCTTCACTGATCATCAAGCTTTGTTATATTTGGTCAATAAACCTTGCAATACTGGACGCTTAGTAAGATGGTTCCTCTTACTAATGGAGTATGACTTTGAAGTTGTTGTCAGGAAAGGTAGAACCCACCTTCGGGCAGATCACCTTTCTCGCATTACTTCAGGAGAGTCACCACAAGGAGTGTCTGATGAACTACCTGATGCTTATCTGTTCAATTTGGAAGTTGTTCCTAAATGGGCAAATAAGTTGATACCAGTCCTAACCTTCGGCCCTGCAAATAAGAATGTGAAAACATCACAAGAAGAAATTGTAAAATCACAAAAATATCACATATTGGCAGGAAGCATGTACAAACAAGATACTGAGGGTGTATTAGCTTGTTGTGTCGAGGATGATGAACATAGTAGTTGGTTGCAGCAAGCTCATGAGGGATTGCTAGGAAATCACTATTCTAAACAACGAACATTGCAGAATTTGAAACGTTTAGGAGTGTATTGGCCTAGCATGGACAAAGAAATACATGAGTGGATCAAGAATTGTCCAATGTGTAGAGAGAAACCACCAGTGGAGCATGCGACCCTTTATCAAGTATCATTAATTCCAGATTGGAGTACTCCATTGGTAGAGTTTATGAGATCGGGAAGATTACCCAAAGAGGCCAGTCTAGCAAGAAGACGAAATATGGAGCAAGAGGCTCAAGGCTATGCCTTAGTAGGAGAAAACCTATACCGAAGAGGTAAAGATGGTTACTTAAGACTGTGCGTTCATGAATCAGACTATTTAAGGGTCTTAGAGACTGCACACAGTGGTGTTGCAGGTGGACATTCTGGCCCTGACCGAGTGATTAAAACCATTCTATTCTCAGGACTTTGGTGGCCCACTCTTCATATGGATGCACATACCTATGTGAAGAAATGTGACACATGCCAACGTGCACAATATCCAGTGAGAAAAGACGAGATGCCCTTGAGGCCAATGATGGGAGGACGTGCATTCTCGAAGTGGGGCATAGACTTCATAGGTCCTATTAACCCCCCAGCTAGAAACTCCCATGCAGAATACATCATTGTAGCCACAGATTACCTTACAAAGTGGGTAGAAGTCAAAGCCACAACAAAGAATGATGCTCAGACTACGGCTAAGTTCTTATTCGAGAATGTGTTCACGAGATATGGACTACCAATAGAGTTGGTGAGCGATAGAGGCACACACTTCTTGAATGAAGTCATTGAAAATCTTCTCCAAGAATTCTTGGTGATACATAAGAAATCCGCCCCCTATCATCCACAAGCCAACGGACAAGCCGAGAGTACCAATAAGATCCTCTGTAACGTATTGACAAAATTGGTAAATAATAAACGCTCTGATTGGGACAAACAACTTCATCATGCTGTTTGGGCTTATCGAGTTGCCTACAAAACGGTACTCAACGCCACCCCATTTCAGATGGTCTTCGGACAGAACGCTGTGCTACCATTAGATTTCTTAATCCCTGCCTTAAAAGTAGCACAAGAGTATGAGTGGAATGGGCATGAATTGTCCTCTAGGATCTTTGATCTCGAACGCTTGGGTGAAACGAGGCTACGAGCGGCAGCAGGCATCTACGCTGCAAAGAAGAGGCAAAAGGCATACTTTGATGCACACATCAAGGATAAGGGATTGAAAGAGGGAGATCTAGTGTTGGTATACACACTAAAACAACATGCCCGTAAGTTGGAAAAAAGAGGTTATGGACCCATGATCATTAATAGAATTTCCACTAGTGGTGCAGTTCAGTTGGCCACTCTAGAAGGAGATATCTTGCCAAACTATATTAGTGGCTGTAGAGTCAAGCTATATCAAGAACCTCTTACTGAGGATATGCTAATGAGACTCAACACTGCGAAGAAGCGAAAAGAAGAAGAGGTAAGAGTGAGAGAAGAAGCACAGGAAGAGGCCAGAGCGCGTATTAGGCAAAATAAGTTAAGGCGATTAGGCCTAGATGTCAACTCAAAAGCCCCAAAATATCACATGGATATGTGTCAAAAGTCAGGCATTGCGACTTCTCAGGTCATTGACCGAAGACCCTTTGTGACCATAGAGATAGGACAAGGGAAGGGTGCAAGGACGGTGAAAGCATTGATTGACTCAGGTGCAGCAAGTAGTGCAGTTAAACTTTCCTACTGCCAAGACTTGGGGTTGAACATCAATCCCATAGAAGCTTATCTCATAGGATTGGGAGGTGTGGAAACCCCTTGTTTGGGCGAGGTGGAACTTCCCATCTACCTTCAAGATGTTCCAATGAAAGTCAAAGCGCTAGTATGTCAAGATGAGAACCTTACAGAACCACTTGTCTTGGGTCAAGATTGGATCTATGACCATGCAGTTAACTTAAACCTAAGAAGTCAAATTCTTCAAGTTTGGGTACATGAACAATGCATTACATTAGAATTAGAGAACTGCATGCTCCTAGATCATGGCACCACACACTCTCTTAGTTCTTCCAAGACTAATCATATGAAAGAAGATGTTGTATGTGTCAAAAGCTCTATGATGCAGAAGGAGTCAATCGTGGAAGACCAGGTTCGAAGGCGGGTGGATCTTTCTTCTTCTCCAAAGACTCAAGTAGCCACAGTAGTGAGCCCACCACACAAGCAAACACAACCGTTCACGACAACTGCTACATCAAATAGAAAGACACCATTCGATAAAAAAGCGGTTCCGGGCATGAAGCAGATCTGGGTACGCAAAGGAGAGCAACCACCAACCTTACCCCCACAAATCCCATCCATGCACACTAACCAAGCCAGAAGACGAAGGAAGCAGCTCAGACAAGCTCCGTCACAAGATATCCAACAAGTTTGGGTGCCTAAGAAGTTAGCTGCAGCTCAACAAGGGCAATTACAGATGTGGGTACCTAAGAAGATCCTACACCCACAACAACCTTTGTTCTCCCACATGCAAAAGGTTTCAACAAAGAGGCCAAAAAGAGAAAAGGGTAAGAACCACGTACAGAGACCAAAGGAAGATCAAATCAGCTCTTCAACATTAGTAGGAAGACATGCAAAAAGGATATGGGTTTGGAAGCCAAAAGTGCAAGTAGCCTCCACCGAACCAAAGCATCAACCACACTGGATACCACAGTTCAGAAAGCATCCAAAGAGAAAGACGCCTGAAGTGACCTCTACAGTGCCACATGATGTTCTAAAATGGACTCCCATAAGGAGGATTACATCAGTTCGAGACTCAATGGATACCTCCACTAAGGCCGGCATCAACCTCCACAAATAACATCGAAAGCCTCGAACGAGCAACAACCATGTGCTCCTTGCACAACCCTGTCTTTTGCACCATTTAGGTCATGCATTTCCAAAGTATGCATTAATATAGGGCCACATTACACGGCCGTGCATAGACACACTTGAGAATCCCATGCACAAGAGCACAGTGACATATGTCGAACATTTCTATTGATACTAACTTTTGTGTTCTTGTTTTGTGATATCCTGTTCCTCAAAAAAAAAAAAAAAAAAAAAAAAAAGAGAGAAGTGGGAGAGAGCTTGTTCCCAGTGTATCTCGGCCAGCAGTGAGATTATTGCTGCCTTATCTGGTAGAGGACAAGCATTTGGCATGAACATGGCATCTACAGCTATGATTTTCTCTTACCATGGTAGGAATGAAGAGCTCGAAGGTCCGCAACTTGCGTGATGCTTAACTACTTCATGTACCAGAGCATCCAAGGAGATATCTGCAAAAGGTAGTTCTGGAGGAGAAGACTCCTGCATATGGTGAGCTAAAGAGTATATGTGAAACACAGCTTGGTGTAGTTACCCGATGTTGCTTGCCAAGGAATATAAAGCAATTCAATTCTCAGTATTTCCTGAACCAGTATGGAACAGTAGCACTGGTGAATGGTCTATGTCAATCAGCATGGTAATCTCTTAGAAACCGGCACGTGTCCAATATTCCTCTGAGTGTCAATATAGGGAAGTGAACGTGCATGAGCCCAAGCTCAGAAATGCACATTGTTAGTGACAAATGTTGCTTTGAAAAGAGGAGAGGGGATCCACCACTCAAAAGATCTCATCAGTGGACAATCAACATGGACATTCATCAACAAGGTTCCATCCCAAAGGCCGAGTGTACAACACGAAGAGGCAAACATCCATCAACCTTCGCCATGGTAAGTATCTTTACTCTGGAAACACCATAACCATGATAGTTTAGGAAACCTCTTCGTCAGCATACCCTTGAGCACTTAGCTCAAGACCCGCAATTTTTGCACCATACTTCTTCCAATGCATTTTCCAAGTAAGCATGCGTAGGGCTACATTACAAGGCCGTGCACAAGGCACATACTTTTTTCAACCCATGCACGAACACACTTACCGATCACTCAATATGGGTTATGAGTACTTGGCTTGACTACTATGAAGATCAACTTTGGAAGATCTAGAAAACATCAACGGAGACTCACAACGACACAGTCATGCTGGAATACAAGGCAGAAGCACATACCAAGAGACTACAACCTGCAAAGACTCACAGTGATAGATGAAGAATGTCGGACGACTTGTGTTCATACAGAAGGGACACTCCCTCTCAAGGCACTACTTGGAACAATCACTACAACAAGGGTCTGTCAGGGACGACAGACTCGAGAGGGGGGGGAGTGTTGAAGCTCAAGGTCAAGGACAAAGCATGGAAGCACATCAAAGAAGTGGACATAGAAGAAGAGAGAGCAAGTAGGGAGCTCCAAGAAGTGTATGTCAAATTTTCAGAAGAATCCCCTACAAAAATAGTGATTTTCATCACTAGAAACCATTGTAAATACCATTATCTATTTTTAACTCCATTTTGTTCAAGCCGAGGAGTCCTCGAGCTTGAGGAGTATTAGAAGTACCATCGTACCAATTTTCATAATTTTTAGACTTCGTTTGAGCCCTCAAATAAGCCCTGGAACCTAATTTTTAACTAGGCCGGACACTAGGTCTGGACAGGGCCAAAACTAGTCAAAAAACTATAAAAAGAGCTAGAGAGCTCATTTTTGAGGTTAGCTTGTTAGAGAATAGAACTTTTGTAAGAAAACTCTTTTGCAATCTAAGCTTTCCATTGTTCCTCTCTTTGATCTTACTTTGTGCACGTGTGTGTGTATGTGTGTGCATGTTGGTGTGCTTTCACTCACACACTTGTGACTTCACTTGCTCGTGGTCTTCATACCAGTCCTCACGTCTCCGCGGATTGACAAGTAAAGGAGGTGGTGCTTACGCTTGAGCTACAATGTGACTATTTGATTATTTGCAGGGAGTCACAACATCGCCTTCTAGAGGCATTATATAGTAGCATGCCATCAAAGGTTAACATGATTCGCTTCTCAATGTTGATGGATATGCATAATTTTGGTTCATAGAGAGTTCGAAGATAGTGGACAGGTCCGATTCTTGAGTGACCGATTCTATGAGGAGGTCTGATTTGGACATACTTCTTTAGAGCAAGTTATCAAAACGTGCCCTATTAAGGAGGGATCGATAGCTCGATGGCACATAGGCAAATAAGCAAAGCATAGGTGATTAAACATAACAAAACCGCCTCCCAAAAATAATGTAGCCATAGCCATAGCCTCCGGCTTTGTGTTAATGCAAAAACTAGGCATCAACCAACTTTGCATTGAGCGACCTCTTCCTCAGCGTGCTCTGCATGTTGTATACACAACCATTTTACAATATGATCAAAGACATGCAGCCATTGAGAATCGGGGAACATGCCTTTGAAAGGCTACGAAGGACTTCGGAAGTGATCCTGACTCAAACACTAGACAACGTCGCAACAAAACATCCCCAATGCGAGAGGGTTAGGTACCTGCTATGTCAAAGAGTAGAGTTTGAAGGGGGCATAGCTTAGCCCCATGGAAGACACGAGTTGGATGGGAAGCACAAATTCCTACCTGCACATGAAAGAATGACTACAGGGGTGCTCGACAGTTATCCCGACAACAAAGGAAGTATACCTCGTAAGGAGTTGTTCCCTTAGTTGACCAGGGATAGCCCATGAACCTCCACAGGGGATCGATGGAGATGCCCATCTCAAAAGAATGATTAGAAGCGTGTGTAGGAGCAGTTCACCCCAATAGAAAAATGGTTAGATTTTCTGTTGAGAGTCCGAGATGGGGAGAAGTTCATATGTCGCATCATGGACATGCTCCAAGGGCACCAGGGAGAGCAAGACTCAACCCATCAGCCAACGTGTGCAGAGAAGAAGCCATGGCTTAGCCTTCCCCCTTTCTATCGCACAACCAAAAAGAAGAACCCTCTACAGGGCTTGCTGTCCTAGGCATGAGAGCGGCGATTTCGAAAGGATATGATGGAGCTACGGAGCTGGCCCCATTAATTAGGAGAGAGAAACCTACTCCTTCCATTGGCCGCGCACTCATAGTCGTACTGTGTACATGACCTGTTTCAATGCACATGCCAACCCTTAATGCGCGGGGCTCAAGAAATAAGGAATGTCAGATACTTCCACGCTTGGGACTATTGCATTTAACTATTTGAAGAAAGAAGGAAATATCACTCCCCAATTTAAGCATATAGCATTAATAAAGGGTTTCTTTGCATTCCGATTTTTTTTTGTGACCTGGATGTATGCGTTCCTTTTTTTCAAATGAAAGCAGGAAAACGAGAGGGAAAAGAAAGAAAATTACTACCCATCCCATTATCCAAAGAAATATTCACTTCAAGAAAATGACACGGATGGTGGGTGATGCCAAAGTGACTATGTGGGAGTGTATACAAGTGTGAGAGTGAGAGAGATAAGGGGGTTAGGGGTTGTTCTTATGCAACAAACAAAAAAAAATGAGCTAAAGTACTCAAAAATTGACAAATGAGAGGTACACTTGACCAACTGAAGGCCACATGGATCCACAACTCAATCCAAGCATGAGGTGCATCCACCAAGCATAGGCACAGCAAGCTTGAAAAAACCCAACGGTTGAAGGTCGATCATCCCCAGCAACGGTGCCAAATTTTGGTGTAGCTCAGTGATGAGTAGCACCTCCTTTAATGTCAATCCGGGAAGACGTGAGGATGGTATGATGACCTCGAGCAAGTGAAGGCACAAGTGCGTGAGTGCGAAGCACACTAACATGCACACACATACACACACACACGTGCACACAAGGCAAGACAAAGAGTGAGAAGCAATGGAGTTCTTTAGATTACTTTACCATTTTCTATTTTTCTAACTCCATTTTGTTCAAGCCGAGGAGTCTTTGAGATTGAGGAGTATTAGAAGTATCATCCTACCAATTTTCATAATTTTTAGACTTCATTTGAGCCCTCAAATAAGCCCTGGAACCTAATTTTTAACTAGGCCGAACACTAGGTCTGGACAGGGCCAAAACTAGTAAAAAAACTATAAAAAGAGCTAGAGAGATCATTTTTGAGGTTAGCTTGTTAGAGAATAGAGCTTTTGTAAGAGAACTCTTTTGCAATGGAAGCTTTCCATTGTTCCTCTCTTTGATCTCACCTTGTGCGCGTGTGTGTGTATGTGTGTGCATGTTTGTGTGCTTTCACGCACGCACTTGTGTCTTCACTTGCTCGTGGTCTTCATACTGGTCCTCACGTCTTCACGGATTGACAAGTAAAGGAGGTGGTGCTTACGCTTGAGCTACAGCATGGTCAATGTCCCCTCTCTCAGGTGGTAGCCCTCTAGGTAAGTCAGTGGGAAAAACATCTCTATACTCAAACATAAGATCCTTAAAACTTTTAACCACACACTCTGGAAAAAAATAATAGTAGAAAGTCCTGTCCATATTTACATTCCTAGCATGAAAATATACGTCAGATGAGTTGTCTATACAATGCTCCATATCATGACTATACAATAAAAACATCTATTGTACATGCTGAGAATAACAAAGACTATACAACTTTAATGATGAAATGAGAGGTGCACTAGGTACATCTCTCTCTCTCCCTGAATACAAACTTTACTTCCATTCTTTTCAAATTCAAGTGTGTTGTTTTGATAGCTACGTTTAAGTGTGTATCCCAACCTCCATAGCCACTCTCTTCCTAACACAAGGTCTGTCCTCTCCATATTCATAATTTGGAAGTCCATATGATCTGTATAGTCCTGCATCTTGACTTCCAAATTGGATACCATAGTATCCCATATCCTCTTATCTTGCCCTTGCATCATAGATATGATGTATTTATGTGCACTGGGCTGCTAGGGAATCTTTAATTTCTTGACCAAAGCAAAATTTATGAAGTTATGAGTGGCAGAGTCATCTATCATGACCCGCACCCTAGTCCCGTACACACTACCATGCAGTTTAACTAGGTCATGTGGTCCAAACTGCGGTGACCACAATGACTGAGTCAAACAATAGGTGTGCTCTATATCCTCGTGCATCATCTCCACCCCCTTGCAGCTACAGTTGCCATGAATAGGAAGAGTCTGCACTAGGTGGACCACCTTTTTGCCCTTTTCGGGGGCCGTACTAGTCTCTGGTCCCTTCTTCTTTTCTTCCCCCTTCTTGAGTGGACAGTTCCAGTGTGAATGGCTAGGATACAAACACCTAAAGCATAGGTTCTCTCTTTTTGCCCTCTCAAACTGATCTGTAGATAACCTAGGCCCTTGTGATCTTTGTTTTTTAATAATTTTTTTTTTCCCAAATGGCAACTTCTTCTTGAATTTAGTCGTACTTAGAGGCTTGAGGGGCTGATCCGTCTCCATAGGAGTATATTGAGGACGGTTATGGTCCTCATAGATCTGTGCATACTTGATCGCCTCCTCAAACGTCTTAGGTGCATTCCTTTTGGCTTCCCTCTTTATGGCTTTATCTAAGCCTCTAACAAACCCTCTGGTCTTCTGGAAATCATCTAAGCCCTTAAGTTTCAAAATGATCTCTTTATAGTGGGATAAGTAGATTGTAAGAGGCCTACCTCTCTGGGTAATCCTATCCCACTCATCCCAATTCCACTCCTCCTCATTCTCACGAAGAATCTATTTTAGAAAAAGATTCTCAAACTGAGTCTAATCAGTAGGGATAGAGTTCGCCTCCTTAAGAATCATCCACCACTTGTAAGCACACGGGCTGAGTGAGAGACTCACTTCTAGCACACGGTACTCTGGTGGGGTGCCCTTCAATTGATGCAAATCATGCCACTTTTGTAAAAAAGTGTAGATTTCATCCTTGTTCCTATCTCGGTCATCCCCCGTAAAGGTAGGTAGCTTCAAGTCTTTCACGAGGGGAACTTCCCTAGAGCTCTCTCCTTTGTGCTTACTAGGAAGAGAAGTATCTTTCCTAGTAATCTCAAGAGGAATAGGAGGGGTTTCTCTTTCCTTCCTAGCTAGGAAAGAGGCGATGCTAGTCTCAAGTGAGATCATTTGAGACTTTAGCTACTGAATGAGAGATGTGATGCTACCAAGATCTCTCTCTAATTTAAGGGTTTTCTCTTTAAAGTCTACAGATTGATCATGAGTGACAAACTCATCTAAAAGTTCCTCATATGTATATTCTCCTTGCTGAGGCTCTTTTTCTTCTAAGTTTTCTTCTGCTTCCTGCCCTAACTCTACTTCTTCCATTCTAGAATCAGGATCCTCTAGTTGCTCTTTAGATGGAAAAGTGTACTCAACTACTTTTTTCCCTTTAGGTTCCATGTTTTACTTCCCTTCCCCTGTTTGCTAACTAGAGTATGTGAAAATGAATGGAAGTAAAGCTTAAATATGCAAGAAGAAGAGAGATATATCACAAGAGCACTTCCCTGGTACAAAATGAAGCTGCGGAAGCGAAATCCAAGTGATCCTTGAAGCTTTAGGTTACTGACTTTGAATCCTCGCCAGGCCCAAACAAAAATTGGAAATGTCCGATTGGTCCGGAGAGGTTCTAATCACCAAAAATCAACAAGAACAATGCCAAAACCATGTAGCAATAGCCCCAACCGGGCAAACTCAGTGAAACTGAAAAACTTTTGAAATTTGACAGTCCTTGTCGGTCCAAGAAATGTAGCCCAGCACCTGTACTTCAAAGATTAATGATATTCCAAGTGAAAAAAGTGGATTTGGACATCAGATGATGAAAAACTAGGCCCAAAAGTGACCGCCTAGTTCCTATTGAAGTGCTACAGAGAGCTTTTGGTTAACCAAATCTCGTCCAAATCCAACAGCAATGGTCACTGAGTGAAGCTTAGGAGTGTAGCTTCATAACATGACCAAGATTTTTGAAATCAGATATCGTATGAGCAAACTGGGTATGTCACGAGTAGGAAGTGGAAAAGCTAATCTTCATGGCAGGGTGACTTTGAGAAGCTCAAAACTGAAGAACTGAAGCTTTCGTATCAAACCCAAGACCCATACCCCATCTCCACAACCCGTATTACATATATGCATCATAGTTTTTTCCAAGGCCTTGATCCAAAGGATGTATTTTCCTCCTCGAAGATGGAGAAAAAAATAGAATTCGAAAATAAGTTTTAGCTGTTACCTCCTCATAGCCTCCCAAATGAATTCGGCATGGAGCATCCGAGATAGGTTTGAATTATCCCACATAAGGGAATTCGCAGACACTTTTGGCCTATATCGCTTGAAAGTGCTTTCATTCATCCAAGAGAAGGGGCTAAGAGAGAGCGTCCCTCATGCGTGGCCAGCCAATTCTCCTTGGGCGGCACTGTTATTCATGCGCATGGCCAGTTGGTTCTCCTTGGGTGGTGCTATTATTCATGTGTGTGGGCACTTCAGTTCGCGTGTAGGCCTACTCCGATACCAGTGTTCTGATGTAGATTCTCTCAATTAGGCCCCTTACTTTTAAGGGCCGCTCTGCATAGTTATCGAGGTATCTTTGGAGAGTGTCGCCAGCTATATTCATGGAACTATTACACGGAGCTTGATGCATATTTTGATCGCCCAGCCACGTAGAGTTTTTTATCATTCTCTCTCTCTTCATAGAAGTGAGCTCCCCCCACATGGCTTCACACATGGATGCCACATGGCACTCATGTGTGAGCCGATCTAAACAAGGCTAAGAGGTGGTTCATACCTCTTCTTAGGGGTTACTCCATATAACAACAACACACAATACTGAATGTATTACCACTAGAATATACAAAGATAAGTGACCCATTAGGACAATAGGCGTATATACAAGCCGAGGGAAAAAAACCTTCTAAAGAGGGAAAAAAGGGCCTTGGTGGTCCTAGCGTGTTCACACACATCACTACCTAAATATATCAACAAATCCCCCCAGGGATTGATGCGGCGAACAAGGAGTTGGCACTCATGTATAAGGAAGTGCCAAGCTATGTGGAATCAATCCATAGAAGGAAGTAAGCCCAAAGCATTGTAGAACGCTTCAATGTTCTCCCTAGGTAGAGCCTTTGTGAAAAGGTTTGCAATGTTCTCTTGCATAGGCACATTTGCCAAGCTGATCTCTCTATCAGAGAACCTCTCCCTAACATAATGATAATGCACATCAATGTGCTTAGTGCGAGCATGGAACACAGGGTTCCTCACAACTGCCAATGCACTTTGAATGTCAATGAAGACTAACCAACACCCAAATGATCCATAAGACGTCTGAGCCACACGCACTCAACAGTTGCTATGAAAGCTGTTGTTGGCAGTAGCCAGAGGCATAGACGTCACGGAAGCATGTGAAGACAGAGCATAACGAAGTAGTGGGGGGCCAGTCGAATCATTTTTTGAAGGATTATATTTTATAAATACTTTCCAAAAACCTCCAACAGTGATTTTCATCACTTTTGTACCATATGTAACATAGAAAAAAGTCTTTTTGTAATTTATAGCTCCATTTTGTGCAAGACGAGGAATCCTCGAGCTTGAGGAGCTTAGGTAGAACAAGGTTACCAATTTTGGCTATTTTTGGATCCCGTTTACCCCTTCAAATAGCACCTAGAACCTATTTTTTACCTATGCCGGTCACTAGATGTGAAACCGGTCAAAACTAGTCTAGAATCTATAAAAAGAGCTAGAGAGCTCATTTTTGAGGTTAGCTTGTATGAGTAGAGAGAGATTAGAGCTATTTTGAGCTTGTACTTTAGATCTTGAGTAATAGAGTCTATTTTCCTACCTTCCATTGTGTCTTGCCTGTCTCTTCATGTGTGTGTATGTGTGTGTATGTGTGTGTATGTGTGTGTGCATCTCTATGCTTCTCACCTTCAATCTCACTACATCTCACATTCACGATCTTCATAGCACTCCTATCTCTTCCGCGGATTGACATTAAGGAGGTGGAGCTTCTTAACGTGGTTCTCACCATTGTGCTAGAGCAACAGCTGCCCTACACTCAGCCTCATAACTAGAAGTGGCCATAGTAGGTTGCTTCTTGCTCAACCAAGATATACATGAGCTACCAAGCATGAAGCAAAAGCCACTAGTGGACACATGAGTGTCATAGAAACCAACCCAGACAGAGTCAGAAAAAGCATTTGAATCTGGTAGTAGTGGACCCCCTTGGGATAAAACAATCCAAGTAGTCGGGTACCACTCAAGTAGCGAAAGATGTGCTTAACCACCTACCAATGCTTGACACATGGGCAATGCATAAACCTGCTCATCTATGGGATAGCAAACTGAATATCTCATCGAGTAATGCATAAGTAAATCAAGCATCAAACAGCTTGCTGATAGAGAACAACATCAAATGCATCTCCAACATCATGAAGACTCAATGATAAACCTATCTCCATAGCAGTGGCAATAGGTTTGCAGTCTTCAAGGCCAAAAAGGCTGCAATAATGTGTTAATATATTTTGTTTGACACAAAGCTATTCTTCCATGAACTTGCATAAGCTGAATGCCCAAATAATGATGCAAATGTCCCAAATCTAACATCTCAAATGAGGCATGTAGATCATCCTTAAAATCAACAATATGCTTCTCATGAGGACCAATGAGCACCATGCCATCAACATACACAAGAATGATCAGAAGCATATCATTAGCACTCTTGACATATAAGGTGCTTTCAGTTGGATTGTTCTCAAAACCATCTGCTATCAGATAGGCATGTATCTTTGCATACCAAGCATGTGGTGCTTGCTTCAAATCATATAATGCCTTCTTCAACCTACACACTTGGATTTCATGCCCTTTCTACACAAATCCACAGGGCTGGAAAACATACAGTTCTTCATGCAAGTCACCATTCAAAAATGTAGTTTTAATGTCCAATTAATGTAGATTCCAACCGTGATGAGCTGCAAGTGCACAGATGCTACAAACAGTAGTCATTCGTCATGTAAGTGCAAAGGTCTCATCAAATCAATGCCTCTTTCCTTCGCATAACCCTTTGCAACAAGCCTAGCCTTCTATGTGTCAACTGTTCCATCAGGCTTATGCTTTAGGTTGTATACCCACTTAGTTCCAATGGACGTCTTGCCAAGGGGCAAGTCACATAAGGGCCACATTCTATTTTTCATGATAGCATGATATTCAGTTTGCATAGTAGCCATCCAATTTTCAGAATTTTGTGCTTCATCAAACGAAACATGCTCATTCTCATCACATAGACTAGAGGAAGCCCTAGCATAGTAATCTAATGCAAAAGAAGCACCATAAGAGCCTAAGCGAGTGTGATATGATAGAGATGCATCTAATTTGTTGTCACACAAAGTCTGCACCAACCATTTTGGCATAGTTTTTGCCTCCTCAATATTATCTCTCTCATCAACAAGTGCATCATGTAAATCTGCATCAGAAATAGTATCATCTCCATCATCACATGAAACCTACAAAGGTTGAGAAGTTGCCTTATTAGGACCATCACTAGACTCTCCACCTGTAAAAAGAGGCAGCAAAGTGTCATACATGCTTTTAGAGCTAACTGATGTCTCCTTAGTACATGAAAGTAATGATTGAATAGCGTCTTCCATAAAAACAACATTGCAGCTAACCAAAATGTGTTTGGTGTGTGGATGATACAGATGATAGCCTTTTCTTTTAGAACTGTACCTAACAAAAATACATTTCACTGCTTTATCATCCAATTTTCTACGTTGTTGTTCAAGCAGTAATGCATATGCCAAACAACCAAAAACACACAGATGAGCAACAGATGGCTTGCAACCATGCCAAGCCTCATATGGAGTGATAGAATGCAGCGCTTTAGTGGGACACCTATTAAGTACATATGTTGCACACATAATAGCCTCAAGTTGGAAACTATGTGGTAAAGCTTGACTCTTGATCATACACCTCGCAATCTCCATGAGTGACTTGTTCTTTTGTTTAGCAACTCCATTTTGTTGAGGTGTATATGGCACTGTATACTAATGTTTTATCCCATGTTCAGCCAAAAATGCATTAAAGTAAGAGGACATATATTCCCCCCCTCGATCAAAATGGAGGGTGCCCATTTTACATGCTGACAAATTTTCAGCCAAAACCAGAAATTGTTTGAAGCACATAAACACTTTGAAGTTTGCTTTCAATGGATATACCCATACATGTCTAGAAAAATGATCGATGAAAGTCACAAAGTAAAGATAGTTTCCAAAAGAGGGTGCATGCATAGGACCACAAACATCACTGTGAACAAGCTGCAACTTTTGAGTAGCTCGAACTAAACCATCTTTTGGAATGGAGGAACACTGCATTTTACAAAAATACATCCTTCACAAACATGTTTACCAAGTGCCTCAAGATTGGGCAAAGAGGATACCATTTCATATTTTTGCAGGCGTAAAAATCTAGCAAAATTCAGATGACCAAAGTGTGCATGCCAAAGCTTTGCATCTGGCATAGCCTGAGAATCATGTATTGCACATGCAAAATCATTCACAAATTTTTCATCGTTTATGAGCTTATACATCCCATGACATAAAATGCCAAAAGCAATAATCACGTCGCCATTTGACAGATCATGAACTATACATCTATCATCAACAAATTTTGTAACCAAGCCAATCTTGGTTGTTGGGGGATTCTTGTACAAAAAGGGATTTGAGTGTTTGTAGGAGAAAAGGGAAAGATAAGAAGAAAGATACACACTGGAAGCCTCTATCGATTTATTATAAGAAGACAAACACAATGGTGATGCACAATACAATCCAATGCTTCTGTGCAAAATCCCACAGAGTGCACAATCATAAAATACAAAATACCCAAGGGTCTTGTTGCTGCCAGCCTTCTCTGCACCAGACCTCCACCTTCTCCAAGCCTGCACTTGTGCACACCTTGCACCAAGCTTCCAATAAGCGGGAGGGATGGACACCTTCTGTCGGCACATGCACAACTTCAATGGGACCTTGGGATCCTTGGTTGTAAAATTAGCACACCTCTACACACTTCTTAGTCACTCTTCATGCACACCTTGCACTTCACTTCTCTGCATCGCACACTGTGTCTCTTGCACTTCTCTCTCTTGCCTAGCTTAGCCTATGCTCACCTTCTTTAGTTCTCCAAGAATAGTCCTTGCCTTGATTTGACTGTTGATTCACGTACGCTCCTAACTGCTAGAGTATCTTGGTGCTCACTTTGATGTCCCAAGATTGTCTCCAAAAGTGGGCAGCCAATGAATCCCTGTTTTGTCTTGTAGTGACTTTAGACTAAAACAAAAATTTTAATTGGTGGGCCATGCTTTCACTTCTGCGTACGCTGCCGCTTCACATACCTTCACATTTTTTCTTTTAATTCTTCACTTGTGCACCTAAGAGAGGGTTCACTTGAACCTTCCAAAACACTTTAAATACACTTTGAACCTTAGAGAAATTACAAAAATACCTCTGCAACCTGCAACCAACTTTTTGCAATTTTACCCTTTGTGAATCAATTAATACTGCACTACCTGTGCACTTGACACTTGACTTTGAACTCTTTGACTCCATGCCTATTGACCTTTGACCTTGAATATGTTGACTTTGACTCTTTTGACTTTGATTATGGTTGAATTTGACTACGATTGACTTTGACCAATGTGACTTGTATGGGCTCAACAGTTGCCCACCACCTAATGGGCTCTCCGTCCTAAAGAGTTATAGCCAAAACTCTGAGCAGAGATGACACCATGATTCCTGTGCTCAAATTCTTCAAAAGGACACTTAAGCAGCTACCCAGACCACCATAAGGCCACTAGGAGCAGTAGAGAACAAACACCAGAGAAGAACCAAAAGTGTAAATGTTGCATGGAAAAGCCAAGGAGGGCGAATGGAGGGTAGGAAGGATGGGGAAGGAGGGTTGAGGGGGCTGAGATGGATAGGGCAGGGAGGGGTAAGGATGGGGCTAGGTAGAAGGGTAAAGGGAGTAGGAGTTGGGTTCTGGAGAGGGCCGAAATGAGAAAATAGGAAATCTACAGAGGGGGGAATTGTGAAAATGTGCAACATAAGGTAAAATGAGGTGAGAATAGACCATGTGGACTATGTGCGGAATAAAAAACACATGAGAAATGTGCACAGAACATGTGAGGTTTGACCAAAAATCAGAGAAAAGGTGGGATTTTGGAAAATTAAAGGCAAAAAATGAGTCTAGAGGTGCCAAAATACATGAAAATGACCCCAAGTTAGAAAAAAATTATCATCCAAGGTGCAATCTAGAGCCAAAAGCCTTGAACTATGAAAAATAAAAAAAATATATTTTTTAATTATTCATAATAAAAATAAAAAGTTTCCTCTTCTTTTGTTAATTAATTTTTTTTTATTTTTCAAACACACGTGGATGGCAAGGCCTAAAGAAAAAATAAAAATAGAATAAAATAAAATAAAATAAAATAAAAATAAATAAATAAATAAAATAAATAAAGAAAGAAAAAATAAAACAAATATGGGGGGCAAGGGGGGTACGAGGAGGAGAGAGAGAGAGAGAGAGAGAGAGAGAGAGAGAGAGAGAGAGAGTTTTTTTTAATAGAAATTTTCCTTCCCCCTTTTTTTTGGAAAAAAATAAAATCCATGGGGCCCTTTTTTTTGGATAAAAATATCCAAAAAATGGAGAAAAATCCCAAAAAAATCTAAAAAAATGCAAAAAAAACATCAAAAACTTCCCTGCAGGTCTAGGTCAATTTGCTCACTCAAAACCACAGAGAGCTTCCTTTACTCCTCTAAGTTTACAAGAAAATGACATTTGAAAAGGATGAAAAATGCTAGAAAATTCTAAAATGCTTGAAAAAATTCCAAAACATTGTGCTTATGCAAAGGCTATGAAATGGTTGCTAAATTTGCTAAAAGCTCAAGGAACAAGCATGAAAAAAGGATAAAAACTACTAAAACTAGAGCAAAATGAAATGAGAGGGCTATGTACAACCTCGACAAATTTTGCAAGTTCCAGGTGATCTAGAGAGCTTCAATAGTGCTGATGATAGGCCTTGAGCCATGATATGTTGACTCAGAGAAACTCCTCCATAATCTCCATTTGTATTGCACTTCATTTGTTTTGTCTTCTTTTTGGGCATATTGACCATCTGATAGAGGTACATTAGAAAATTATCTCCTCCATATTGCATCTTTTGTATCTTTGTTTCAGCTACATTATGGCTTAATATGCGAAATTCCATTTTTACTATTCCAGCTTCTTCATCCAATGGAACCCTCTGTTTCCAAAGACTTGCAGGTACTCCTTCCACATCCTTGTAAAGCCTTGCACTCACTATCATAAAAATTGACATAACAGATGATATCCTTACTAGTATCCATAACAAACTAGCCCTTGGTATAGGATTTGAAGTGGCTTCTTCACTGCTGTACTTAAGGGCTTTTCTTTTCTTCTCTCTCCTATTTCCTTTGACTGAGACGTCTCTCTCAAATCGTGAACTGAATAATGTCCTCTTTTTCTTCATAGGCTTCCTCTCTACTTGAGTTTGGAAAAATCCCATAGCAGGAAGATGTGTCTTCTGTGTGGAGTCAAGCCAACATGTTTTCTTCTTCATATAAATTTGCTTCTTCAAATAGATCTGCTTCTGGTTTTTCCAACAATTCTTCTCCATACAAATACCAATTGTCTGCATCATGCTGGTATGTCTCTGATTGTCTAGTCCTTCTTCTAAAAATATCTACTGCAACTCTTTTCCCTCCTGCTTTACCCACATTGTGTCCTTGCCCCAGTCATGCAGCACATTGGCATGCTTTAACCAAGGTCTCCCAATTAACAGGGGAAACTTCCTTCTACCTGTGGCAGCCTTAAAACAACAGAATCCAAGTTAAAGATGGTACCTTGTATCTTGACTGGGACTCCAGGGACCACTCCCATAGGGAACATTGGCATGCCTTAACCAAGTTCTCCCAATTCACAGGGGAAACTTCCTTCTACCTGTGGTAGCCTTAAAACAACAAAATCCAAGTTAAAGATGGTACCTTGTATCTTGACTGGGACTCGAGGGACCACTCCCATAGGCTTTACTATGCTTTGGTCTGGTAGTGTTACAGTGAAGTTGGCATGTCTTGAAGGGTGTAGTCCAATCTTTTTCATGGTATGTTCAAGCAACAAGTTAATGCCAGAACCACCATCTACAATAACTCCTTGAAACTCATGACCTTTGATAGAGACTGTTAGCCATGGGCTCTTGTAATCTGTGAGGGGTGCTTCCCCTATAATTTTATCTTTATGCATAACAGCAACCTTTGCCACTAAACTTGTTGTGGAAGCCTCATCAATTCTCTGCAAAAGTTCTGACCTGAATTTCCCATCCATCTTTATTAAATAAAAACTACTGACCTCCTTTTTCATGGACTTGAGTAGGCATGAAGCTTCTGATTCCTTAAGAGCATGGGCCCCAATGGGCTTATCAACTTCCTCATGAGCCCTATTGAATGCATGTCCAATGGCATTACTGGTACCTATGAGATTTTCTTTTTGCCTTGTATCTGCACATTTGGTGGCTTTGTCTTCAGATGTCTATGTGTCTTTGTTCAATCCATTAGTCCATGATTCTTGACCTATATCTACCTGGGCCTTTGCTTTGCTTCTTGTCTGCACTATAAAATATTTAATTTCTTCCAACTACACCACCCTGGTAGATGGTGATGGCACATTGACTTGATCTACCATTTCGTCTTTGCACACAGAAATCATTTGAATGTGGAGCATAGATGAAGGTGCTTGGTTCTTAGGACAACAATTAGTATACTGGTCTCTGGCCTCTAGGCATTTCTTGCAAGGAGGGGCATTTTCTGGTAGAGTGCACCTACTTTGGTAATGCCCATATTCTCCACATCTGAAACAAATAATTGGCCTCCTAGGCCCATTTCCAAAGTTAGTCCTCTGTCTAGGGTTGTAATTGTTACCTTGATTAGGTGCAGTCGCCATCACATTAGTTGGTGGTAGGGCTCCTCCTTGTGTCCAATATGTTGTTGCGGGCATTCCTCTTGAAGAACAGTCTTGAGCCTCATGCCTCGTTTTCCTATATAACTGACATGATACATTTAGAATGGACATTCACTTACCACATGGCCCTGTTTGTTGCACATGGTACACCATAGCCCATTTTTTATGCCACCTACCCTTGGGCCTCAATTTCTCGCCGCAACAAGGTTACTGCATTCTCTTCTTCCTTTTGAGGTTTACTTCTTTTTAAGTTCTCTAGCTCGCTCCTTAGTAGAATCACCGCATCTTCAATTTCTATAGAATAAGGTAGCTACAAAGAACTTGCTCCATATTGTTGTCTTATTTGTTCCAGTCATGTAGCTGTATTGATGAACTCCTCTATGGAGGCTGTTGGCAATACTAATTCCTTGATCTTACATTGTGTGGTCACTGGAAGTGGCTTAGCTAACCATTTCTTAATAAAGAAATCATGTGGAGGATCTGGCAACTTAGCCATTAGTGCCTTGGCCCTAGTTACAAACTCTAGAAACGTTTCACTTGGATCCAGTCTCAAGTTTTCTAATTCCTCTATGATTATCTCTGTAGTATTCCCATGCTGGAATTGAGTTTTGAATGCATCTTTCATTAAGTCCCAAGTGATGAAATGATTTTCAGCAGACTGGCTGAACCATTTATCTACTAACCCTTCTAATGTGGCAGGGAAGAGTATAAAAAAGGCATCCTCTCTTCCCATCAATCCTCTTGTTTTGCATAATGCTAAAAACCTCCTAATATGCTCGTCCGGATCTTCCTGAGCTAAGCCTTTGAAAGACGGAAATTTTATATTTAATCTTGAAAGTAGGCTTTCCAAATCTACCTTACCTGCCATGCTCTTTACTGATGAGGTTGACGATAGTGGATTGGAGGATCTTCTAACAGCCTTCCTTCTTGTTGCTTTGTAGGTGAGCCTCAATGTTTGAGACCAGGTTGCGGTCATGAGCGGTTCATAATCCTCTAAGGCTAAGAGAATTAATTAAAAAAAAATTACCTCTTAACCCAATGAAGTAGTACTATAGTCACAGTAGCACTGTCGGCACTTGAACTCTTCTACACTTTTCACTTTTCTTCTTCTATGCTCAAATCTCCTTGGTGTCCCACCATGCATGCCAAATTTTGTTGGGGAATTCTTATACAAAAAGGGATTTGAGTGTTTGTAGGAGAAAAGGGAAAGATAAGAAGAAAGATACACACTGGAAGCCTCTGTTGATTGATTATAAGAAGACAAATACAATGGTGATGCACAATACAATCCAATGCTTCTGTGTGAAATCCCAGAGTGCACAATCAGAAAATACAAAATACCCAAGGGTCTTGTTGCTGCCCGCCTTCTCTGCACCAAACCTCCACCTTCTCCAAGCATGCACTTGTGCACACCTTGCACCAAGCTTCCAATAAGGGGGAGGGATGGACACCTTCTGTCGGCACACACACAGCTTCAATGGGACTTTGGGATCCTTGGTTGTAAGATCAGCACACCTCTGCACACTTCTTAGTCACTCTTCATGCACACCTTGCACTTCACTTCTCTGTGTCGCACACTATGTCTCTTGCACTTCTCTCTCTTGCCTAGCTTAGCCTATGCTCACCTTCTTTAGTTCTCCAAGAATAGTCCATGCCTTGATTTGACTGTCGATTCACATACGCTCCTAACTGCTAGAGTATCTGGGTGCTCACTTTGATGTCCCAAGATTGTCTCCAAAAGTGGGTAGCCAACGAATCCCTGTTTTGTCCTTTAGTGACTTTAGACTAAAACAAAAATTTTAATTGGGGGGCCATGCTTTCACTTTTGCGTACGCTGCCGCTTCACATACCTTCACATTTTGCCTTTTAATTCTTCACTTATGCACCTAAGAGAGGGTTTACCTGAACCTTCCAAAACACTTTGAACCTTAGAGAAATTGCAGAAATACCTCTACAACCTGCAACCAACTTTCTGCAATTTTACCCTTTGTGAATCAATTAATAGTGCACTACCTATGCACTTTGACACCTGACTTTGAACTCTTTGACTCCACACCTATTGACCTTTGACCTTGAACCTTTTGACTCTAACTATTTTGACTTTGACCTTTTGACTTTGACTATGGTTGACTTTGACTACGATTGACTTTGACCAATGTGACTTGTATGGGCTCAACATTGGCTTAAGCTGAAATTGATAACAAGATTCTTCTTGATCCTTGATAGAAATAAAGCATCCAACAATGTAAAAAAACTACCATCAGTAGTAGTCAAAATGATCTTACCAACTCCCATGACAGGATAAGAGGAGTTGTTGGTCCAAGTGAAGAAATTATGCTGCGAGGTAATATGTTTGGTTGCCCCACTATGAAAGTACCAAACATCTAATTCTATTGCAGACATACACTATTCAGGAGAAGATGGGTCAAAACTACAAACAATAGTAAACGCCCATTCTTCATTCTGTATTAGAGCCAGTTTTGGACAATTCTTTATGACATGATCATTTGCTTTACAACATTTGCAAAATATTTCTTCTGTTTTATTTTCTTGTCATCTCTGTCATCCTTCTTTGATTGTGCAGAATTAGTAGATTTTTGCTTACTAGTAGAGGAGCTCCATTTACCTTTGCCCTTCAGACTAGCCAAGAAAGCTTGATTTGCAACATGCATAATGGACATGTTCTATCTAGACTGATCTTTGTGCAACGGAATAGAGACTAACTCCTCAAATTTTAAGGCATTTGGATTGCCTTTCATCATCAAACGAAGAGTAGAAGCAATACTCTGATATGAATCGAGAAGACCATTCATAACAGTCTCCACAAGGGAACTGTCAAGAAAGACTTCATCAACAAAAATCAAGTGTTCCTTCAAATCTTTGATCTTTTTCAGAAAACTGTCCATGGAATCATCTTCATTCATGTGCTCACTCTATAACTATTTTCGGAGGTAAGCAACACAAACCTCATTCCTTGCCTGGTATAAAGTTCTAAGTGCATCGCAAGCATCCTTAGTTGTTCTACAAGAGCGAGTCTGAGGAATAATGGCACGTTTGACAAACAAGGTTGTCAATCCATGTGTGTATTTTCTCTATAGTAGGTGCCGCAGAAACCCTAGCATGAATAGGAATCTGTAGAATATCACTATCTTCGATGCCATTTGCATCAGCTTCAGTACCTATATTTGCACGTGTAATAGGAGGTTTTTCAACACCCTACACAATATTCCACATTCCTTTTGTGACCAATAAATGACACATCATATAATCCCATAATGGGTAATTTGTACCATCGAAGTTATCCTCAACTGCCAACATACGGAATACATCACTACTTTCAGCCATGGCCATTCACTACCATGATGCAGAAAATTGATTGTATCTCAAAAAGTTGAATAGAGCTACCATGTCAAGTTTTGTTAAACTTGTAGTAGACTTCGATATGCTTATACTGGCAAATCGAAACCTATATATATTTTTGGCACAAAAAGATGAAATATCCTGCACAAGCACTAGGATAGTGCGTTTGGAGGGCAAAACGAGCTCAAATCATGATTTTGGCACCACAGAGCGAAGGTATTTTGATCTCCTAATCACCCTAGGTATGATCACCGAATTGTATGGGATTCTAAGACTGTGATCATAGGGGTGTCAATGATGCCCTAGATCAAGCGGCAACCTGCTCTGATACTAATTGTTGGAGTTTGAGGTCTGTGGAAGCAGGCAAACAACACAAGGAAGAAGAAGAAGCTTGGAGCACAACACACAATACTGAATGTATTACCACTAGAATGTACAAAGATAAGTGACCCGTTAGGGCAATAGGCATATATACAAGTGTGTACCTAAGTCACGAGGTCTTAGGGACTTGTGTCAAAGAGACTAAATCTCATTTGCCCCACAAGTGCGTATAGTGGTGGATTGACACACGTTTATTTATCAATCCGAAGAACCACATGAACCAAGTGTATGAGGACATATGCACTCATGATGGAAAGTGAAGTGGCTTAGCTATAATGCATATGAAAAGACTAAACTACATTTCTAACTCACTCAATCTCTGGAAATATCTATCGTGATACCACTTACAGCAGTAAACACAAATTCGAATGTTTCTCCGAGATTTGAACTCCGAATATGGCCAATAGCAGGTTCATTTTGAAGCCCTCGATGAGATGTATCTATTGGTCATATGTTCACTTGAATCTGACAACCGTTCTTCAAGTTATGACCAAAAGAGTGAATGGTGGGAAACACCTACACTCACTCCACAACTCGTATTGGCTCACACACACACTACAGTAGTTCAAAAGTGATGGGGAGGGATAGATAACAGTCCTACACACACATTCCAAGCTTCACACACACATAAAAGATCATGGAGAAGATGAAAATCAGCAAGAAAGAAGCAAATTCGAAATTTTAGATCTCCTCCTTCACAATGGCAAAAAAGTCCTTACAAAGAGTCACAAAGTGACTTATATACATGTGCCCTAAAAATGGTCCTTCCACACAAGAGAGCGAATCTCTAACTTCGTACTATTTTACAAGAAATATATTACAATGATTTGGGCTTATGCATCTAGAGGACTCCTCTAGTGCAGTTACATAGGTTTCGAGGGAATTTCCTAGAATTTTGAAGAAGAATTTTATGCCCATTAATGTGAAAATTTTGGGGCTCCTCTTTTGTGCCTTTTTTCTCTGCAACACTCTCCCCCTCTTTGTCTCTGTCATCCCTTGACAGGCTTTGTTCCTTTGTCTGCAACTTGTTTGTGGCTCCTTAGTACGCGCACCCAGTGGTCGAAGAAGCAATACGGACTGTCAGAGAATTTTTTACTTTATCCAAAGTTAATCCTTTGCTTCTATAAGCCCCTTGGTATTCCTTATATCAAAACTCTAGGTTGTTGTATTAAGTTGGGCTGTCTCGCACGCCATTAGTGGCTAAGAATGTGGTATTCTTAGTCACTCTCTTCAACTTCTCAGCCTCTGCCTCTTTTTAACTTCTTATCTTCTGATATGTCTTTCTCTTCACACATCTGACCTATTGTATTGCTTGGAGCCTGTTTACTTTTTTCCACCGCACACCTTACTTTGCAGGCTTTTGCTCCCTTCTAAGTGAGCGTTACGTTTTAAAGGTCCTACTCTTAAATCTTCTTTATCATTCTCTGGGACCTGATTCATTTCTTTCCATCGCACGCATCTAGTGGACGAGGAGATAGTTAAGACCTTCAAACAATTGGTTATCTTATCCGATGAAGGATCCTTTGTGTATTGTCTCTCTTCCCTGTTCATTGCTTTCACCGCATGCACCTGGTGGATGAGAAAGCTGTGTGCAAACTCCCATGAAATATCCTGGTTGTTATCTTTCTTTTATTTCCAATCCTCAGGACCTAGTTCTTTGGTGTTGTCGCCTGATGCGTGCCCCTACTGGGCTTTGGGCAGAGGGTTGTTCTTTTCTTTATGAGCTTTTGTGCTTCACTGATTAGTTTTATTCTTTGATCTTCTTTTTCTTCTTTTTTTGCTCGATTCATCTTCGACACGTCCCACCTCCTGAACTCTGTCATCCCCGATAGGATTTTTGTGGTGACGTGAGTACGTTTGTATGACTTTTTGCTCTCTCTGATTAAGCAAATTGGCTGACATAGCATCAATTCTTTCCATTGGCTTGACTTTACCCCATCATCTGGTGCCTATCTATGATCTGCAAAGAAACTTAATTGGTAGGCCACTAGTCTTGCATTGAGGTTCGAATATATTTTTGCAAAAATTTCTAAATCCATTTCAAAAAACCCTGTAAAAAATTCCTCTTCAAAACTCTGCATGTATGGACTTGGCAAAAACATAAGTCTTGAGTAGATAGCCATGATTGTTAATTGACTAGGTATAGTTGATAAATCCAAAACGAGGGCATCTGATCCCTGGTTAATGCCGATGAAGTTCAAAAAGGTATACTGCGCATGTTGAAAGACCTTTATGACAGTAAGTAACATACTCAAAATTTTGTTAGTCAGTTTGATTGCTAAATCTGGTACGGTGGCACATCTGGCAATCCAAAATTCTATTGTCTTTACCATGTACTCTTTGATTGGTAAATAATCACAAGGTGGACTTGGCAGTAATGGATAGTTGAGCCATTGATTATTTATGCTTCCCTCGCATTGTCCTTCCCAAAATTGCTAAGCTCCATGGTGTCGTCCATATATCTTTTCTCCCATTCTGCTATGATGGCTTGCTCCTGCCTCAGTTGATCTTCATACTTTGCTATCTGCTCTTCTAGTGCTTTTGTGTTGTTTTCTGTCATTTCAGAAGCTTCTATCGGTTGATTACATAAAAGGGTTGTCATCAGCTCCTTGTTCCTGTTCCATAGGTTATCGGCTTCATCCATGTATACCTTGATTTGAGATTCAAGGATTTTACTTCTAGTATTCATTCATGCCTTTTCTGCTTCGCTAGCCTCATACTTTCTTTGTAGTTCTTTCAATTGTTCTTACAACTTCTGATTTTCCATTTCTAGTGTGGCACATTGATTCTTGGCCTCGTTGGTTTCTGCCTCCTTCTCTAATATTATCTTTTGTGCTTGAATTTTTAAGTTGGCAGATAAATTCTCACCTATTTCTTGGAAATGATTCTTCTCCCACATTGCCTTGTCATAGTCAACATTAGCTTCAAGCATTAGCTGTTGAGTATTCATCGCAGTTTGTATCATTTGTTGTACTACTGGCTTGAGCTGAGCTACATCCACATTTGTAGCTCAAGCGTAAGCACCACCTCCTTTACTTGTCAATCCGCAGAGACGTGAGGACCGGTATGAAGACCACGAGCAAGTGAAGGCACAAGTGCGTGAGTGAAAGCACACAAACATGCACACACATACACACACACGTGCACAAAGTAAGATCAAAGAGAGGAACAATGGAAAGCTTAGATTGCAAAAGAGTTCTCTTACAAAAGTTCTATTCTCTAACAAGCTAACCTCAAAAATGAGCTCTCTAGCTCTTTTTATAGTTTTTTGACTAGTTTTGGCCCTGTCCAGACCTAGTGTCCGGCCTAGTTAAAAATTAGGTTCCAGGGCTTATTTGAGGGCTCAAACGAAGTCTAAAAATTATGAAAATTGGTACGATGGTACTTCTAATACTCCTCAAGCTCGAGGACTCCTCGGCTTGAACAAAATGGAGTTATTAAAAATAGATAATGGTATTTACAATGGTTTCTAGTGATGAAAATCACTATTTTTGTAGGGGATTCTTCTGAAAATTTGACATACACTTCTTGGAGCTCCCTACTTGCTCCCTTTCCTCGTGTGTCCACCTTTTGATGTGCTTCCATGCTTTGTCCTTGACTTTGAGCTTCAACACTCCCCCCCCTCTCGAGTCTGTCGTCCCTGACAGACCCTTGTTGGAAGGGCTGTTCTGTGTAGTGCTTTGAGAGGTGGTGTCCATCCGTTGTATGAGCTGGTTCCTTGGATTCCAGCAAGAATGTGTCGTTGTGAGCTTTCAAAACTGCAAGTTGCTCAGAAGAGGTTGTCAAGAGTGATTTGGAGCAACTACTGGCTTCAATTTGCTTCCGAGATATGGATGTTGTTCCCATGATGTCTGCTAGCTCTCTTAAAGATGATGTTGAGAGCATTCATGCCAACTACTCATAACCCATAATGAATGATGGGTAAGTGTGTTCGTGCCTGGGTTGAAAAAAGTATGTGCCTTGTGCACGGCCTTGTAATGTAGCCCTACGCGTGCTTACTTGGAAAATGCATTGGAAGAAGTATGGTGCAAAAATTGCGGGTCTTGAGCTAAGTGCTCAAGGGTATGCTGACGAAGAGGTTTCCTAAACTATCATGGTTATGGTGTTTCCAGAGTAAAGATACTTACCATGGCGAAGGTTGATGGATGTTTGCGTCTTCGTGTTGTACACTCGGCCTTTGGGATGGAACCTTGTTGATGAATGTCCATGTTGATTGTCCACTGATGAGATCTTTTGAGTGGTGGATCCCCTCTCCTCTTTTCAAAGCAACATTTGTCACTAACAATGTGCATTTCTGAGCTTGGGCTCATGCACGTTCACTTCCCTATATTAACACTCAGAGGAATATTGGACACGTGCCGGTTTCTAAGAGATTACCATGCTGATTGACATAGACCATTCACCAGTGCTACTGTTCCATACTGGTTCAGGAAATACTGAGAATTGAATTGCTTTATATTCCTTGGCAAGCAACATCGGGTAACTACACCAAGCTGAGTTTCACATATGCTCTTTAGCTCACCATATGCAGGAGTCTTCTCCTCCAGAACTACCTTTTGCAGATATCTCCTTGGATGCTCTGGTACATGAAGTAGTTAAGCATCACTCAAGTTGCGGACCTTCAAGCTCTTCATTCCTACCATGGTAAGAGAAAATCATAGTTGTAGATGCCATGTTCATGCCAAATGCTTGTCCTCTACCAGATAAGGCAGCAATAATCTCACTGCTGGCCGAGACCCACTGCTATCCAAATTGATAAATGCCTAGTAATCAACAATTCCACCTTCAACTAAGCATGACTCATTCATGTTTCATAAGCCAAACCTGGGAACAAGCTCTCTCCCACTTCCCTTTTTTTTTTTTTTTTTTTTGAGAAAAAGGATATCACAAAACAAGAACACAAAAGTTAGTATCAATAGAAATGTTCGACATATGTCACTGTGCTCTTGTGCATGGGATTCTCAAGTGTGTCTATGCACGGCCGTGTAATGTGGCCCTATATTAATGCATACTTTGGAAATGCATGACCTAAATGGTGCAAAAGACAGGGTTGTGCAAGGAGCACATGGTTGTTGCTCGTTCGAGGCTTTCGATGTTATTTGTGGAGGTTGATGCCGACCTTGGTGGAGGTATCCATTGAGTCTCGAACTGATGTAATCCTCCTTATTGGAGTCCATTTTAGAACATCATTTGGCACTGTAGAGGTCACTTCAGGCGTCTTTCTCTTTGGATGCTTTCTGAACTGTGGTATCCAGTGTGGTTGATGCTTTGGTTCGGTGGAGGCTACTTGCACTTTTGGCTTCCAAACCCATATCCTTTTTGCATGTCTTCCTACTAATGTTGAAGAGCTGATTTGATCTTCCTTTGGTCTCTGTACGTGGTTCTTACCCTTTTCTCTTTTTGGCTTCTTTGTTGAAACCTTTTGCATGTGGGAGAACAAAGGTTGTTGTGGGTGTAGGATCTTCTTAGGTACCCACATCTGTAATTGCCCTTGTTGAGCTGCAGCTAACTTCTTAGGCACCCAAACTTGTTGGATATCTTGTGATGGAGCTTGTCTGAGCTGCTTCCTTCGTCTTCTGGCCTGGTTAGTGTGCATGGATGGGATTTGTGGGGGTAAGGCTGGTGGTTGCTCTCCTTTGCGTACCCAGATCTGCTTCATGCCCGGAACCGCTTTTTTATCGAATGGTGTCTTTCTATTTGATGTAGCAGTTGTCGTGAACGGTTGTGTTTGCTTGTGTGGTGGGCTCACTACTGTGGCTACTTGAGTCTTTGGATAAGAAGAAAGATCCACCCGCCTTCGAACCTGGTCTTCCACGATTGACTCCTTCTACATCATAGAGCTTTTGACACATACAACCTCTTCTTTCATATGATTAGTCTTGGAAGAACTAAGAGAGTGTGTGGTGCCATGATCTAGGAGCATGTAGTTCTCTAATTCTAATGTAATGCATTGTTCATGTACCCAAACTTGAAGAATTTGACTTCTTAGGTTTAAGTTAACTGCATGGTCATAGATCCAATCTTGACCCAAGACAAGTGGTTCTGTAAGGTTCTCATCTTGACATACTAGCGCTTTGACTTTCATTGGAACATCTTGAAGGTAGATGGGAAGTTCCACCTCGCCCAAACAAGGGGTTTCCACACCTCCCAATCCTATGAGATAAGCTTCTATGGGATTGATGTTCAACCCCAAGTCTTGGCAGTAGGAAAGTCTAACTGCACTACTTGCTGCACCTGAGTCAATCAATGCTTTCACCGTCCTTGCACCCTTCCCTTGTCCTATCTCTATGGTCACAAAGGGTCTTCGGTCAATGACCTGAGAAGTCGCAATGCCTGACTTTTGACACATATCCATGTGATATTTTGGGGCTTTTGAGTTGACATCTAGGCCTAATCGCCTTAACTTATTTCGCCTAATACGCTCTCTGGCCTCTACCTGTGCTTCTTCTCTCACTCTTAACTCTTCTTCTTTTCGCTTCTTAGCAGTGTTGAGTCTCATTAGCATATACTCAGTAAGAGGTTCTTGATATAGCTTGACTCTGCAGCCACTAATATAGTTTGGCAAGATATCTCCTTCTAGAGTGGCCAACTGAACTGCACCACTAGTGGAAATTCTATTAATGATCATGGGTCCATATCCTCTTTTTTCCAACTTACGGGCATGTTGTTTTAGTGTGTATACCAACACTAGATCTCCCTCTTTCAATCCCTTATCCTTGATGTGTGCATCAAAGTATGCCTTTTGCCTCTTCTTTGCAGCGTAGATGCCTGCTGCCGCTCGTAGCCTCGTTTCACCCAAGCGTTCGAGATCAAAGATCCTAGAGGAAAATTCATGCCCATTCCACTCATACTCTTCTGCTACTCTTAAGGCAGGGATTAAGAAATCTAATGGTAGCACAGCGTTCTGTCCGAAGACCATCTGAAATGGGGTGGCGTTGAGTACCGTTTTGTAGGCAACTCGATAAGCCCAAACAACATGATGAAGTTGTTTGTCCCAATCAGAGCGTTTATTATTCACCAGTTTTGTCAATACGTTACAGAGGATCTTATTGGTACTCTCGGCTTGTCCGTTGGCTTGTGGATGATAGGGGGCGGATTTCTTATGTATCACCAAGAATTCTTGGAGAAGATTTTCAATGACTTCATTCAAGAAGTGTGTGCCTCTATCGCTCACCAACTCTATTGGTAGTCCATATCTCGTGAACACATTCTCGAATAAGAACTTAGCCGTAGTCTGAGCATCATTCTTTGTTGTGGCTTTGACTTCTACCCACTTTGTAAGGTAATCTGTGGCTACAATGATGTACTCTGCATGGGAGTTTCTAGCTGGGGGGTTAATAGGACCTATGAAGTCTATGCCCCACTTCGAAAATGCACGTCCTCCCATCATTGGCCTCAAGGGCATCTCGTCTTTTCTCACTGGATATTGTGCACGTTGGCATGTGTCACATTTCTTCACATAGGTATGTGCATCCATATGAAGAGTGGGCCACCAAAGTCCTGAGAATAGAATGGTCTTGATCACTCGGTCAGGACCAAAATGTCCACCTGCAACACCGCTGTGTGCAGTTTCTAAGACTTTCAAATAATCTGATTCGTGAACGCACAGTCTTAAGTAACCATCTTTGCCTCTTCGGTATAGGTTGTCTCCTACTAGGGCATAGCCTTGAGCCTCTTGCTCCATGCTTCTTCTTCTTGCTAGACTAGCCTCTTTGGGTAATTTTCCCGATCTCATAAACTCTACCAATGGAGCACTCCAATCTGGAATTAATGACACTTGATAAAGGGTCGCATGCTCCACTGGGGGTCTCTCTCTACACCTTGGACAATTCTTAATCCACTCATGTATTTCTTTGTCCATGCTAGGCCAATACACTCCTAAACGCTTTAGATTCTGCAATGTTCGTTGTTTAGAATAGTGATTTCCTAGCAATCCTTCATGAGCTTGCTGCAACCAACTATTATGTTCATCATCCTCGACACAACAAGCTAATACGCCCTCCGTATCTTGTTTGTACATGCTTCCTGCTAATATGTGATATTTTTGTGATTTTACAATTTCTTCTTGTGATGTTTTCACATTCTTATTTGCAGGGCCAAAGGTTAGGACTGGTACCAACTTATTTGCCCATTTAGGAACAACTTCTAAATTGAACAGATAAGCATCGGGTAATTCGTCAGACACTCCTTGCGGTGACTCTCCTGAAGTGATGCGAGAAAGGTGATCTGCCCGAAGGTGGGTTCTACCTTTCCTGACAACAACTTCAAAGTCATATTCCATTAGTAAGAGGAACCATCTTACTAAGCGTCCAGTATTGCAAGGTTTATTGACCAAATATAACAAAGCTTGATGATCAGTGAAAAACTTGAACTTGTTGGCCAATAAATAGTGTCTAAACTTCTTCACAGCATATACCATGCCTAAGCCCTCTCGCTCAGTTGTGGTATAGTTCCGTTCAGCTGCAGTGAGCTGTCTACTAGCATATGCTATGGGCAAATCTAAGTTTCCTTCACTTGTGGGTTGTGCTAGCACACATCCTATGGCATGATTGGATGCATCCACATGGACATGGAATGGTTTATTCCAATCAGGAGTGGTGAGTATTGGTGCCGTGCACAAACGTTTCTTCAGTTCGTTGAAAGAATTCTCGCATTCGTCGTTCCACTCAAAATTAGACAACAAGGCATAAAGGGGTCTAGCTATGATCGCGTACATGTGGATAAACCTACGGTAGTATCCACAATGGCCCATAAAGGCTTGTACCTCTTTAATATTCCTTGGCCTTGGTAGCTCCGCTATGGCTCGTACCTTATCTTCATCTGTTGAGATTCCATTCTTAGAAACAATATGACCTAAGATTTTACCTTGACGCACCATAAACACACACTTTTCTGGGTTTAGACACACTCGATATTCTCTACACTTGTTGAAGATTTGTCTGAGCTCAGGGATGTGAACCCTTCTTTCTTGGGAATGAGCACATAAATCATCCACATACACTTCTAAGCTCTTTCGCAAGAACTCTTTGAAGACATGACACATGAGCCTTTGGAATGTTGCAGGTGCATTGGTGAGCCCAAATGGCATCACCCGAAATGCAAAGATTCCCCACTCTGTAGCAAAAGCTGTTTTGTGTTGATCTTCTGGGGCAATGGCTACTTGATTGTAACCTGAAAATCCATCAAGGAAGCTATAAACTTCCTTGCCTGCAACACGCTCCAATAGGTGTTCTGTGATTGGAAGTGGATAACTATCTCTAATCGTAGCGGCATTAACTTTTTTAAGGTTAATACACACTCGCAACTTCCCGTTCTTCTTGGGTACCACAACAATGGGGGACACCCATTCGGTATGCTCAATCTCATAGATGAATCCAGCCTCAATCAACCTATCAATTTCTTCTTTGATTTTGGCTGCATAGGTATCATTATATGTGTAGGGCTTCTGTTTGGTGGGCTTAGCATCAGCAGTCATGGGGATAGTATGAGAGCAAATTCTTGGATCTACCCCTTTCAAGTCTCTATAGTGCCATGCAAACACATCCCTATATTCCCTTAATAGAGCTATGAGCTCCATTTCTTCTCTTGCACTTAGGTCATCTCCTATATATGTGCATCTCTCTTCATTCTCTTCAATGGTCACTACAATCTTCTTGGTCTTTTCTTTATTATCATATGATTCTCCTATGATGGCCTCTCTCTTAGGCATTCGTACCAAAATTTTGCGGTCGTCAACTTCATATTTCTTGAAGTTTTCTGGTACTTCAAACAATGATTCCTCCTTTTCTTGTTTCACTGCTTTTCTTTTCTTTTTCTTTTGACTACTCTCACTTCCATCCTTGGAGTTTACTGTTTTAATACTTGTGAGAGGTTCTTCTTCTTTCTGGGTGAACACTCCTATATCTTCTAGATAGTGCTGCTCTGAGTTAAAGCAACTATCCATCACAATAGACTCCAGATCATCGTCATTCTCTTCTTCTTCTATAACATCACTAGGGTCACATTCTTCTAGCAAGGGTTGACACATGAACACTGAGATATCATAACCCTCCTCATCACAATGAGGTGTCCACTGTTCCTCATTGACAGCAATATCCATGGTGGCTAAGATTTCTGGCTAGCCATGAGGCTCAAACTCCTCATCTGGAAAGATCATCGGTGTGTAGGCTGGGTCTCTAACTGGTCTATCTCCTAGTGAAGTTCCTTCTTCCCTTGCCTTTAAACGTTTTTCCTCTTCCTTTGCGACTTTGCACATCCAAAAATGAGTATCTTCATGCAGCCATGATGGATCAGGTGAACTTTCAGAATGCACAGAGATGGAATCTTCTTTCACTTTGTGGATAGAATTCCACTGTAGGGGTGGTACATCTCTGAAGGTGTAATCCTTCAAATTGACCTTGGTGGTAACCCCTAAGTGCTGTAAGTACAAGGAGTTAGTTCCCCAATCCTGTACTATTTGCAATTGTCGTAGGAAGGGTCTTCCTAGGATCATCTCATAGACATTATTTTTCTCAAAGTCACATATAGCAAATGTGTGCTCAAACTCTACACCACAAGTGGTTAGAGTGATCCCTTCTAGCAATCCTAGAGGTCTTTCAAAATGACCATCAGCCATTTGAAGCTTCATTCTAGTTGGTCTTAATGTGGGCTTGCCCCATTGCTTCCACAAGGAGGTGGTCGCAATAGCAACACCAGCACCTGAATCTATGATTGCTTTGGTTGTGTAACCTTGGTAGGTGATTTGAAGATAAGTATTACCTTCTTCACCCTCACACATGTCCCCTATTTTGTCTAGAGGTATCTCTGGTACCCTTTGCTTAGAGCCTGCTTTTGGCATATTGGACTCAAGTTTTGGGACCTGATCCTTCACATGATTCCATAACTCAGGTTTTGCTTTGAGCAACTCTTCTACAGTGAGATGACACTGAACCTTAGTGTTCTTCACGACATCCGTGTTCCTTGGAACCACTGAGTCTTCATTTCTTACTAGTATTGTGGGAGCTCTAATCTGGAGTGATTCAAATTCCCATGGGCCTGGAAATTGAGGCAGTTCTTCTAAGGTATTAGATTCAAAATCTAATCTTTCATCTTCTTGTTCTGCTTCATCTTCGTAAATAGATGGAATGTCTTGGGGAAATTGATCATGAAGATCATCAATCTCAGGAATAGGAGGGGAATTACCCTTCTCCTTGGCCCATTTCTCCTCTTGTATTTCCCGCAAGAACTCTTGAGAGTACTGTTGAATAGAAGGAGGCATTCCAGCATCCGTGGAATTAGGAACATAAGCTCCCCTTGGTGGTGAGCTTCCTCTTTCAATAACTGGTTGAGCCTGTGGAGGTAGAGAAACTTGTGGTTTGTTTACCAACTGCTCTAATCGTTCTAGTAAGCCCTGGAAATGCAAATCCGATTTGATAGAGTTTGTCTGATTGAACTTTTGACTAGTCTCAAGTATGGCTTGAGCTTGTTCTACCATTTTCATGCACATTTTCATCCGTTCAATCTCTAAATCTGCTCTAGGGTAACTCTTGTCTAGGTTTGCCACTGTAGGCCCTTCTTGGAGTCGAGCCTGGTAGGCCTTGAACATCATGTCCAAGCCTTCTGGGGTTGGATCTGCAAGAACAGACCCTGGTTGCGGTCTATTTACAATGGGTGGTGGGGTGGGATGAGGTGGAGTGGATGGAGTTTTGGCATGCGAGGGGCTTTGAGATGCAATGTCTTCTATTTTTGTTGGATCTGCAAGAACAGACCCTGGTTGCGGTCTATTTACAATGGGTGGTGGGGTGGGATGAGGTGGAGTGGATGGAGTTTTGGCATGCGAGGGGCTTTGAGATGCAATGTCTTCTATTTTTGTTTTCGCTTCTTTTAAGCTTTCTTCTAGTTCCGATAACTTTTTATTCCACTTGCGATTGGCCTTCTCTCTGGTATCCTTCCATGTTCTTGTTTTCCTCTTACTAGGCTCTCCCGATTCACTCGACTCTGATTGTTCTACTGGTTTATCGTGTTTTAAGGCTTGTGCTCTAGTGACAGCTTGTATAGGAGCCACATTGCTACTACTTGAACTTGGATCTGCCACTAAGCCTACCACATTAATGGGTGTAATCTTGGGTGCACTAGAGGGGTTTCTTGGACAATCTCTGGGGAGATGGTCTTTGCCACAATCAGGACAAAAAGCCTGTATTGTGATAGCCTGTCCTTGACTCGGAGATGGTGGGTGGGGACAGTCACGAATGAAATGGTCACCATGTCATCTGAAACAAGATCCTCTAGGGGCTTGTGGTCTCATTTGTCTCAACTGGGGCCTAGGGTTAGGATTTGTGTACATGACATTGGAGTATTCTGGATCCCAATTTTGCTCCATAGGCGGTGCCTCATATTGATACGAGTAAATCTCACTATGTTCAGGTGACTCTGTGTAATAAGCATGTGGACTACCTTCATGGGAATAGTCTGAACTATGAGCATGAGAGTCATTATCTGGTATCAATGGGGTTAGTGGCACCAAAGCTCTATTTGGATTTTCCTCTCCCACAGCATACTTGACTGGAATCACGTTGGCTGGAGCTGGTGGTTGGTTTCCCAAGACAGGTTGTGGCCTATATGGTACCTGATATTGCTGTTGTGGTCTATAATATGGCTGTTGGTATTGGTTCTGATACCTACCTTGTGGATAAGGTTGCTGATAATTCTGTCTAACAGCCTACCTATTGTAGGGACATTCTTGAGCCATATGGTTTGTGTACTTCCTTTCAATAGTACAATAGGGAGCATTCCTTTCTCTAATATTTTGGTTTTGCGTTGGGCATACGTTAGCCATGTGGTCACCTCCGCAAGTATAGCACCGATTCAATGGAGTGACTCTCTGTGTTTGTTTATTTTGGACTCCCAGCTTCTTGGCAACTTGCTCAGCTATCTCTTCTATTTCTGTGGAGATCTTTGAAGTATGACTAGTAGAACTATCCGAATCTTTGTAGAGTTTGGACAATCCTAACTCCTCACCCAAGTTATCTTCTATGTCTATGCACGTCCGCACACACTCTTCTATGGATCTAGGATCTTTCAAGTACACATATGATCTTAACTTGGTGCTCAGTAAGCCATCTAAGAACAAAGCCACTTGTTTGGCCGGAGTGGGTAACTCTAGAGCAGGGCATCTTTCTAGATACTGTCTGAATCTTCTACCTGCTAGTCGCACTGTTTCTTGGGGAGTCTGCTTGAAGCTGTGGATCAAGGATGATGTGTTATGCCTGATACCACTCTTGGAAAATTCTACAATGAATTCGTCTAGCAGTTGACCTATATCGTGATAGCTGCTTCTACTCAATGGTTGAAACCAAGCTAAGGCAGTGCCCTTAAGGGTCAAACCAAATGCCTCGTACTGGGTGAACCAGTCCTCAATTTGTTCGGCTCTCAGCACTTGTTTGTACTCGGCCACATGATCATAAGGATCCCCTGTCCCATCGAAATAGTTCTTCATTGCCTTGATCACTTGAATGGGTCTAAGGGTTCTTGGGTACTCTCGGGGTCTAGGCAATGGAAAATCCTGTTCATCTCTTTGTTGCCTATGTGCTTGATGTCTCTCTCTTTCAGGTCTTTCATTTTCAAATCCTGCTCTATTCCTGCCCACGGTGTGTGCAAAACTTACCTCAGGTCTCTCTCTAGTTCTTCCTCTCTGGGCTTCATGAGCGTGGGATGATCCTACTCCTTGGAGGCCATGGGAAACATTGGATCTTGGTGGGGGGAAAATCAATTCATTCTTCCAAGTATATGCATGCCTATCATGTTCTGTTACCAAAAAAATTTTCTCTGATGTGTTATCCAGGTAGACAACCTTTCCTGGTATCTCTGGATCCTTGAACTCGTAGATGATGACTATGCCCAATTGGCTAGGTTGTTCTGGCTTGAATCTCCAAAAGGCTTCCTCTGTTTCTCTATTCAAAAATAGTTCTATGCTTTTGTTGTCTTGAGGGATCCAGTCTGGAGTGATCACTCGGGTCAAAACTGACTTGCCTCTAGGAGTCTGGGGTCCTTGTCCTATATTTCCTTGTTCTAGGTCTCCTATCTCATTCTCATGAATGATATTTCCAAACTCATCGGTCCTATCTGGTTGGTTGGTAACCACATACATGGTTCCTTCCTTATCAATGTATGAACCCTCTTCGAACTTGACCACCGGGTGTTCAAGTCCAAAGGATTGATCTGGATTTTTGAGTTGGACCGCTGATCGCCTCAGACCATCCTCATAGATGCGAGCACCTAATTGGTTGGTCCGAATATATTCCAACTGTGTCTTATAGGGACCTTCCGGTGTTTGTAGATGGGCAGTCCCTGAGCCACCTGCAGGTTTTCCCATGCTAAAAGACATTTCTGAATCACTTGTGTCTGAACTTAGTAAAAGATCACCACTTAGTTGTTGTGTCCAAGACTTGGATGTATGGTTGACACTAGCCTCAGAAGATCTAATGCTTTGTTTATCCTTGCCTAAGTGTCTACCAGATCTCAGGTCCATAAGCTTTAGTCAAGAGTCCAAATTTTCCCTTTGGTATGGTTCAAAATTCTTTAGAGCCCCCTTGGTTCCCTAGTCCCACCTGAGGGTCAACTTCAAATTATCCTATCTCAAAATCAACGCGTTATTCTTGAAAAAAACAGTTGAGGTCGTGTAGGATTTGAAATGAGCCTTCCAACAAGCTATAGAGCTCAAAAAATGGACTTTGGATGAAAAAGTTATGCCAATTCAGGCTCCTGGGGGTCAAAACAGGCAAACAGGGCCTTTGGAGAAAATCGCGATTTTGTGAACTTTCAGAGAATCGCGATTTTGTGAACTCAGAAAATCGCGATGTTGAGCACAAAATCGTGTTTTTGAAAATCGCGATTCTGAGCAGAAAATCGTGATTTGAAAATCGCGATGTTGATCACAAAATCGTGTTTTTGAAAATCGCGATTTTGAGCAGAAAATCGTGATTTGAAAATCGCGATGTTGATCACAAAATCGTGTTTTTGAAAATCGCGATTTTGAGCAGAAAATCGTGTTTCTGAAAATCGCGATGTTGATCACAAAATCGTGTTTTAGAGAATCGCGATTTTGACTCAGAGAATCGTGATTCACAAAATCGTGTTTTTGACTGAAAATCGTGTTTTCTCAGAATCGTATTTTTCACATGAAAATCGCGATGTTGAGCACAAAATCGTGTTTTTGAAAATCGTGATTTTGAGCAAAAAATTCGTGTTTTCACAGAATCGCCTTTTTCACAAAATCGTGTTTTTGGCATGAAAATCGCGATTTTGTCATAGAGAATCGTTTTTTTCTCAAAATCGTATTTTTCGCTGAAAATCGTGATTTGTGAGAATCGCGATTTTGAGCAGAAAGTCGTGTTTTTCACAAAATCGTGTTTTTGCTGAAAATCGTGATTGGTGAGAATCGCGATTTTGAGCAGAGAATCGTGTTTTTTGAAAATTGCGATTTTGAGCAGAGAATCGTGTTTTTTTTTGAGAAAAAACACAGAATCGCGATTCTTTTCAACCAACTTTTAGGCGGGAAAACTGAAAATCGTGATTTTTCAAAAAATTTTGAATTTTCACAGAATCGCGATTTTCATCACAGAATCGCGTTTTTTGGCGGGAAATTCAAATTTCTGAGCGCCGGCTATGGCGAGCTCCGTATGAGCAGAAAATCATGAAAAAAACACAGCGCTTGCTCTCCCTTGCTTCTCCTAACTCCTTCCCACACAATAATGCATGAAAAATGGTATGAAGATGGTGAAAATGCACTAAAAAACAAGAATTTTCTATGAAGAAGAAGATGGAAGAAGGTGGAGATGATGATGATGATGAAGATGAAGAGGAAAAAACAGAAAATGAACTGAAATGACAGTTTTTTTACCTTCCAACGTCGCAAATCTACGATCTTACCATCACAACGCTCGTCCTCGAAGCTCTCTCCCCGGCAACGGCGCCAAAATTTGGTGTAGCTCAAGCGTAAGCACCACCTCCTTTACTTGTCAATCCGCAGAGACATGAGGACCGGTATGAAGACCACGAGCAAGTGAAGGCACAAGTGCGTGAGTGAAAGCACACAAACATGCACACACATACACACACATGCGCACAAAGTAAGATCAAAGAGAGGAACAATGGAAAGCTTAGATTGCAAAAGAGTTCTCTTACAAAAGTTCTATTCTCTAACAAGCTAACCTCAAAAATGAGCTCTCTAGCTCTTTTTATAGTTTTTTGACTAGTTTTGGCCCTGTCCAGACCTAGTGTCCGGCCTAGTTAAAAATTAGGTTCCAGGGCTTATTTGAGGGCTCAAACGAAGTCTAAAAATTATGAAAATTGGTACGATGGTACTTCTAATACTCCTCAAGCTCGAGGACTCCTCGGCTTGAACAAAATGGAGTTACTAAAAATAGATAATGGTATTTACAATGGTTTCTAGTGATGAAAATCACTATTTTTGTAGGGGATTCTTCTGAAAATTTGACATACACTTCTTGGAGCTCCCTACTTGCTCCCTTTCCTCGTGTGTCCACCTTTTGATGTGCTTCCATGCTTTGTCCTTGACTTTGAGCTTCAACAACATTCAACCAAGTTTTAGGGATGCTTGGTTCTTCCTCGATTCGTACATCTTTTCCTCGCTCCACATGTATCGTCTCGTTATGCGGTTGCCTTATCTGGAGCTGTATTTCTTATTCTCTTCATTCCTTTTCCTTATGGATAGATTTGGTAGCACTTCCTTGAAACGTGACATCCATCCGAGAGGGTTCTACCACTACCCTTATTGGTGTGAAGGGTTTCGACTCTTTCCCTATGTCTTCTATCTTCTCTTCCTTGGGGTTCTTTATTCAGTCTTCCCTTGCTAGAAGAGTCTCTTTTATTTGAATGTTAGATGCTTCATTCAATTTGATTATATGAACTCCTTCATGAGATGCCTCCTGCCTTGTCATGCTCTTGCTTGTGTTATCAGGCACCTGCTCAATCTTTGTGCCTTAGTCATCGTTTACTTGATTTAATTCTTCCCATTGACCATCATCCTTCGAATCACTTCGAATATCCACATTCAACACAGAGGTTTCCTGTTCTTCCAATGTGTCCGATGATGAACTAGATTTGAACCGATTCTGTGCCGAATGTGTGGCCTCATAGGGTTGCCCTATAATGCGTACTTTAGGTGCATTCAGCTCATCATGAGTGCAATTGGAATCCTATCCTTGCTGCTTCTTGGGTCTACATATCCATTTTGTAGTTGAAGCATGAGGCATCGTCTTCTCTTTGTTTTGTCAGGCTCGAAGTGTTTCCTCTTTCTTTTTTAAAGTCTGATTAGTTGGGATCCTGCTCCTCTGGTACCTTTGGTTAGTCTTGTTTGGCTTTATGGTCCTGCTTTGTCAGTATAATGTTTCTTCTTGCTTGTCTATCTCTTGATTTGACATCTGTCTTACCTTCTTTGGAATCCATATGTGTTGTCGTGTTCTTTGAGCTTCGACTAATGACTTTGAAAGCCATACTCTCAGAAGTCTTTTTGGTTCTGATTGTGATGAAGAGTATTCATTGTTCCCCATTATCTCCCTAGGATAAATGACCGGTATTGGTGTTGACTTATCTGATTCCCTCACTCGATCCTTGCGAACCCATTGTAGATTAGCACTTCCTGGTTGCGATAATCGGAAAGTGGACTTCCACGTTGATGATTTTCCCTTGTTGTAGGTGACTTTAGTAGCGTTTTCTTCACCATATCTCTTGGATTCTCCATTCATGTAGGATGAATCCACCTCAATTATTGATGCATCGGTGTTGGTAGTCACTTCTTTCTTTGGACATTCCTCTGGTACATTTTTGATTGAGTCGTTTGCTAATTCCTCTTCTAGGATTTCTTTCTCACGCTTGATGATGTCTTGCCTATGAGAGGGTCTTTCTTCTAATAGGCTAAAGATTTCTTTGTGCCCTATTTTGGCTGAGATGTACCCCTGAGCTAGATGAATGCTCACTTTGTTCTCAATGATCCAATCTTGTCCTAAGATCAGGATTTTGTATCTAAGAAATTCCAAGACTGTAATCTGCAACCGTGAAGACGGTACTTAAGTCTTTGGAAGGTAAAACATAATTTTTGCCTATCCTTAAAGGGATTTTGGTACAAATCCAGAAAGCATGAGTGGATGCTTAGACTTACGCAGTAGAGAGATTCCTGTAAAGTCCTGGCCAAGATAGGTACCTAAAGCATCAGTAAGAAAGGAATCTAAAGACAAGAAGTTAACAACTCTTGTCACTACAAATTGGTCAAGGATAAACCAATTGAACTTGAAATTGTGAAAAATCAAGTACTTGGAATACTAATTGGTTTTCATTTGAAAACATTAGCAAAGAAGGATGGATGTTCCATCAAAAGGTTTCAAGTTCTTAAAGGATAGCACAAGATCATGAAACGATCATGTGAAGGGATCAAAACCTAGAATATCAAGTTAGAGCTGATAACTCCTAAAACTTCAATTGAAAAGATAAGGTACTCTATCAAGATATGTTTAAACTTTAGGATAAGAATCACCCACACATTAATGTGAATATAAAATAGGATGGTATGGGATGCCAGATTTTATACTCAGATTGATGTAGGAAAGATGGTATGGGATATCCGACCGTGGGATGATAATTATCTTTTAGTCTCAGAAAAGGATTTTGAAGTTAGATCGGATCTTCAAGAAAATTAAAAACTTCCAAGGATAAGTTTTAATTCAAGAAGGATAAAAGTATGATCTCAAGATACTTCAAGATCAAGGTTGTAGGAAGATACAAAGTCAATAACTTCCAAGGTCTTCTTGAAACACTTCAAGCTAAAGTGTTGATGATTCGGAAGTATTTAAAAAATTTCTGAAAGAGTAAGACTTTCACTTTGAACTGAACCTTTCAACTAAGGATAGCTTGCTCAAGTCAAGCTACCAGTTCCTAGCGTAACCTGGTAAATTCAAATTCTTTGACTCAAAGCAATGCACAAGAATTGCATTTCCAGTAAGGAGTCATAAAGAATGAATTAAGGCATGAACTTAGTCTCAAGTGAATTTCACACCTTAGTCTCAAGTGAAGTATCGTTTGGGTAAAAACTCATCAATAGAACCTTAGTGGGTCGACACACTGATGTTGGATACCACACTAGTATCTTGTGGTTGGATGAGGTTTTAGATTTTCTAGAAATCTTTTTAAGAATCAAGTTCATCTCTCTTAAAAATAGAAAAAATGCTTCAATATCTTGTTGAAAAAATTGTTAAAAAGTTAAAATATTGAGTTAAAGTCTTGGGTCATCAAGTATTTGACTCATAGCAAGTTTATATCTTAGAAGTTTGAAATAGTTATATAGAGTTTTAGTTATTTCCTTCCGCTTTTCAAAATCTTTTGGAATTGTCTCAGATATGGTATCTGATTCATTTCTCAAAGTCTAGGGCTAGCCCAGTGGAACTAAATAACTAAATTAAAAATTTTAGATAGATGTTATATATGAGAAATTATTCGATCTTCAAAAGATGATAAGTCCAAGATTGACTTATTCATTTAGGTTTGCTTCCAGATCCTAGCATAAGTCTTATGAATTTCGAGAGTTAATTACGCTCTAGAATCAAGAAGCTAGGAATTGCGCATCAGATTGACAATTCCCAAGAACTTTTAGCACGTCTTTGTGAAAAGTGTCCTAAGTTGGACAATTTTTAGAATTCGACTTGGTCAAGTTATAGTATGGTTGACTCAACAGAAATGATAAACTTTCTCCTACAGTTTACATAGGATTTTTAAACCCATAAGGACAAAGTAGTCCTCTAGTTGGGTGAAAAAATCAAGTAACTGTTGGATCAAAGTAAACCATTGTACAAACATCTAAGTTAGATGTTTGGGACAACCAAACTTCAAGTTCTCCAAAACAAATTCAAATGAATCAAGAGCTCTCAAAGTCTTGCAAGGAATAAGAATCCCACCTTCGTTACTAAGTCCATGCACCAGTCATGCCTAGAAATGGACTAGTAATTTGAATCCATCCAGCTCACATGTTTGTGCCTAGATTGCACATCAAGACACTATGAATTGGCCAGGGATGATTTTAGATCCACCCGTATAATTCATTCACTACTTTGTACTTTGGTAAGTTTATCAAAGTGCAAAGCCAGATGGTGTTTTGAATTATTTGGACAGGGATGCCACCACAGAGATGAGACGTGTTCTTCCAGTTCTAGAACATGATCATGTTCTTCCAGTCTTAGCACATGAGGCTCGGGGGTTGCCTACGGATACTATATATAGCTTTATTTTCGAGGACAAAAATCTTTTCCAAGGGGGGAAGAATGTAATAAAGTAAGTTTATGGTCTAGGGATCCGAACTGCTTCAGACAGATCTGAAATCAGACACCATTTGGTCACTCATCTGTAGGACCAAAGATCTCAAGAATAGACTCAAGCATAAGTTCATGTGCTCCCTAGATCTTGGAAGTTACTGACTTCATATCTTCTATTTCCTTGATCTTATCTTGAAATATCTTGCGATACTACTTTTACCCTTCTTGAAATTAAACTTCTTTCCTTGAAGTTTTAATTCCCTTGAGGATCAAACCTAACTTCAAGATCCAATTTAGGACTAAAAGATAATTATCATCCCACAGTCCAATGTCCCATACCATCTTTCCTTCATCAATCTGAGTATAAAATCTGGTGTCCCATACCACCCTATTTTATATTCACATTAATGTGTGGGTGATTCTTATCCTAAATTCTAAACATATCTTGATAGAGTACCTTATCTCTTCAATTGAAGTTTTAGGCATTACCTCTAACTTGATATTCTAGGTTTTGATCCATTCACATGATTGTGTCACGATCTTGTGCTTTCCTTGAGGAACTTGAAAACCTTTTGATGGAACATCCATCCTTCTTTGCTAGGGTTTTCAAATGAAAACCAATCAGAATTTCAAGTACTTGAATTTTCATAGATTCAAGTTCAATTGGTTTATCCTTGACCAATTTGTAGTGATAAGAGCTTTTGACTTCTTGTCTTTAGATTCCTTTCTTACTGATGCTTTAGGTACCTACCCCGGGGATTTTATAGAGGAATCTCTCTACTGCTTAAGTCTAAGCATCTGCTCATGTGTTGGCATACAAAGCAACAAAGGAGTCATGCACAATACGGCAACAAGGCCAGATCATTTTTTCCCATAGATTATGTACAACCCAAGTGATTTTAATCACTAGACAAACATTGTAAATCCCGTTTTTGGTAGATTAGACTCCATTTTGTGCAAGCCGAGGAGTCCTCGAGCTTGAGGAGCATTAGAAGTACCATCGTACCAAATTTCATAATTTTTAGACTTCGTTTGAGCCCTCAAATAAGCCCTGGAACCTAATTTTTAACTAGGCCGGACACTAGGTCTGGACAGAGCCAAAAGCTAGTCAAAAACTATAAAAAGAGCTAGAGAGCTCATTTTTGAGGTTAGATTGTAATTGAAACGAACCTGTAAGAGCTTTTGAAAGTATTCTAAAGAACTCCATTGATTCTCTCTCTTTGTCTCGCCGTGTGTGCGCGTGTGTGTATGTGTGTGCATGCTTGTGTGCTTCTCACTCACGCACTTGTGCCGTCACTTGCTCGAGGTCTTCATACCATCCTCACGTCTTCCCGGATTGACATTAAAGGAGGTGCTACTCATCACTGAGCTACACCAAATTTTGGCGCCGTTGCCGGGGATCGAGCTTTGAGGACGAGCGTGTGATGGTAAGACGTAGAGTTGACGCGTTGGAGTGGTAGGTATTTTCTTCACTCTCATCGAATTTCTTTTACTTTCTTCACCATCTTCATCACCATCATCATCATTCCCATCTCCCACCTCCATCTCCATCATCGCAAAAATTTCAGTTTTTGACTATATCCCCATCTCCACCTCATTTCCCTCATTTCACTTGTGAGAGAGAGCGAGAGAGCGAATTTGCATGCGCTGTTTTTGCATGTTTCTTGAGCTATTTTGCAGGTTTTTTGCTGTACCATCATCCCCAGCAGTGTGCGCAGGTACGACAGGCTCTGCACAGTTCCCGAGACGACGATCTCTGTCTATCGCGACAGACAGAAAATCTTAACATTTTGTGAATGCATGAGTAGCACTGTAACCTACACCTTGAGGGCATTCTAGATCACTAGAAGTTTTTCAAAAATTTGCGTTTTTTCTGTCTATCGCGACAGACACCGTCTATCGCGACAGACACCGTCTATCGCGACAGACACCGTCTATCGCGACAGACAGAAATCCACGATAGATAGCGTCTATCGCGACAGACACCGTCTATCGCGACAGACACCGTCTATCGCGACAGACAGAAATCCGCGACAGACACCGTCTATCGCGACAGACACCGTCTATCGCGACAGACAGAAATCCGCGACAGACACCGTCTATCGCGACAGACACCGTCTATCGCGACAGACACCGTCTATCACGACAGACAGAAATCCACGATAGATAGCGTCTATCGCGACAGACACCGTCTATCGCGACAGACACCGTCTATCGCGACAGACAGAAATCCGCGACAGACACCGTCTATCGCGACAGACACCGTCTATCGCGACAGACACCGTCTATCGCGACAGACAGAAATCCGCGACAGACACCGTCTATCGCGACAGACACCGTCTATCGCGACAGACAGAAATCCACGATAGATAGCGTCTATCGCGACAGACACCGTCTATCGCGACAGACACCGTCTATCGCGACAGACAGAAATCCACGATAGACACTGTCTATCGCGACAGACACCGTCTATCGCGACAGACAGAAATCCACGATAGACACTGTCTATCGCGACAGACACCGTCTATCGCGACAGACAGCCCCCACGATAGATTGTGTCTATCGCGACAGACACCGTCTATCGCGATAGACAGGCATTTTCGGCAAAAAATTAAGGAGTGAATTTTTGGAAATTTAGGCTAAATTTTGGGCATATTTGCACTTTCATGTACTCATCTACTTACGAAGGCCTTAGAAAATGCATTAAAACCCCCGAAAGGTTCTGTTTGTCTAGTTAACCCCCTAAACCCTGAACGGTCATAACTTTTTCATACGAAATCCATTTTCTGAGCTCTAGGGCTTGTCGGAAAGCTCGTGACATATACTACATGCCCTCAACTGTTTTTTATAAGAATAACGCGTTGATTTTCAGATAGGATATTTGGAAGTTGACACACTGAGGGGTAGGAACACCAAGGGAGCTCTAGAGTAAATTTCTAACAATGCAAAAGGGGGAACAAGGGTCATTAAAAAAGTGTCTGAAATAAATTGTCTGTCAATTGAAAGATCTACTTGGAGCTAATCTTGGGATTTATGCAGGCCTATTGAGAAGCGACTGAGAGTATCCAAGCAACGGTGTGGCACACGCTTGAGAATCAACTTCTCGAGCACTAAAGAGCAAGGTTCGGCAAGAAAGGTCGGAATATTCTCAACTCCTCTTCGTCAATTCCTAGCTTAGGCTAAGAGCGATTAGAAGTAGGAGCAAGTCAGGGCGACGATAGGCCACTATCAAGTTGAAGACTACTTAAAAACTCAAGTTCAAGCTAAAAACTTAATCTCTGTACTGTCGACAACATAAAGGAAAGAACCTAACGTGGAACGATCAACCTGAAAGTACGGAGAACATTCAAGTATTCCTGACGACGTAATAACAGATAAGACTTTAAACACGAGGAATAACTAAAAAGAATCAAGTGACTGGTACCAATTGAGCGGCAACGAGGTTGTACTCTGGAAAAAATTTGGGGCTAATCAGATAGGCATATGAACCTTAGATCAGGACGACACCTAGTAAGAGAGAGACAAAGCCTTAGATCTTCAGAGGCTAGTGTCAACCACACTGCTAGGTCCTGGGCCCAGCAGTTGAGTCACCACTCTCATTACCCTAGCTCGGATACCAGTGAATCAGGGATGTCTCAAGGCATGGATAGACCTACGGGAAGTTCAGGTATGCCTTACTTGTACAGGGTGGAAGGCCCTTACAAAACACAGTTGGAATACCTTAGGACCAACCGATTAGGTGCAAGCATCTATGAGGACGGCCTAGGAAGATCTGTGGTCCAGATTAAAAACCCTGACCAATCCATAGGACTAGAGCACCCAGCTGTCAAGTTTGAAAATGGTGCATACCTGGACAAGGAAGGAACCATATACGTAGTCACCAGTCATCCAGATAGGACAGATGAATTTGGAAATGTAATTTCAGAAGCGGACTTAGGTGACTTGGAACAAGGAAACATGGGAGTGGAACCTAGAACCCCTCGAGGTAAATCAGTTCTCACTAGGATTATCACGCCTGAATGGGTCCCCCAAGACAACAAGAGCATAGAGTTGCTCCTCAATCGAGAAACTGATGAAGCCTTTTGGAGGTATAAGTCTAATCAGCCAACAGACATAGGAAATATCATGATCTATGAGTTTAAGGATCCGGACAGCCCAGGTAGAGTGACTTACTTAGATCATGCTTCAGAACGGATCTTTGGGGTGACAGAAAATGATAGACATGCCTACACTTGGAAGGGCGAATTTATTTTCCCCCAACCTAGATCAAATGTATCCTATGGTCACCCTGGGGCTGGAACTTCCCAAGCTCATGGTACGCAAAGAGACAGAAGTAAAGATAGACCAGAGGTAAGTTTTGCCAATCCAGTGGGCAGAGAAAGAACTAGAACGGAGACGAATAGGGTAGAACCTGAGATGCATAGAGCCCACAGGAACCAAAGAAATGTAGATGGATTCCCTCTGCCGAGGCCTAGAGAGCACACAAGAACTTTGAGACCCACCCAGCTAGTTAAGTCCATGAAGAATTACTTTGACGGCACAGGAGATCCCTATGATCATGTGGCAGAGTTCAAGCAAGTCTTGAGAGCTGAACAAGTGGAGGATCTGTTCACGCAGTACAATGCCTTCGGTCTAACCCTTAGGAACACAGCACTTACGTGGTTTCAGCCATTAGATGAACGCCAGTTCAGGAGCATAGATCAACTCCTAGAGGCATTCATTGTAGAGTTCTCTAAGAGCGGCATAAGACACAACACCTCCTCACTGATTCACAGCTTCAAGCAAACCCCTCAAGAGACTGTGAGACTTGCAGGAAGAAGATTTAGACAATATCTTGAAAGGTGCCCTATTTCGGAGCTACCCACATCTGCTAAACAAGTAGCCTTATTTCTTGACGGATTGCTGAGCCCAAAATTGAGATCCTATGTGTATCTGAAAGACCCTAGGACTATAGAAGAATGTGTACATATGTGCATTGACATTGAAGATAACCTAGGAGAAGAGCTAGAGTTGTCCAAAATTTACAAAGATTCAGATAGTGCATCTAGCCACTCTTCCACGCAGTCCACATCAATTGAGGAACTTGCCGAAAAAGTAGCTCAGAAATTAGGTGTCACTAGCAAACAAATTCCAAGGTTTGCTCCTGTGAAAAGGTGCTATACATGCGGTGGTGACCATATGGCGAACGTCTGTCCCATTATGGCTCAACCCCAAGTAAACCCTAGTAGCCAGTACTGCACCATAGAACGGAGATACACCAACCACACCGCACAAGACTGCCCATACAACAAGCAGGCGGTTAGGCAACCCTACCCTCAGCCCTACCAACAAGGCAGATACCAGAACCAGTACCCTCCACAACCATATGGCAGGCCACAACAAAATTTCCAACCTCATTATCAAAACCAACAAAGGCCTCAGCCTGTGCTAGCACAACAAACCCCAGCCCCAGCTAATGTGATTCCGGTAAAGTATGCTGTTGCAGAAGAAAACCTGAATAGAGCTATAGTCCCTGTAACATCCTTGATCTCTAAAAATGACCCAAGTGATCATAGCTTTGATTCTACCCATGTGGATAGCCCCCAGGCTTACTACATGCAGTCTCCAGAACATGGTGAGTCCTACTATAGTGAAGAGCCGAACGAACCTAGTTGGGAATCAGATTACACGAACGTCATGTATACAAACCCCAATCCTAGGCCTCAATCTAGGCAAGTCAGACCTCCATTCCCAAGAGGACCGTGCTACAGATGCCAAGGAGATCACCTCATTCGTGATTGTCCCTTACCTCCGCCTACACAAACTCAGTCCGTGACTATCCAAGGCTTTTGCCAAGACTGCGGAAAAGAGCATCTCTTACGAGATTGCCCTAAGAACTCCAATAGCATGCCAAAAATCACCCCTATCAACGTTGTTGGGTTAGTGGTAGACTCCTCAGGAAGTGTCACTTCCACTGCACCAGTACAGGTAGTCACTCGAGCTCAAGCTTTGCAGCAAAACCAAGGGGTAGGCCAGGAAAAGAGTCCAGATGCTAGCGATACTGAGAGCCAAAATAAAAAGAGAACAAGAGCTTGGAAAGATAGCCGCGAACGCATGAAAAGGCAATGGGCAAAGAAGATGAGTGAACTTGAGGAAAGTTTACGAGAAACCAAGGCTAAAATCATAGAGATCACGTCTCAACCGCACTCTCACACATTCCCGCCGCTACCAACCCCATCACCCTCCACCCCTCCACCCTCTAAGACAGCCCACGTAACCCACCCACCACCCCAAACAGGATCGGTATTAGCTGATCCCACTCCCGAAGACATAGACATGATGCTTAAAGCATATCAGGCCAGAATCCAAGAAGGGCCAAACGTCACGGATCATGACAAGTGCTATCCTAGAGCTGACCTAGAGATAGAAAGAACCAAACTATGCGCGAAAATGGTCGCATTGGCTCAGACTATGTTTGAAGCCAGTCGCCTTTTCAATTACTCAGGCTCAGCCAAAACGCAATTACACTTGGATGGATTCCTAGAGAAGTTAGAGAGGATAATTGCAAGATCTGACAAGGAAGAAAAAAATCAAGACCAAGAAAAAGCAAGCAAAAACAGGAATCAGTCCCAATCAGAAGTGTATGTGGCCAATGCCCCTAAACCGGACAACTTCCCCTCCGTAGAAAGAATAGAGAGGCCAATAGCACAGCCAGAAAAGGAATCTACCCCTCAAAGAAAGGGAAGGGCAAGAGAACGGGTAAGCCAGCCTCTTCAGGAAGCCCGTGGGCCTCCTCAAGAAGCTTATATTCCCCCCCAAAAGGCAGATGAGCCTCCCTCGAAAGCTCAAGTACCTCCACAGGTTTCCTACATTCCTTCTCAGGGAGTGTATGAGCCTGTTCGGAAAAGTAATAGAATAAGTAATCCTCCCCAAGAAGCTTGTGCTCCAGTCATTTGCGAGAACGAGGAGAGAGCCAACAATAGAATCAGCCCTCCTTCACAGGTTGCTTACGCGCCCAATTCTACGGAGCCAGACACTTCTTCTTCTATGAATCGGTTTGCACCAGACTTCCTACGAGAGATTCAAGAAGACAAATGGGATAACGAAAGCGAGGTCGCCCCTCCTTTTGAACTTGTGGACGATGCACACGACCAATTCCCACAAGACATCCCATCTATTTACGGGGAGCATGAGAGTGTTCAGTCTCACGAGAGATTAGACTTTGATTCGAATTCCATACAAGAGCTACCCCACTTCACAGGCCCATGGGAAGCAAAGTCCACATGTATGAGAGCACCCACAGTCATGGTAAGGAACGACGACTCAGTCATACCTAGGAACACGGAGGTAGTAAAGAACACCGAGGTGCATTGCGATCTCACTTTGGAAGAACTGCCTGAGGATAGACTAAACGCGCGGAAATGTGCAGCCAGTCGAGTAACTGAAGTTGCAAAACCTCATTCCCGGGTAGGATCCCATAGGACAGTGCCAGAAATTCCCTTGGACAAGATAGGAGATATGTGTGAAGGTGAAGAAGGGAACACCTATCTTCCCATCACCTACCAGGAGTACACCACCAAGGCAATTTTGGACTCAGGTGCAGGAGTTGCAATTGCCACTACCTCCTTATGGAAGCGTTGGGGCAAGCCGGCACTCAGGCCGACGAGAATGAAATTGCAAATGGCAGATGGTCACATAGAGAGACCCCTAGGATTGCTAGAAGGAATAACTCTCACCACTTGTGGTGTCGAGTTTGAACATACCTTTGCCATATGTGACTTCAGCAAGAATCATGCCTATGAGATGATTTTGGGAAGACCATTCATGCGACAGTTGCAAGTGGTACAGGATTGGGGGACCAATTCTTTGTACCTGCAGCACTTAGGTGTTACAACCAAAGTCAATCTCAAGGATTATTCTCATAGAGATGTCCCACCTATCCAATGGAATCCCATCCATAGAGCCAAAGATGATACAGAATCGGTGCATTCCATAGGGTCTGGATCCTCATGGATGCATGAAGATACTCACTTATGGATGTGCAAGGTAGCAGTAGAAGAAGAGAAGAGAGAAAAGGCCAGAGAAATAGGTGCAAACGAAACCCATAGACCCATTCAAGACCCAGCCTATGCACCTGTAGTTTTTCCAGACGAGGAATTTGAACCCCATGGCTGGGCAGAAATTTTAGCAACAATGGACGTAGCCATCAATGAAGAACAATGGACACCTCACTGTGATGAGGATGGCTATGATATTTCAGTCTTCTCCATAGAGCCAATCATGGGAGAGGCAGTTTTAGAAGAATGCGAACCTAGCCCTGATGCATTTGAGGATGCAAGTGACTCCGATCTAGAGTCAATCATTATGGACCCTCCATTTGCATCAGATGAAGAATACTTCCATGAAGTAGAATTTCAACCGCAGAAGCATGGAGAGGTTACAAATGATGTAAGATTAGCAACACATATTACCCCGAAGGAAGAAGGAAAGAAACGAAGAAAGAAAGAAGCCTCACCAGAAGAGGAAGAATCTTTGTTTGAGGTCCCCGGAAATTTTAAGAAGTATGAGATAGATGACAGGAGAGTCATGATAAGAATGCCTAAACGAGAGGCACAATCAGGAGAGGCCTATGATAACAAAGAAACCACCAAGAAAATAGTAGTGGCCATAGAAGAAGGAGAGGAGAGATGCACGTATATAGGCCATGACCTGACAGAAGAAGAAGAGTACGAATTGATTACCTTGCTAAGAGAATACAGAGATGTATTCGCTTGGAGTTACAAGGATTTGAAAGGTGTTGACCCTGACATATGCTCACACACCATCCCCATGACCTCAGATGCCAAACCCTCTAAGCAAAAGCCTTATACATATAACGATAACTATGCTGCTAAGATCAAGGAAGAGATAGATAGACTGGTCGAAGCCGGATTTATCTATGAAATTGAGCACACTGAATGGGTATCCCCCATCGTAGTGGTGCCCAAGAAGAATGGTAAGCTGCGTGTGTGCATTAACTTGAAGAAGGTTAATGCAGCCACAATCCGAGATAACTATCCGCTTCCCATCACAGAACATCTCTTAGAAAGAGTGGCAGGCAAGGAAGTGTACAGCTTCCTTGATGGATTTTCGGGCTACAATCAAGTAGCCATAGCTCCAGAGGATCAGCATAAGACAGCCTTTGCCACAGAATGGGGCATTTTTGCTTTTAGAGTAATGCCATTTGGGCTTACCAACGCACCAGCTACCTTCCAGAGACTGATGTGCCATGTGTTTAAGGAGTTCCTAAGGAAGAGTTTAGAAGTCTATGTTGATGATCTCTGTGCTCATTCCAATGTTAGACGAACCCATATCCCTGAACTCAGACAAATCTTTGACAAATGTAGAGAATATCAGGTCTGCCTGAACCCAGAAAAGTGTGTTTTTATGGTCAGACAAGGCAAGATTCTAGGGCACATAGTGTCAAAGAATGGCATATCTACAGACGAAGAAAAAGTGAGAGCCATAGCAGAGCTACCTAGGCCAAAGAATGTCAAGGAAGTACAAGCTTTCATCGGGCATTGTGGGTATTACCGACGTTTCATCCACATGTATGCTGTCATCGCAAAGCCCATGTACGGACTCTTGACTAACTTTGAGTGGACTGATGAATGTGAGAATTCCTTCCAGGAGCTTAAACGAAGATTGTGTTCAGCACCAATCTTGACCACACCAGATTGGAATAAGCCATTCCATGTTCATGTGGATGCATCCAATTATGCCATTGGATGTGTGCTTGCACAACCTACTGGTGAAGGTAATATGGATCTTCCAATTGCCTATGCCAGTAGACAATTGAATGCGGCTGAACGGAATTACACCACTACAGAGCGCGAAGGATTAGGCATGGTATATGCAGTCAAGAAATTTAGACACTATTTGCTTGCAAATAAGTTTAAATTTTTTACTGATCATCAGGCATTGTTGTACCTAGTAAACAAGCCATGCAATACAGGTAGATTAGTAAGATGGTTTCTCTTGCTAATGGAATACGAATTTGAGGTTGTGGTAAGGAAAGGTAGGACTCATTTGAGAGCCGATCATCTCTCTAGGCTCACATCGGGAGAAGCCCCACAAGGAGTGTCAGATGACCTTCCTGATGCTTACTTGTTTAATTTGGAAGTTGTGCCGCAGTGGGCCAAGCCAATAGTACCAGTATTGACATACGGGCCTAATCATCCAGTGGTGAACACACGGAATAGAGAGATAGTAAAAGCCCAAAAGTACCATATCATGGCAGGAAGCATGTACAAGCACACAGATCAAGGGATCTTGGCTTGTTGCGTAGAAGAGGATGAGTACGCTAAATGGTTGCAATTAGCACATGTAGGTGCGTTAGAGCAACACCATTCAAAGCAACGAACGTTGCAGACTCTAAAAAGATTCGGAGTGCATTGGCCAACTATGGAAGCGGATGTCCAAAAGTTGTGCAAGGAATGCCCAATCTGTTGCACTAAACCACCTGTGGAACATGCCACTCTCTATCAAGTATCCATTGTGCCAGATTGGAGTGAACCTCTAGTATCATTCTTGAGAACAAACACATTCCCTCCAGACATGACTCTAGCTAGGAAAAGGAGCTTAGAACAAGAAGCTTTGGATTACTCACTCATAGGTGATAATCTATATAAGCGCGGTAAAGATGGTTACCTGAGGTTATGTGTCCATGAAAGTGAATATCTCAAAATCTTGGAGACTGCTCACCAAGGTGTAGCAGGAGGACACTTTGGACCAGATCGGGTAATCAAGGCAATATTGTTTGCGGGCTTCTGGTGGCCTACCCTTCACATGGATGCACATACTTATGTGAAACGGTGTGATGTCTGTCAGAGGACTCAGTATCCTATACGCAAAGATGAGATGCCACTGAAACCTATGATGGGTGGACGTGCATTCTCTAAGTGGGGAATAGACTTCGTAGGTCCTATTAATCCCCCAGCGAAAGGTTCTCATGCGGAATACATCATTGTTGCAACAGATTATCTCACCAAGTGGGTAGAGGTAAAGGCTACAACCAAGAACGATGCTCAAACAACTGCCAAATTCTTGTTTGAGAATGTATTCACGAGATATGGACTACCTATAGAGCTTGTAAGTGATAGAGGCACTCATTTCTTGAACGAAGTGATTGAGAATCTACTCCAAGAATTCTTGGTAATACACAAGAAGTCTGCCCCTTATCACCCTCAAGCTAATGGACAAGCTGAGAGCACTAATAAGATTTTATGCAATGTACTGACGAAATTAGTGAACACTAAACGCTCTGACTGGGACAAACAGCTACACCATGCTGTTTGGGCATACCGAGTTGCCTACAAAACGGTACTCCAAGCCACCCCCTTTCAGATGGTATTCGGTCAAAACGCTGTGTTACCTTTGGACTTCTTGATCCCTACATTGAGAGTAGCACGAGAGCACGAATGGACATGTCATGAGCTCTCCTCTAGGATCTTTGACCTTGAACGATTAGGAGAAACAAGACTGAGAGCCGCTGCAGGAATATATGCAGCCAAGAAGAGACAGAAGGCATACTTTGATGCCCACGTAAAGGATAAGGGTTTGAAAGCAGGAGATCTAGTTTTAGTCTATACACTGAAACAACACGCAAGGAAGCTAGAAAAGAGAGGCTACGGACCAATGATCATCAATAGGATCTCCACGAGTGGAGCAGTACAATTAGCCACATTAGAGGGTGATGTTCTCCCTAACTATATTAGCGGTTGTAGAGTCAAGTTGTATCAGGAACCCCTCACGGAGGAAATGCTCAGCCGACTCAATACTGCTAAGAAACGCAAAGAGGAAGAAAAGCGCATTCGAGAAGAGGCTCAAGCAGAAGCTTTAGAACGTATCAGAAGGATGAAGTTACGAAGGCAAGACCGAGATCAGACTAGAGCAAATGACTATGCAGATCAAGGATGTCCCATGGCCATGTGTGAAGTTGCAGGAACAAGCTCGCATAGAATAATCGATAGACGTCCTTTCATAACCCTAGAGATAGGACAAGGAAAGAGTGCAAGGACCGTGAGAGCCTTGATTGACTCAGGTGCAGCCACTAGTGCTGTTAGAGTGTCTTACTGTCAAGAGTTGCAGTTAACTGTCAATCCTGTGGAAGCATATCTCATAGGATTGGGAGGCGTGGAAACCCCTTGCATGGGCGAGGTGGAACTTCCCCTCTACATTCACGATGAGGCAATGACAGTTAAAGTACTAGTGTGTCAGGATGAGGATCTCACTGAACCTCTCGTCTTGGGTCAGGATTGGATCTATGACCGAGCAGTCAATCTAAACCTAAGAAGTGGACTTCTCCAGGTTTGGGTCAGTCATAGTCGAGTTACAGTAGAATTAGACAATGGAGCACTCAAGGAACTAGGAAAGGCACAGACTCCTGGTCCTTCCAGGGGTACACATGAAGATGACCATGCTGTTCTTGTTCAAAACCCTGTGTTGCAGAGGAATGATATTTGCAAAAAAGGAGTCAGGGATGCAACGGAACTCCCTTCTTTTCCAAAGGCCAGAAGGAGACAGCAACCAAAGGCGGATCACAAGCAGAAGAAGCCGAGTACTACATATGTCTGAGATCAAAAGTACCTGCGCAGCAGAATGTCCCAGAAAATAAACCAGGTGTGGGTGCGGAAAGGCGAACGACCGGGTGCACCACCGTCAACTACACGGGCAAAGCCTCTTATTAGTAACCAACAACACGACGCTAATAAGAAGTCTGTCAGAAATTCTTCTGCTAAAGTAAAATCTATTTGGGTGCCCAAGAAGTCGATGAAGGCAAGCCCACAATCTAGACAAATTTGGGTGCCTAAGGCTTGCTTGAGGGCACAAGTAGTTACGCCAAGGCCACAACCTATGCAGCATAACCCATCTACGAGTACAACCAGTATTCCCTCGTGCTCAACACTTAGGAACACACCAAGACCCATGAGCATGCATGTAATCACTTATAAGTGGGTCCCTAAAAGGCCCCATTCCCAAACAGCGACACCGACACAGCTCTCTGGAGTCTCTACGAAACCGAAAGCAAAGCCCATCCACTGCATTTGGCAGCCTAAGACCTGTAATAAACCCCCCGACCCCGATTTGTAAATTCACCCCACTTACTAACGGCATTAGTCTCCTAGGAATACACAAACGTTAACGACACTCACTGTCTTCGTGCACTTACTAACCACTAACTCATCATCTGCCTCATGTTAATGTTGTAACGGGGACAGCAACGGATTTATTCTGTCCATTACGATGTTAACACATGCTTCTATATTCTCACAGAATCAGAAGGCAAGCAGTAAAATGGCAGAAGCGACAGGTTCGGGCTCACAAGTAGGGATACTTACTGCAGGAATTGATGTGGATAGCCTACCTGTGGACGTGCCCCCGACTGAACGACCAGTGGAGATGCAACACCTTCAGCAACTCCCGGTGCCAGACCCACCTACAGGAATCACGGAAAGAGTCCATGCCAACTCTCATTGGTTCAATGGCATGCCCGGTCCATTAGGAGAGGCCAAGTATATCTGGGAGTCTAAATGCGAATATGACAGATCATGGGTGCGATTCCAATTTTTCTCCAAGGAGTTCGAGACTTTACAGAACACCGAAGATCTACAAACCATATGGCAACGAGCAGGATTGGCGGAATATTTTGAAGCCCCACTACCTAAACCCGATCTCCTCCGATGTTACTATTTGGTCTCCACATTACAAGCTAATGAAGATAAGGACCAACCCGGATCATTTGTTCTCCCCTCACTGCTGGGCAACAACGAGTTGAAGAGGTTTGAACTTACTGTGGAGCTGGTGAGTGATGCTTTAAATATGCATGGCACGCATGTACCCTCAGAAAAGGATGCTCTCGTTCCCACCAACATGAAGGACAGGAAACTAGTGAAGCTGAAAGACATGGCAGCACTCACCCCAAATGTGTCCATCCCTCTCCGAATGTGCATGCAACATTTCGCCTTCCCCGGTCAAGACCGATTCACGCAACCACACAAGAAGATCTGGTTTGCTCTCTACTTAGCGGAAGCAGGTGCGTTACCTATTAAACTACCAGTGTGGATTATAGATCAGTTGTATGAAGCAAACAAACGGGCATCTAGGAAATTAGTGGTGAACGGATGCTGTGCACTCACACGCATCATTTATCGATGCTTGGCATATGATGTCCCCATTGAGCGTGCCTTAACTTGGGCACAATTACAAATGTTTAAAAGGCTCAAGACATCCACACATCAGTCCAAGCGCATGAGGGGCGCGATTCCGTGTGTCCAGACAAGGGAAGTCCTGACTACTCCTGAGGCATCACCATTAAGAGAGGGCACGGTACCTCCCTTTACCATTAGGATACCCCGGTCGGAATCCGACACTACGACACAACCTACCCCATCGGCTCCTCCTGTCACACCTGAGTTCGAATTTGCTGCCACTGGAGAGGCTGAAGGACTGGACCCCGAGGATTTCGAAGCATTCCTACAAAGCACACAATTCTCTGATGTGGAGTTTTATTCAGAGGCAGAGGAGCAGGGCACATCCTCACGAAGAAGAAGAAAGTCTACAGACGGTAGACATGTCCATTGGAGTGACACTCAAGAAAGTCAACAACACGGACACCCGGAAGAAGAAGAAGCGTATGAAGAAGAGACCATTGAAGCCCCAGCATATACAGCAGAACTCCGAAGGCTGTATCAGATTATGGAAAGAGTACGATCGCAGCAATTACTCACTGAACAGAGCAGCAGTGTACTTATGACTCAATTGTTGGAAGAAGCGGGAGTTGACTCAGAGTACAGGGAAGGTCTCTTATTGATGGCAGAAACATATGGAGTTGTAGAAGCTGTGCGTACTGCCATTCAGAGGCCTTCAGTTCAATATGACCCACGAAGGTTCCAGACACGACCTCGCCCAGGCAAAAATATTCAAATTCCCGTTACAGTTGCAGAAGAGCCGACTACTACACCTGAAACTATCAGAACAACCTCCCAGACAGCTAGCCAACAGCACCCAGCCACCCATGAGGAGTCCACCGAACCACTACCACCTACTCCCCCACCATCACCTCCTAGAAGAGAAACAGTAGAAACCACATCGACTACTCAACCCACCGACCCCACCTTCATCTTCCGTACTCCGATCTCCAGTGCCACCCTATTCTCTACCACTGATAATCCTATCTTCGAAGACAACCCCAACACTACACAATCCGCCGAACCCCTCCTAGACCCTGCCCTAGGGCAACCATCCCCAACGCCCTCAGCCACGGGTCATCCTGACCCTAGATCTACATTCATGGGCTTCCCTGCTACCACGCAACCCTTTCAGCCCTCCTCAAATTTACGACCCCAACCCCCGATATCCCTCTCTCCATTTCTACAATCCCTCCAGGACATCTTTGCTAGGGCTTTTCAACCAGGCCCTCAACCATTCCCTGTCTTTTCAGCTCCCCACCCCACTTCACATCTATTCACCACTTCCACACACACACCACCTACCATACCAGTGTATATGGCAGGCCCCACACTAACACCCACTCCTGAAGGGATGGACATTTCACCACCCACGGCACCTCCACCCACGGTTTCACCTCCTCCCATTCCCCCTCCACCAATTTCACCCACACACACAACTTTCGTAGACACATCATTCACTGTCTCCCTTCCCCAATTCCCTTCCCATGCATCTTCCACGGTAAACACCCCCCACTCATCTATAGGTAATGCATTGGACACCATGTTGGCTTGTATATCAAATTTAAGAACAGATTACATTCAACTCCAGCAACAAAATGCACGCCTGCAAGAGCACTCAGCGACACTACAGCTCCGCCTTGCGGTACTAGAAGAGGAGAACACTCGCCTCCACACACAGTTCCACACCCTCCAAGAAGCCCACAATATATTGGAGGTACAGCTACAGAACGTAGATCAGGAAGCAGTGCAGGTGGTAGAAGGTCACCTACGGACACAGCTGGAACGCAACTCAAAACTTCAGCGAAATATGGCACTACTTAAACGCCATCTTGCGGCTGCTCAGGAAGAGAACAGACGTCTGCAAATACAAAATCAAGAGAACCTGGAGGCAGCGATTGAGAGCACACCGGGTGCACCCATCAGCCCATCCAAGTTTCAAGCAGTAACCCCCGATAATATCAAGATTATATTGGAAGATTATGCCATGCTGCTCGAAGCACATGATAAGCTATCGGAGGAGCTAGGACAACTGAAGCAGGAACACCAACAAGGCCCAACAGCTGCCCCTCCAACCACCCCCTCTGCGGCTTCGCTTCCCTCCGACGCAGAGGCCATAAAAGACCTCCAGCAACAGGTAACTGAATTGCAAACACGCCTACTACAATATGAGAGGCCATCTTCCCCTCCGGAGGCTCCCACGGACGAAGAAGTTGTGCAAATTCCTGTGGAACAAACGTTCGATGAAGAATATGATCCGCAACCATTCCCAGGAGGCCAACAAACAGAAGAAGGGCAGGACACGTTCGAGGCACCACGGCCGCCATGGTTACGACAAGTGGAGGAAATAGGGACCTCGCATGAAGAGCGCACTGTAGTGCAAAATCAGGCTATGAGGGTCATAGAGGAGACTGTTTTACAATCAGATTACTTCAAGAACTTGTCATCGAGACGCCTGATTCTCTCATCGGAACTCCAGTACAGGCCATATTATATTATCTTGGCTGATTATAATGCAGAAATACAAAGAGTCACGGGTCAGATTCCTACTTTTGCGACCCAATTTCAACCCGAAGACCTTCCTCCAGAGGTGCGAAAAGGCAAGATTCGTCAACCAACATGGCGGCAGAAACTTTTAGAGACTTATCCAGAAATGCTACGCACATGGAACAACGCGCCGCTACACCTGCTGTACAACCCATGCTACGGTCCAGTCCCCCGCCGTAGGTCGTGGAAGGCATTTAATATCAAGGTACAGAACAATGCGCAATGCAAGGAATGGCTGAACTACCCGTACATCGCGCCACCACAAGGACCACCATCGGTAGCATATATGATGGGAACCATTCGCCACTGGATGCCGCGCTTGAAGCCCATGCCAGATGTAGCAGCGCAAATGATGCTTAAAATCTTAGATATGATGCAAGTAGTGCTGAAGACCTTTAGAAATGCAGCCGCACCACAGGTACGTCTTCCGGGGTTTAGCAATGGAAATTACGACTTGGTGTATGACATGAGCACCACCCCCAGTATCCGTGTGGCTTACGCTTGGCATGCACGCATCAAGTACCTCCCCGCCTGCTACAAACAGACCTTCGAAGAAATGTTCAGATCAGGTTTCTGGGAGTACCACTCGGAGATTTTCGCACCAAAGCCGACACATCTGCTTCAACTGTTTGCTTGTGAACAAGCAATGTATTCAGAGTACTACACCACCCCGCAACCAGAAACCCCCGGTGCAATAAATTGGGAGGCATTGGAAGCCGATCTAGCAAGAGGCTTAAGGATAGGAGAACATGAACTGGCCACCAATGTCATCCAATATTACATCGACCACCCGCGCGAACAAAGGTCTGTCAGGGGCGACAGACGCTAGGAAGGGGGGAGTGTTGGCATACAAAGCAACAAAGGAGTCATGCACAATACGGCAACAAGGCCAGATCATTTTTTCCCATAGATTATGTACAACCCAAGTGATTTTAATCACTACACAAACATTGTAAATCCCGTTTTTGGTAGATTAGACTCCATTTTGTGCAAGCCGAGGAGTCCTCGAGCTTGAGGAGCATTAGAAGTACCATCGTACCAAATTTCATAATTTTTAGACTTCGTTTGAGCCCTCAAATAAGCCCTGGAACCTAATTTTTAACTAGGCCGGACACTAGGTCTGGACAGAGCCAAAAGCTAGTCAAAAACTATAAAAAGAGCTAGAGAGCTCATTTTTGAGGTTAGATTGTAATTGAAACGAACCTGTAAGAGCTTTTGAAAGTATTCTAAAGAACTCCATTGATTCTCTCTCTTTGTCTCGCCGTGTGTGCGCGTGTGTGTATGTGTGTGCATGCTTGTGTGCTTCTCACTCACGCACTTGTGCCGTCACTTGCTCGAGGTCTTCATACCATCCTCACGTCTTCCCGGATTGACATTAAAGGAGGTGCTACTCATCACTGAGCTACATCATGCTTTTTGGATTTTTACCAAAATCACTTTAAGGATATGCAAACATTATGTTTTACCTTCTACAGACTTAAGTACCATCTTCTCGGTTGCAATATACAATCTTGGAATTTCTTACTCTATTCAGACTTGGAACAGCTTACTCTTTACATAATTTTCCATTGGAAAAATGGAACCTAATTGAATAATTCTCAAAAGAAATTTCTTTGATAATACTTGGGCAATCTACAAAGTAGTTCCATTCACATATTCTTGGACAATCATGATCGAGCTTGATCAAGTTTGATTGATCTTGTGACTAGAATAAAGAATTAGTCTTTATTATTAAGATCTCTTAAACTAATAAAAGCGTCCTCGCTTACCCATGGGCTTTTAGAGATCTTTCCCTGTCTCAAGTCCAGGCATACTCCGATGTCTCCCAGATTCCAAAGCTAAGAATCTTTGATATAGCTTTAGGTTATATCAATATTTGGACTTAATTACTAATACCAAAAGTTTGGGAACTACTTTCTAGTCTCACATCTAGGGAGATTTTTCTTTCAAGAACTTTTAGACTCATGCCAAGGAATCAAATACTAAGCCAATGATTCATCTTGGAATCTTTTTCTTTACTATCTTTTCTAAAAGAAATCTTGACTATTGAACAAGCACAAGTCTTAAGGCTTTATTGCTTGTCGAAAAGATATTTCTTTCTTAATCCAAGGAAATAGTTAACTAGACTATTTTCTTTATTGGCTTATCTTTAGGAAGTAGCTTAATTTCTAAAGATTACTTTGATATATCTTTTAGGAAAATATCTTGATTCCTACAAAACCAAGCATACTTTTCTCATCCTCAAAAAAAGTGCTTAATATAAGTATTCAACTACCAACAATCATGCATATAAAAATGCCTGTTCTTGCATTCAAATGCGTGAGTGCATGCACATGTTGGCATTCTCCTTTCATGCATCAAACCTAAAACAAGCAATTCTTGAGCTTGACATGTGTGCATCCAATCATCCGTGTCCAATCATCTATGCACAAACAATCTATCCTCTACCTTACAAAAGGTTATAAATATACATGTGCACAGACTTGAGTGCATCCTATTCCTTTTGCAAGCAAGAAGAAAATGTGTATGGTGCCTGAAAATATTCTTTTGAAAGGAGAGATGCACCAACAATCTTTCATAGATGCATGCTTGTGATTAATGAGTGTTTCAACATATTTAGGTTTTTTCATTTAGCTTTCAATGATTTGCATCAAGATGATCAAAAATGAAGTTTACCTCTATACTTCAATGATAAAAATGCATCCTACATGAAAGCAGAGAGCAAAAAACAAATATTGAAACCAATCAATAACTTGGAAAATACTTATCTCGCGATTAGCTACGTCCTTCCATTGATCCCTAGGAAGAGCCATTCTCCTTGCTTTGGTTATCAGAAAAAATCGTTCCATGCAAAGAAGAGCCAACCTTAATACCCATGGTCACATCTCTCCAAAACCTTGAAGAGAGCTTTCTTTTATCGATCGAAAAGAAATGAAAATAAAAAACACGAGCTTCCTTGCTCTGTTCAATCTTCAACTAAGCATGACTCATTCATGTTCCATGAGCAAAACCTGGGAACAAGTTCTTTCCCTCTTTTTTTTTTTTTTGAGGAATGTCACAAGACAAGAAGGCAAAGTTTAGTATCAAAAAGTGGTTTACATTGTCAATGTTCTCTAGTGCATGGGACTCTCAGTTGTGTCTATGCATGGCCATGTAATGTGGCCCTATATAATGCATCATTTAGAAATGCATGACCTGAATGGTGCAAAAGACAAGGTTGTGCAAGGAGCACATGGTTGTCGCTCGTCGAGGCCTGATGTCACTTGCAGATGTTGGTGTCATCTTTGTTGGAGGTATCCATTAGATCTCGAGATAACCACTGATCCTTCCTCTTTATAGGGATCCATTTTAGAACAGCATTTGGCACTGTAGAGATTACTTTAGGTGTCTTCCTCTTTGGATGCGTTTTGAACTGTGGTATCCAGTGTGGTTGGCGCTTTGGTTCAATGGAGGCTACTTGTACTTTTGGCTTCCAAACCCATATCCTTTTTGCACGTCTTCCTACTATTGTTGAAGAGTTGATTTGATCTTCTTTTGGTCTCTGTACGTGGTTCTTACCCTCTTCTCTTTTTGGTTTCTTTGTTGAGACCTTTCGCATGTGGGAGAACATAGGTTGTTGTAGATGTAAGAGCTTCTTAGGTACCAACATCTGTAATTGCCCTTGTTGAGCTGCAGCTAATTTCTTAGGCACCCAAACTTGGTGGATACCTTGTGATTGAGCTTTTCTGAGCTGCTTCCTTCGTCTTCTGACCTGGTTGGCTTGCCTGGATGGGATTTGTGGGGGCAAGGCTGGTGGTTTCTCTCCTTTGCGTACCCAGATCTGCATCATGCTCGGAACTGCTTTCTTATCGAATGGTGTCTTTCTATTTGATGTAGCAATTGTCGTGATTGGTTGTGTTTGCCTCTGTGGTGGACTTACTAGTGTGGCTACTTGATTCTTTGGAGAAGAAGAAAGATCCACCCGCCTTCGAACCTGTTCTTCCACGATTGACTCCTTCTGCATCATAGAGCTTTTGACACATACAACATCTTCTTCCATATGATTAGTATTAGAAGAGCTAAGAGAGTGTGTGGTGCCATGATCTGGGAGCATGCAGTTCTCTAATTCTAATGTAATGCATTGTTCATGTACCCAAACTTGAAGAATTTGACTTCTTAGGTTTAAGTTGACTGCATTGTCATAAATCCAATCTTGTCCTAAGACAAGTGGTTCTGTAAGGTTCTCATCTTGACACACTAGCACTTTGACTTTCATTGGAACATCTTGCAGGTAGATGGGAAGTTCCACCTCGCCCAAACAAGGGGTTTCCACACCTCCCAATCCTATGAGATAAGCTTTTATGGGATTGATGTTCAACTGCAAGTCTTGGCAGTAGGAAAGTCGAACTGCACTACTTGCTGCACCTGAGTCAATCAATGCTTTCACAATCCTTGCACCCTTTCCTTGTCCTATCTTTATGGTCACAAAGGGACGTTGGTCAATAACTGGAGAAATCGCTATGCCTGATTTTTGGCACATATGCATGTGATATTTTGGGGCGTTTGAGTTGACATCTAGGCCTAATCGCCTTAACTTATTTCGCCTTATGCGCTCTCTAGCCTCTGCTTCTACTTCTTCTCTGACTCTCATCTCTTCTTCTTTTCGTTTCTTAGCAATGTTGAGTCTCATTAGCATGTCCTCTGTAAGAGGTTCTTGATATAACTTGACTCGACAACCACTGATATAGTTTGGCAAGATGTCACCTTCTAAAGTAGCCAATTGAACAGCACCGCTAGTGGAAATTCTATTAATGATCATGGGTCCATATCCTCTTTTCTCCAGCTTACGGGCATGTTGCTTTAGCGTATAAACCAGCACTAGGTCTCCCTCTTTCAATCCCTTATCCTTAATGTGTGCATCGAAGTATGCCTTTTGCCTTTTCTTTGCAGCATAGATGCCTGCTGCCGCGCGTAGCCTTGTCTCACCTAAGCGTTCTAGATCAAAGATCCTAGAGGACAATTCATGTCCATTCCATTCATACTCTTGTGCTACTTTTAAGGCAGGGATTAAGAAATCTAATGGTAGCACAGCATTCTGTCCGAAGACCATCTGAAATGGGGTGGCGTTGAGTACCATTTTGTAGGCAACTCGATAAGCCCAAACATCATGATGAAGTTGTTTGTCCTAATCAGAGCGTTTATTACTTACCAGTTTTGTCAATATGTTACAGAGGATCTTATTGGTGTTCTCGGCTTGTCCGTTAGCTTGTGGGTGATAAGGGGCAAACTTTTTATGTATCACCAAAAATTCTTGGAGAAGATTTTCAATGACCTCATTCAAGAAGTGTGTGCCTCTATCCCTCACTAACTCTATTGGTAGCCCATATCTCGTGAACACGTTCTCGAATAAGAACTTAGCCGTAGTCTGAGCATCATTCTTTGTTGTGGCTTTCACTTCTACCCACTTTGTAAGGTAATCTATGGCTACAATAATATACTCTGCATTGGAGTTTCTAGCTGGGGGGTTAATAGGACCTATGAAGTCTATGCCCCACTTGGAAAATGCACGCCCTCCCATCATTGGCCTCAAGGGCATCTCTTCTTTTCTAATTGGATATTGTGCACGTTGGCATGTGTCACATTTCTTCACATAGGTATGTGCATCCATATGAAGAGTGGGCCACCAAAGTCCTGAGAATAGAATGGTCTTGATCACTCGGTCAGGACCAAAATGTCCACCTGCAACACCACTGTGTGCAGTCTCTAAGACCTTTAAATAGTCTGATTCATGAACGCACAGTCTTAAGTAACCATCTTTGCCTCTTTGGTATAAGTTGTCTCCTACTAAGGCATAGCCTTGAGCTTCTTGCTCCATGCTTCGTCTTCTTGCTAGACTAGCCTCTTTGGGTAATCTTCCCGACCTCATAAACTCTACCAATGGAGCACTCCAATCTGGAATTAATGACACTTGATAAAGGGTCGCATGCTCCACTGGGGGTCTCTCTCTGCACATTGGACAATTCTTAATCCACTCATGTATTTCTTTGTCCATGCTAGGCCAATACACTCCTAGACGCTTCAGATTCTGCAATGTTCGTTGTTTAGAATAGTGATTTCCTAGCAATCCTTCATGAGCTTGCTGCAACCTACTACTATGTTCATCATCCTCGACACAACAAGCTAATACACCCTCAGTATCTTGTTTGTACATGCTTCCTACCAATATGTGATATTTTTGTGATCTTACAATTTCTTCTTGTGATGTTTTCACATTCTTATTCGCAGGGCCAAAGGTTAGGACTGGTACCAACTTATTTGCCCATTTGGGAACAACTTCCAAATTGAATAGATAAGCATCAGGTAGTTCATCAGACACTCCTTGCGGTGACTCTCCTGAAGTAATGCGAGAAAGGTGATCTTCCCGAAGGTGGGTTCTACCTTTCCTGACAACAACTTCAAAGTCATATTCCATTAGTAAGAGGAACCATCTTACTAAGCGTCCAGTATTGCAAGGTTTATTGACCAAATATAACAAAGCTTGATGATCAGTGAAAAACTTGAACTTGTTGGCCAATAAATAGTTTCTAAACTTCTTCACAGCATATACCATGCCTAAGCCCTCTCGCTCAGTTGTGGTATAGTTTCGTTCAGCTGCAGTGAGCTGTCTACTAGCATATGCTATGGGCAAATCTAAGTTTCCTTCACTTGTGGGTTGTGCAAGCACACATCCTATGGCATGATTGGATGCATCCACATGGACATGGAATGGTTTATTCCAATCAGGAGTGGTCAGTATTGGTGCTGTGCACAAACGTTTCTTCAGTTCGTTGAAAGAATTCTCGCATTCGTCGTTCCACTCAAAATCAGACAACAAGGCATAAAGGGGTCTAGCTATGATCGCGTACATGTGGATAAACCTACGGTAATATCCACAATGGCCCATAAAGGCTTGTACCTCTTTAACATTCCTTGGCCTTGGTAGCTCCGCTATGGCTCATACCTTATCTTCATCTGTTGAGATTCCATTCTTAGAAACAATATGACCTAAGATTTTACCTTGACGCACCATGAACACACACTTTTTTGGGTTCAGACACACTCGATATTCTCTACACTTGTTGAAGATTTGTCTAAGCTCAGGGATGTGAAACCTTCTTTCTTGGGAATGAGCACATGAATCATCCACATACACTTCTAAGCTCTTTCGCAAGAACTCTTTGAAGACATGACACATGAGCCTTTGGAATGTTGCAGGTGCATTGGTGAGCCCAAATGGCATCACACGAAATGCAAAGATTCCCCACTCTGTAGCAAAAGCTGTTTTGTGTTGATCTTCTGGGGCAATGGCTACTTGATTGTAACCTGAAAACCCATCAAGGAAGCTATAAACTTCCTTGCCTACAACACGCTCCAAAAGGTGTTCCGTGATTGGAAGTGGATAACTATCTCTGATATTAGCAGTATATCTCATTCACCTCCTCTGTGAGTATCATGATGTCTTCTCTTGGACCTACAAAGACTTCCAAATATCTATGCACATAGGATTCCTATGGGACTAGACGCTCCACCATCAAAATAGAAACTTTATACATACAACGGGACCTACTCTTCCAAAATCAAGGAAGAGATTGAGAAACTTTTACCTATCAAATTCATCTATGAAATCAAGCACACAAAATGGGTCTCAACTATAATGGTTATTCAAAAAAAGAATGGAAAACTACATTTTTGCATTTATCTTAAAAACGTAATGCATCCATTATAAGGGATAGGTATCCATTTACCATTTCCATACCATTTTCTAGAAAGGGAAACTAGAGAAAGACTTTGCTGTGTGGTTGACACTGGACTGAGAAGATCTAACAATCTAACCCCAAAAATGAGCTCTCTAGCTCCTTTTATAGTTTTTGACTAGCTTTGGCCCTGTTCAGACCTAGTGTCCGGCCTAGTTAAAAATTAGGTTCCAGGGCTTATTTGAGGGCTCAAACGAGATCTAAAAATTACGAAAATTGGTAAGCAACTACTTCTAAGGCTCCTCAAGCTCGAGGACTCCTCGGCTTGCACAAAATGGAGCTACAAAAAGGTGAACATGGTATTTACAGGGGTTGTTAGTGATGAGAATCACTTTTAATTTGTGTAAGGATTTTGAAAAATTAAAGGGTTGCCTTAGTGCTAGATCTGCGTGAATGCTCGTACTTGCTTCTTCATGAAGAAAATTATTGGCCTACTTGCCAGATCGTCGTTGACTCCCTTGTCTGCTTGTGCCTTCTCTCCCTTCTGACTCTCTTCTCTGACTGCCATGCCTCGTCAGTCCTTCAGTTCCTTGTCTACTGCTAACACCCCCCCCCTCTCTCGCGTCTGTCGTCCCTGACAGACCCTTGATGTGTGGGTTTTTGGATGTAGTACTCAACGACATCTTGCGCTAAGTGATGTTCGGCAATCCTCAATCCTTTGGCCAAGTCTGTGAGTAGAGCATCCCAATCTACCGGCCCGGGAACCTCTGGATGTGGCATATGTAACTTATCTGAGTGGAGAGCTTGTTCCACTGCAAACAATTGTAATAAATGTGAGGGCCTGGGAATGAAGATCTCTGAGTGGTATTCCCAGAACCCGGTGACAAACATCTCTTCATATGTCTGTTTGAAGCAGGCCGGTAGGTACTTTATGCGGGCATGCCATGCATAAACAACATTAATAGAGGGCGTTGTGCTCATGTCATAAACAAGATCCTGATTGCCTTCATTAAATCCGAGCGTAGAGAGGTGAGGTTCCTTAACATTCTTGAAGGTCCGGAAGGTGACTATCATGAGTTCAAAAATTTTAAGACACATCTGTGTCATGACATCTGGTACATTTTTGAACATGACACCCCAATGCCGAATTGTCGATATCATATACCCTACGGTAGGTTGGCCTTTAGGTGGTGCTAAGTAGACATAGTTGAGCCACTTCTCGCAGCCTTTGGTTGTCAGCACCATCTTTGTGTATTCCGGCCACGACCTTCTTCGGAAAACAGGACAGTAGCAGGGATTGTACTTGATATACAGGGGCATGTTATTCCATGTGCGATTCATTTCCGGGTAGGTTTCAAGTAGTCGAATTCTCCAAGTCGGTTGGCGAATATTTCCCTGCTTGGCACTTTCTGGGATGTCGTCTGGTGCAAACTGTGTGGCAGAGGTTGGTTCCCGTGAGGTGTGGTGCTTGATTTCAGCATTATAGTCCGCCATTAAGACACAAAAAGGAACATACAAGTCGTCGGAGGTGCCGATCCACCTGTGATGAGAGAGGTTCCTAAAATAGTCCGATTTTATGACCACCTCTTCTAAGCGTGACATCGATGCTATCTGGACTGCCACCCTATTATCATGAGTTGTGGCCACTTTTTCCAATTTCTGCATCCATTCCGGAGCCTCTATTTCAAGGGTGTCCATGCCCTCATCGGTTTGCTTGCCTCCAGGTGCTGGCATAGGAACGTACGGGTCCTCAAAGGTTTCCTCTACTTCGATTGGTACTAGGTCTTCAGGTTCTGGTTCTACCAAGGGGGAGGGTTGGCGTTCATACACAAGCACTTTCTTTTGTAATTCTTCGAGTTGTGCTTTGAGCGCTGCTACTTCATCAGTTGTGTCAGCTGTGGTTGGGACCTCTTTGGTTGGTGCTGGTTGAGCTGCCAATTGCCTTCGTAGTTCGTCTCTTTCCTTTTCTAAGGCTGCATGGGCTTCGAGGAGATCAGCATGGGTTTCCAATATGATTTGCATATTGTCCGAGGGAATGGCCTTAAACCTCTCCGGGTCAATTTCTTGTGGGGAACCGTCCATGGCTAATTCCAAGTTCTCTTCGTTTTGTGTCTGAAGCCGTCTATTTTCTTCTAGGGCTGCAGACATATGCTTCCGTAATAGAGCCATGTTGCGGCGGAGCTTGAGGTTCTCTGTGATTTGGGAGTGTAGCAGATCATCCATTTGTTGTCTTTCTTCGGCATCTGGCTGCAGTGGATTTGCCACTAATTGCTCATGTTGTTCTTGCAATGCACTAAACTGCTGTTGTAATTGTTTCTTCTCTTGCTCTAAGTCACTGAATCTTCCTTGTAATGCCTCATGACTCCTGAACAAACTTGTATGCTGAGCATCGAGGTGCTGATAGTGTTGTTGTAACTGAGACATGCACTGATACATGTTATTAAATACATTATTAATGGGGGTGGATGCAGGGAGGGTGTTAAGTGCAGAGGGAAAGGGAAAGGGGAAGGGAAGTGTGAATGCGGTGCTGGAAAGTGGTGAAGTGGGTGGTGGGGGAATGGGAGATTGTGGCCGTATGGGGGGAGGGAGAGGTGCAGTGGAGGGTGATATGTCCATAAAATCCATGGTGGAAGTAGTAGTGGGAGTGATTGTGAATAGTGGAATGGTGGGTGCAGTGATTGTGGTGAATGTGTACAGTGGTGTGTGCCGTTGTGAATGTGAACTGCCCGAAAGTGTGAGTGGGGGAATGGGGATGTCAGTAGTTGCCGTTAGGGTTACAGTGTTAGTGGAGGTGTATACACGGGAGGTGTTGAGAGGGTGTGTGGGTTGATTGGCGGTTTGTGCTTCAGTCATGGCGGTGGACTCGGAGGCAGTAACGGTGGTTGTTACATTGGTAAGGGGGGGTGAATGTGGCGGGTGTGGGGGCGAAGGTGGTAAGGGAGGTGATGGAGGTGCACTTGATGTATGGGCTCCCTCGGCGTCTTGAGCGGTGTGTGCAGTGCCCGTGGTTGTGGGGGTGCCTTGTGGTCCTGATCCTAAGACATTCATTTGTTTCCCTGTTTGTGGGGGACGTCTTCCGTATCTCCTTTCCATTCTGCGTGATTGTGCCAGGGCCGTCCGCACTGCCTCAGATACTCCTAAGGCATCAGAGATCATATCCAGTGTGGCACGATACTGTTCATCAACTCCTTCCTCCTCAAGGATTTGGTGCATGATAGCCTTTCCTGCTGCAAGGGATAACTTATGTTGTTGTTGGACCCTGTCAATGGTATCGTAGAGCTTTTTCAACTCCTTTGTATATGCTGGGGCACCCTCTAGCTCCTGTATAACTTCTTGCTCATAGTCATGCGCCTCCTCATCAGAAAATCCTTCCTGTTCATCCTCTTGGCCTTCGTCTTCTTCATCCTCCAATTCCACCACTTCTGGTTGTCTTGGCTGGGGTTGTTATGTGGCCGTTTGTTGTCCACTACCCTGCTCTGCTTCGACTTCCGCATTAACAGCTTCAATGATTCTGGCAACTTCTTCATCCGTTAGATCTTCCAAAGTGAATCCGTGAGGAAATTCCAGATCAGTAGGTACTGGTGGGAACACAAGGTTAGGGCCATCTGTGCTGTGCCTGGGTAACCTGATAGTAAATGGTTGTACCCGTCTGGGAAGCCTTGGAGTTGTTTCAGGTGTTAGGGTTGCACCGCGGGCTTGTGCACAAGGCATCTGGACAGCGCCTCTCATCTTCTTTGAGGGAGGCCCTACGGCTGACAGTCTGCGTTGAAACTCCTGTGCTCTGGTCCAAATGAGAGCCCTTTGCACCGGTACATCATATGCGAGACATCTATACACAATTCTGGTAAGCGCACAGCATCCATACAGTACAAATTTTTGTTTCTTATACCACCTTTGATGAGCCAAATGGATCTGGTCGATAATCCAGTGGGGCATATTGATTGTCAAATCAAAGGCATCTGCTAAGTAGAGGCTAAACCAGATCTTTTTGGGAGGCATTGTGAACCTTTCCTGCGCTGGGAATGCGAAATGTTGCATGACCATGCGTAAGTGAATGGCGATCGTAGGTGTCATCGCGACCATGTCCTTTAACTTCGTCAGATTCCTGTTCTTCATATTATCGGGGACCATAGTCTCTTTCTCCGTAGGAATGTGCATACCTTTCATGTCGAGAGCTTCTCTTACCAAGTTGATAGTCAAGCGGAAACGCTTCAGCTCATTGCCCCTTGTGAGTGATGGGAGTACAAAGGAGCTGTATCCTTTTTTGTCTTTGCTTGGAGTGAGGGTGCTAATCAAGTATGAGCACCTTAGAAAATCGGGCTTTGGTAGTTGGAACTTGAAATAATCATAGAGCCCAGCCTTCTTCCATATCGGCTTCAGTCCTTTGTTATTCTGTAGCTTTTCAAACTCCCTGGTAAAGAAGTGGTATCTGCCCCAACGTCCATTGAATTCTACCTCGGACTCCCACATGTATGTGCCTTCACCCAGAGGTCCCGCAACGTCACTGAACCAGTGTGAGGTTTTGCCCACCGGCATTGTGTGACCCTGTGGAGGATTCTGAATCGGTATGGCATGTAATGCCCTTAATGCCGCTGGTCTTTCCTTTAATTCCTCCTCGACCGGAAGGCTTTCGATGTCCACCACTTGGGGGCTGGTGCCTGCCTGGGAGCTAGTTCCTATCGTATCTACCATGTTACTTCTTGCTGCCTCTCTCTGTGAGAATATACAAACATGTGTTAACATTGTACAGGACAAGGGAGAACCGTTGTTGTTCCCATTACAACATTAACATGAGGGTCAGGAGCGAATAATGGGTTAGTAAGTGCTCGGTGCGAGTGTGTGTGTGGTTAGGAGTTCGGTAGATCTAAGAGTTAAGTGGAATGATGTAGTGTAATAGTGATGTGGTTAGTAGGTTGTCATGGATTTACAAATGGGGTCTGGGGGTTTGTTACAAGTCTTAGGCTGCCAAATGCAGTGGATGGGTTTTGCTCTTGGTTTCGTAGAGACTCTCGAGAGCTTTATCGGTGTGTCAGCTTGAAAATGAGGCCTTTTAGGGACCCATTTACAAGTGATTATGTTCGTGCTCATGGGCCTTGGTGTGTTCCTGAGTGTTGAAAACGAGTGGATGCCGGCTGTGCGAGTGAATGGATCACGCTGTATAGGGTGGGATCTTGGTGTAGCTATTTGAGCCCGCAAACAAGCCTTGGGCACCCAAATTTGTCTTGATTGTGGGCTAGCCTTCATCGACTTCTTGGGCACCCAAATAGACTTCACGTTACCAGAAGAACTTCTGAAAGACTTGTTATTAGTGTCGTGTTGTTGGTTACTAATAAGAGGCTTTGCCCGTGTGGTTGGCTTGAGTGCAACCGGGTGTTCGCCTTTCCGCACCCACACTTGTTTCACTAGCTGAGACATCTTGCTGCGCAGGTACTTTTGATCTCCGTCATAGGTAGTACTCTGCTTCTTTTGCCTTTGATCCACCTTTGGTTGCTGCCTCCTTCTGGCCTTTGGAAAAGAAGGGAGTTCCGTTGCATCCATGACTCCTTTTTTGCGAATATCATTCCTCTGCAACACATAGTTTTGGACAAGAACAGCATGGTCATCTTCATCTGTACTCCTGGAAGGACCAGGAGTGTGTGCCTTTCCTAGTTCCTTGAGTGCTCCATTATCTAACTCTACTGTAATTCGACTATGATTGACCCATAGTTGAAGAAGTCCACTTCTTAGGTTTAAGTTGACTGCTTGGTCATAGATCCAGTCCTGACCCAAGACAAGAGGCTCCGTGAGGTCTTCGTCTTGGCACACTAGTACCTTAACTGTCATTAACATGTCCTGAATGTAGAGGGGAAGCTCCACCTCGCCCATGCAAGGGGTTTCCACACCTCCTAATCCTATGAGATAAGCTTCCATAGGATTGACCTTTAATTTCAATTCTTGACAGTAAGAGAGTCTCACCGCACTAGTGGCTGCACCAGAGTCAATCAATGCTCGCACTGACTGTGCACTAGTTCCTTGTCCTACCTCTATGGTCACAAAAGGTCGTCGATCAATTATTCTATGGGAACTTGTTCCTGCGACTTCACACATTGCCATATGATATCCTTGATCTGCATATGCATCTTGCCTAGGGTGCTCTCTACCTTGTCTTCTTAATTTCATTCTTCGTATGCCCTCTAGGGCTTCTGCTTGAGCTTCCTCTCGAATTCGCTTTTCTTCCTCTTTGCGTTTCTTAGCAGTGTTGAGTCGACTTAGCATTTCCTCCGTGAGGGGTTCCTGATAGAACTTGACCCTACATCCGCTTATATAGCTTGGGAGAATATCACCTTCTAATGTGGCTAGTTGCACTGCTCCACTTGTTGAGATTCTGTTAATGATCATGGGTCCGTAGCCTCTCTTCTCCAGTTTCTTCGCATGTTGCTTCAATGTGTAGACTAAAACTAGATCTCCTGCTTTCAAGCCCTTATCCTTCACATGGGCATCAAAGTATGCCTTCTGTCTCTTCTTAGCTGCATATATCCCTGCAGCTGCCCTCAGTCTTGTTTCTCCTAATCGTTCCAGGTCAAAAAGTCTAGAAGAGAGTTCATGACCCGTCCATTCGTGCTCTTGTGCTACTTTCAATGTAGGTATCAAGAAGTCCAAGGGTAGCACCGCGTTTTGGCCAAATACCATCTGAAAGGGGGTGGCTTGGAGTACCGTTTTGTAGGCGACTCCGTATGCCCAAACAGCATGGTGTAGCTGTTTGTCCCAATCAGAGCGTTTAGTGTTCACTAATTTTGTCAGTACATTGCATAAGATCTTGTTGGTGCTTTCGGCTTGTCCATTAGCTTGAGGGTGATAGGGGGCAGACTTCTTATGTATTACCAAGAATTCTTGGAGTAGATTTTCAATCACTTCGTTCAAGAAGTGAGTGCCTCTATCACTTACAAGCTCTATAGGTAGCCCATATCTTGTGAATACATTCTCAAATAAAAACTTAGCTGTTGTTTGAGCATCATTCTTCATTGTGGCTTTTACCTCTACCCACTTAGTTAGATAGTCTGTTGCAACAATGATGTATTCTGCATGAGAACCCTTAGCTGGGGGATTAATAGGACCTACAAAGTCTATTCCCCACTTAGAGAATGCACGTCCACCCATCATAGGTTTTAGTGGCATCTCATCTTTGCGTATAGGATACTGAGTTCTCTGACAGACATCACATCGCTTCACATAGGTATGTGCATCCATGTGAAGGGTCGGCCACCAGAAGCCCGCAAATAGTATTGCCTTGATCACCCAATCCGGTCCAAAGTGTCCTCCTGCTACACCTTGGTGAGCAGTTTCCAAGATCTTGAGATATTCACTTTCATGGACACATAACCTCAGGTAACCATCTTTACCACGCTTATGTAGATTATCACCAATGAGTGAGTAATCTTGGGCTTCTTGTTCTAAACTCCTTTTCCTCGCAAGAGTCATGTCTGGAGGGAATGTTTTCGTCCTCAAGAAGGATACTAATGGTTCACTCCAGTCTGGCACTATGGACACTTGATAAAGAGTGGCATGTTCCACAGGTGGTTTAGTGCAACAGATTGGGCATTCCTTGCACAACTTTTGGACATCAGCTTCCATAGTCGGCCAATGCACTCCGAGTCTCCTTAGTGTCTGCAGGGTTCGTTGCTTTGAGTAGTGCTGCTCTAATGCACCTACATGTGCTAATTGCAACTATTTAGAGTACTCATCCTCTTCCACACAACAAGCCAAGATTCCTTGATCTGTGTGCTTGTACATGCTTCCTGCCATGATGTGGTACTTTTGGGCTTTCACAATCTCTCTGTTCCGTGTGTTTACTACTGGGTGGTTAGGCCCGTATGTCAATACTGGTACCAATGGCTTAGCCCACTGCGGTACAACTTCCAAATTAAACAAGTAAGCATCAGGAAGGTCATCTGATACTCCTTGTGGGGCTTCTCCCGATGTGAGCCTAGAGAGATGATCTGCTCTTAAATGAGTCCTCCCTTTTCTTACCACAACCTCAAAATCATATTCCATTAGCAAGAGAAACCATCTCACTAATCTTCCTGTATTGCATGGCTTGTTTACGAGGTACAGCAATGCCTGATGATCAGTAAAAAAATTAAACTTATTTGCAAGCAAATAGTGTCTAAATTTCTTAACTGCATATACCATGCCTAATCCTTCTCTCTCCGTAGTGGTGTAATTTCGTTCAGCTGCATTCAATTGTCGATTAGCATATGCAATTGGAAGATCCATATTACCTTCACCGGTAGGTTGTGCGAGTACACATCCAATAGCATAATTGGATGCATCCACATGAACGTGGAATGGCTTATTCCAATCTGGTGTGGTCAAGATTGGTGCTGAACATAATCTTCGTTTAAGCTCCTGGAAGGAGTTCTCACATTCATCAGTCCACTCAAAGTTTGTCAGAAGTCCGTACATGGGCTTTGCAATGACAACATACATGTGAATGAACCGGCGGTAGTAACCACAATGTCCCATGAAAGCTTGTACTTCCTTGACATTCCTTGGCCTAGGTAGCTCTGCTATGGCTCTCACTTTCTCTTCATCAGTGGATATGCCATTTTTTGACACTATGTGTCCTAGAATCTTGCCTTGCCTGACCATAAAAACGCACTTTTCTGGGTTTAGACAGACTTGATATTCTCTACATTTGTCGAAGATTTGTCTGAGTTCAGGAATATGGGTTTGTCTAATGTTGGAATGAGCACAAAGATCATCAACATAGACTTCTAAATTCTTCCTCAGGAACTCCTTAAACACATGGCACATTAGTCTCTGGAAGGTTGCGGGGGCATTGGTAAGCCCAAATGGCATTAGTCTAAAGGCAAATATGCCCCATTCTGTGGCAAAAGCCGTCTTATGCTGATCTTCTGGAGCTATGGCTACTTGATTGTAGCCCAAAAATCCATCAAGGAAGCTGTACACTTCCTTGCCTGCTACTCGTTCTAAGAGATGTTCTGTGATGGGAAGCGGATAGTTATCTCGAATTGTGGCTGCATTGACCTTCTTCAAGTTAATGCATACATGCAGCTTGCCATTCTTCTTGGGCACCACTACGATGGGGGATACCCACTCAGTGTGCTCAATTTCATAGATAAATCCCGCTTCGACCAGTCTATCTATCTCCTCTTTAATCTTGGCAGCGTAATTATCATTATATGTATAGGGCTTTTGCTTAGAGGGTTTAGCATCTGAGGTCATGGGGATAGTGTGTGAGCATATGTCAGGGTCAACACCTTTCAAATCCTTGTAACTCCAAGCGAATACATCTCTGTATTCTCTTAGCAAGGCAATTAACGCATGCTCTTCTTCCTCTGTTAGGTCATGGCCTATGTACGTGCATCTCTCCTCTCCTTCTTCTAGGGTCACTACTATTTTCTTGGTGGTTTCTTTGTTATCATAGGCCTCTCCTGATTGTGCCTCTCGTTTCGGCATTCTGATCATGACTCTCCTGTCATCTATCTCATATTTCTTAAAATTTTCCGGGACCTCAAACAAAGATTCTTCCTCTTCTGATGGGACTTCTCTCTTCTTTCGTTTCTTCCCTTCTTCCTTCGGGGTCACATGTGTTGCTAATCTTACATCATTTGTAAGCTCTCCATGCCTCTGGGGTTGAAATTCTACTTCATGGAAGTATTCTTCATCTGATGCAAAAGGTGGGTCCATAATGATTGACTCTAGATTGGAGTCACTTGCATCCTCAAATGCATCAGGGCTAGGTTCGCATTCTTCTAGAACTGCCTCTCCCATGATTGGCTCTATGGAGAAGACTGAAATGTCATAGCCATCCTCATCACAGTGAGGTGTCCATTGTTCCTCATTGATGGCTACATCCATGGTTGCTAAAATTTTTGCCCAGCCATGAGGTTCGAATTCTTCGTCTGGAAAAACTACAGGTGCATAGGCTGGGTCTTGGATTGATCTATGGGTTTCTTTTGCACCTACCTCTCTGGCTTTTTCTCTCTGCTCTTCGTCTGTTGCTACTTTGCACATCCATAAGTGGGTGTCTTCATGCATCCATGAGGATCCTGATCCTATGGAATGCACCGATTCTGTATCATCTTTGGCTCTATGGATGGGGTTCCATTGGATAGGAGGGACATCTCTATGAGAGTAATCTTTGAGATTTACTTTGGTCGTAACACCTAAGTGCTGTAGGTACAAGGAATTGGTTCCCCAATCCTGTACAACTTGCAACTGTCGCATAAATGGTCTTCCCAAAATCATCTCATAGGCATGATTTTTGCTGAAGTCACATATGGCAAATGTATGCTCAAACTCGACACCACAGGTGGTGAGAGTTATTCCTTCTAGCAATCCTAAAGGTCTCTCGATATGACCATCGGCCATCTGCAATTTCATTCTCGTTGGCCTGAGTGCTAGCTTGCCCCAACGCTTCCATAGGGAAGTGGTGGCAATTGCAACTCCTGCACCTGAGTCCAAAATTGCCTGGGTGGTGTACTCCTGGTAGGTGATGGGAAGATAGGTGTTCCCTTCTTCACCTTCACACATATCTCCTATCTTATCCAAGGGTATTTTTGGCACTGTCCTATGTGATCCTACCTGGGAACGAGGTTTTGCTATCTCTGGTACTTGTTTGGCTACATGTTTCCATAATTCAGGTCTAACCTTGAGTAGCTCTTCTAACTTGAGATTGCACTTGTTTTTCACTACCTCTGTGTTCCTAGGTAAGACAGAGTCCTCATTTTGTACCATGACCGTGGGTGCCCTCATACATGTAGATTTAGCTTCCCATGGACCCGTGAAGTGGGGTAATTCTTGTAGAGAGTTAGACTCAAAGTCTAATCTTTCCTGAGATTGGGTGTTCTCCTGCTCCTCATAAATGGATGGGATATCTTGTGGGAATTGGTCATGTGCATCATCCACAAGTTCAATAGGAGGAGGGACTTCACTCTCTTGAGCCCATTTGTCTTCTTGAATCTCGCGTAGGAATTCTGGTGTGAACCGATTCATAGAAGATGATGTGTCTGGCTCCGTAGAGTTAGTCACATAGGCTTCAGGCTCATAGGCTTTCTGGGCAGGAAGACTTGCTCTTTCACTTGCCTTGTCCTTATGTTGAGAGGTGGGTTCCTTTTCTGATTGTGCAATCAGCTTCTCTATTCTTTCTAACAGTCCATCAAAGTGCAACTGTGTCTTCGCTGAACTAGAGATGTTAAATAGGCGACTGGCCTCAAACATGGTCTGAGCCAATTCCACCATTTTAGCACAAATTTTGGTTCGTTCTAGCTCTAATTCTGCTCTTGGGTAACACTTTTCATGATCAGTTACGTTTGGCCCTTCTTGGATTCTGGCCTGATATGCTTTAAGCATCATATTAAGGTCTTCGGGAGTGGGATCTGCTAGGACCGATCCTACTCGGGGTGGTGGAATTAGGTGAGGCGGGTTCGAAGGTGGCTGGTCGGATGGCGATGGGAATGGTGGTGGTGGGGTAGTGTGAGAGGGAGTTTGAGATGTGAGTTCAGTTATCCTGGCTTTGGTTTCTCTTATGCTTTCCTCAAGTTCACTCATCTTTTTAGCCCATTGTCTTTTCATTCTTTCCCTACTATCTTTCCACGCTCTAGTCCTCTTCTTTGTCGTACTCTCTGTTTCACTAACTTCGGGGCTTTTTTCCTGACCTACACCCTGGTTTTGCAGCAGTGCTTGGGCTCTAGTGATTACTTGTACTGGTGCAGTGGAAGTCACACTCCCTATGGAGTCTACCACTAACCCAACAACGTTGATAGGAGTGATTTTTGGCATATTATTGGGGTTCTTTGGGCAATCTCGTAAGAGATGCTCCTTTCCACAGTCTTGGCAAAAACCCTGGATCGTTACTGACTGGGGTTGTGTCGGTGGAGGCACAGGACAATCACGAATGAGGTGATCCCCCTGACATCTGTAGCATGGTCCTCTAGGGAATGGGGGTCTTACCTGCCTAGGTTGAGGTCTAGGGTTGGGGTTTGCATACATGACGTTTGTGTGATCTGACTCCCAACTAGGTTCATTTGGCTCTTCACTATAGTAGGACTCACCATGTTCAGGAGATTGCATGTAGTAGGCCTGGGGGCTATCAATATGTGTAGAATCAAAGCTATGGTCACTAGGGTCACTTTCGAAAAGCAGTGGTGTTACAGGGACTATAGCTCTATTCAGGTTTTCTTCTACAACAGCATACTTTACTGGAATCACATTAGCTGGAGCGGTTGGTTGTTGTGCTAACATTGGCTGAGGTCTCAGTTGGGCCTGATGTTGCGGTTGGTAATTTTGCTGAGGCCTAGCGTATTGCTGAGGTGGGTACTGATTCTGGTATCTTCCTTGTTGAGGGTATGGCTGAGGGTAGGTTTGCCTAACCGCTTGCTTATTGTATGGGCAATCTAGCGCGGTGTGATTGGTGTATCTTCGTTCTATGGTGCAGTAATGGCTACTAGGATTTACTTGGGGTTGAGCCATAATGGGACATACATTCGCCATGTGGTCGCCACCACAAGTATAGCACCTTTTCACAGGGGCAAACCTTGGGATTTGTTTGTTAGTGACACCTAATTTCTGAGCTACTTTCTCTGCAAGTTCCTCAATTGATGTGGATTGCGTGGAAGAGAGGTTAGAGGCACTATCCGAATCTTTGTATATCTTGGAAAGCTCTAACTCCTCCCCTAGGTTATCCTCAATATCAATGCACATGCGTACACAATCTTCTATGGTCCTAGGGTCCTTCAAGTACACATAAGATCTCAATTTGGTACTTAGCAATCCATCCAAGAATAAAGCCACTTGCTTGGCTGGTGTGGGTATCTCCGAAACAGGGCATCGTTCTAAGTATTGCCTAAATCTTCTTCCTGCAAGTCTCACAGTTTCTTGAGGGGTTTGCTTGAAGCTGTGAATCAGCGAGGAGGTATTATGCCTTATGCCACTCTTAGAGAATTCGATAATGAAGGCCTCTAGGAGTTGGTCTATGCTCCTGAACTACCTCTCATTTAGTGGCTGAAACCATGTCAGGGCAGTGTTCCTAAGGGTTAGACCAAAGGCATTATATTGTGTGAATAGATCCTCCACTTGTTCAGCTCTCAGGACTTGTCTAAACTCAGCCACATGATCGTATGGATCTCTAGTGCCATCGAAGTAGTTCTTCATGGACTTAACTAGCTGAGTCGGTCTCAAGGTTCTTGTGTGCTCTCTAGGTCGTGGTAGAGAGAACTCATCCGCATTTCTTTGATTCCTGTGAGCTCTAAATATCTCAGGTTCTACTCTATTCATTTTCGTCCTCGTTCTTTCTCTGCCCACTGGGTTGGCAAAGCTTACTTCCGGCCTTTCTCTATGTCTGTCTCTTTGAGTTCCATGAGCTTGGGATGTTCCGGCTCCAGGGTGACCATAGGATACATTCGATCTTGGTTGGGGGAAAACGAATTCACCCTTCCAAGTGTAAGCATGCCTATCATGTTCTCTCACCACAAAGATCCTCTCCGAAGCGTGATCTAAGTAGGTCACTCTACCTGGGCTATTGTCACTCTAGCACAATGGTGAGTACCAACGTGAGGAGATACACCTCATAAATGTCAATCCGTGGAGACGTGAGGACCGGTATGAAGACCGCGAGCAAGTGATGGCACAAGTGCGTGAGTGAAAGCACACAAGCATGCACACACATACACGCACACGCGCACAAGGTAAGAGCAAAGAGTGGAACAATGGAAAGCTTCGATTACCAAAGAGCTCTCTTACAAAACTGAAATCTACAACAAGCTAACCTCACAAATGAGCTCTCCAGCCCTTTTTATAGTTTTTGAGTGGTTTTGGCCCTGTCCAGACCTAGTGTCCGGCCTAGTTAAAAAATAGGTTCCAGGGCTTATTTAGGGGCTCAAACGGAGTCTAAAAATCGTGAAAATTGGTAGGATGGTAGATCTAATACTCCTCAAGCTCGAGGACTCCTCGGCTTGAACAAAATGGAGTTACAAAAATGAAAAAATGGTATTTACAATGGTTTTTAGTGATAAAAATCACTATTTTTGTAGGGATTTCTTTTGAAAATTTGACATGTGCTTCTTGGAGCTCCCTACTTGCTCCTTCTTCTTGTGTGTCCACTTCCTTGATGCGCTTCCATGCTTTGTCCTTGACCTTAAGCTTCAACACTCCCCCCCCTCTTGAGTCTGTCGTCCCTGACAGACCCTTGTTGTAGTGGTCGTTCCATGTAGTACGTTGAGAGGTAGCGTCCTTTGCGTCCAAAGGGGCAATCCCTCTTCCCAATGTATCCTGGTCGTTTGTCTGGTTCTTCACTTTGCCACTGTTATCTCTTGCAGTTTGTAGTCCCTTTGTACGTACTTCTGCCTTGTATTCCATCTGGGTGGTGCATTTGTGAGTTTTCCAAAACTGCTAGCTGCTCAAAGGATGTGGTCAATGTTGATTGTGAGCAACTCTCGGTGGTGGATGGCTCCCTTGTTCTTGTAGTGGTCACCGTGATGTCCTCTGATTCTTTCAAAGATGGCTTTCATAGTTTTCGTGCCAAGTACTTGTAACCCATAATGGATGATGGTTAAGTGCATTAGTGCACGGGTTGAACAAATTATGTGCCTTGTGCATGGCCTTGTAATGTGGCCCTACGTATGCGTACTTGGGTAATGCATGGCAAGAAGTATGGTGCAAGAGATTGGGTCTTGAGCTAAGTGCTCAAGGGTATGCTGACGAAGAGGTTTCCTAATCTATCATGGTTATAGTGTTGTTGAAACATACACGTCTTACCATGGTGACGGGTCCGTTGATCTTCATCTCTTCGTGTTGTGGTTCCCTCATGATGTTTGACCGTCGGCTTGTCCTTTTTGTTGAGGGATGTCCTTGCTGGAAGTTCGCTGATGAGCACTTTCAAGCACATAGTTTTTTTTTTTTTTTTTTTTTTTTTTTTTTTTTTTGGAACACGATGGCATCAAACAAGAAGAAAGAGGTTAGTATCAATAACATATTTTTCATGTGAAAATTGTGTCTCATGTGCCTGGGATTTCTCAATTGTGTCTATGCACGGCCATGTAAGGTGGCCCTATATTGATGCATACTTTGGAAATGCATGACCTGAATGGTGCAAACGACTTGGTTATGCCAAAGGCACATGGTTGCTGCTGGTCGAGGCTTTTGATGTTACTTGTATACTTGATGAATTCTTTGTTTGGAGGTGTCGATTGGATCTCGAAATGATGTAATCCTCCTAATGGGAACCCATTTCCGAATAGTATTTGGCCCTGTAGAGATCACCTCAGGCCAGTTCTTCTGTGGATGCTGTCCAAACTTTGGTATCCAGTGTGGTTGACCCCTTGGTTCTGTGGATGTTGCTTGTGCTTTTGGCTTCCAAACCCATATCCTGGGTGAGTGCCTGTTTATTTTTGTAGAAGGGTTAAGTTTATCTTCTTTTGGTCTTTGTGCTCTGTTCTTACCCTTTGTTTTCCTTGGCTTCTTTGTTGAGACCTTTTGCATGGTGGGGAGCATAGGCCGTTGTGTATGTAAGAGCTTCTTGGGTACCCACATCTGTAATCGCCCATGTTGAGCTGTAGCTAATTTTTTAGGCACCCAAATTTGTACCTGATTGTGGTTGGCCTTCATTGATAGCTTCGGTACCCAAATTTGATGGATTCTTCGTGCTTGACCCTGTCGTAGGTGCTTGGTCCTTCTGTAGTCATGGTCGATCTGGTTGGGTGGAAGTCCTTGAGGCAGCATCGATGGTTGTACGCCCTTCTTTACCCAGATCTGCTTCATGCCCCTAACTTCTTTCTGCTTGAAGGTTCTTTGTCTATTTGATAGACTGGCTATCTTGCACTGTTTTGCTTGCTTCTGAGGTTGAGCTCCTGTGGATGCTCTGCTCTTTAGAAGACAAGAAGAAGGTTCATCTTGACTTTGCGACTGTCCTTCCGTGCTTGCGTCCGTCTGGATCATAGAGCTTTTGACATCTACAACATCTTGTTCAAGAAGATTAGCCTTAGAGGAACAAAGAGAGTGTGTGGTGTCAGTTTCAGTGGGCATGTGATTCTCCAATTCTAATGTAATGCATTGATTATATACCCACACTTGAAGAAGTTGACTTCTTAGGTTCAAGTTGACAGCATGGTCGTAAATCCAATCTTGACCCAAGACAAGTGGTTCTGTGAGGTCCTCATCATGACACACTAGCATTTTGACTTTTATCGGAACATCTTGAAGGTAGATGGGAAGTTCCACCTCGCCCAAATAGGGTGTTTCCACGCCTCCTAATCCTATGAGATAGGCTTCTATGGGCTTGATGTCCAAATGCAGGTCTTGGCAGTATGAAAGTCTAACTGCACTAGTTGCTGCTCCTGAGTCAACCAATGCTCTCACAGTCCTTACACTCTTTCCTTGTCCTACCTCTATAGTCACAAAGGGCCGTCGATCAATTATTCGAGAAGTAGTTATGCCCGATTTTTGGCACATGTCCATGTGATATTTTGGAGCTTTTGTGTTGACATCTAGGCCTAGCCGCCGTAGCTTATTTCTTCTGATGCGCTCTCTAGCCTCTGCTTGTGCTTCTTCTCTAACCCTTAACTCCTCTTCTTTTCGCTTCTTAGCAGTGTTGAGTCTCGTGAGTATTTCCTCTGTAAGAGGTTCTTGATATAACTTGACTCGACAACCACTAATATAGTTTGGTAGGATATCACCTTCTAAAGTGGCCAATTGAACTGCACCGCTAGTGGAGAGTCTATTAATGATCATGGGTCCATATCCTCGTTTCTCCAATTTGCGGGCATGTTGCTTTAGTGTATAAACCAGCACTAGATCTCCTTCCTTCAATCCTTTATCCTTTACATGGGCATCAAAGTATGCCTTTTGCCTTTTCTTTGCAGCATAAATGCCTGCTGCTGCCCGTAGCCTCGTCTCACCTAAGCGTTCTAGATCAAAGATCCTGGAGGACAACTCATGTCCATTCCACTCAAGCTCTTGTGCTACTTTCAAGGCTGGCATTAAGAAGTCCAATGGTAGCACGGCATTCTGTCCAAAGACCATCTGAAATGGGGTAGCATTGAGTACCGTTTTGTAGGCAACTCGGTATGCCCAAACAGCATGATGAAGTTGTTTGTCCCAATCAGAGCGTTTATTATTTACAAGTTTCGTCAACACGTTACATAGGATCTTATTCGTGCTCTCGGCTTGTCCGTTAGCTTGTGGGTGATAAGGGGCAGACTTCTTGTGTATCACCATGAATTCTTGAAGGAGATGTTCAATGACCTCATTCAAGAAGTGCGTACCTCTATCACTAAACAACTCTATTGGTAACCCATATCTAGTGAACACATTTTCGAATAAGAACTTAGCCGTCGTTTGAGCATCATTCTTTGTCGTGGCTTTTACTTCCACCCACTTTGTAAGGTAATCTGTGGCTACAATAATGTATTCTGCATGGGAGTTTCTAGCTGGGGGGTTAATAGGACCAACAAAGTCTATGCCCCACTTCGAGAATGCGCGTCCTCCCATCATTGGCCTTAAAGGCATCTCGTCTTTTCTTATCGGATATTGGGCACGTTGGCATGTGTCACATTTCTTCACATAAGTATGTGCATCCATATGAAGAGTGGGCCACCAAAGTCCTGAGAATAAAATGGTCTTAATTACTCTGTCAGGCCCAAAGTGTCCACCTGCAGCACCGCTGTGTGCAGTTTCTAAGACTTTTAAATAGTCTGATTCATGAACGCACAGTCTTAGGTAACCATCCTTGCCTCTTCGATATAGGTTGTCTCCTATTAAGGCATAGTCTTGAGCCTCTTGCTCCCTGCTTCGTTTTCTTGCAAGACTAGCCTGATTGGGTAATGTTCCCGATCTCATGAACGCAACCAATGGAGCACTCCAATCTGGGATTAATGACACATGATAAAGAGTGGCATGCTCCACTGGGGGTCTCTTCTGGCACACTGGACAATTTTGGATCCACTCCTGTATTTCTTTGTCCATGCTAGGCCAATACACTCCTAAACGTTTTAGATTCTGCAATGTTCGTTGTTTAGAGTAGTGATTTCCTAGCAATCCCTCATGGGCTTGTTGCATCCAACTAGTATGTTCGTCGTCCTCAACACAACAAGCTAGTACACCCTCTGGATCTTGCTTGTACATACTTCCGGCCAATATTTGATACTTTTGTGATTTTACAATTTCTTCTTTGCTTGTTTTTACATTTTTATTTGCAGGTCCGAAGGTTAGGACTGGTACCAACTTGTTTGCCCATTTAGGAACAACTTCTAAATTGAACAGATAAGCATCGGGCAATTCATCAGACACTCCTTGAGGTGGCTCTCCTGAAGTGATACGAGAAAGATGGTCTGCCCTAAGATGGGTTCTACCTTTCCTGACAACAACTTCAAAGTCGTATTCCATTAGTAAGAGGAACCATCTTACTAAGCGGCCTGTATTGCAAGGTTTATTGACCAAATATAGTAACGCTTGATGATCAGTGAAAAACTTGAACTTATTGGCCAATAGATAGTGTCTAAACTTCTTCACGGCATATACCATACCTAAGCCTTCTCTCTCCGTTGTGGTATAATTTCGTTCAGCTGCATTTAATTGCCTACTAGCATATGCTATCGGCAAATCTAGGTTTCCTTCACCTGTGGGTTGTGCTAGCACACATCCTATTGCATGATTGGAGGCGTCTACATGGACATGAAATGGTTTACTCCAATCAGGAGTGGTCAGTATTGGTGCTGAGCACAAGCGTCGTTTCAGCTCGTTGAAGGAATTCTCACATTCCTCGTTCCACTCAAAGTTTGTTAACAACCCATAAAGAGGTTTAGCTATGATGGCATACATGTGGATAAACCTACGGTAATATCCACAATGGCCCATAAAGGCCTGTACCTCTTTAACATTCCTTGGTCTTGGCAGCTCTGCTATCGCTCTTACTTTGTCCTCATCTGTTGAAATTCCATTCTTAGAAACAATGTGACCTAAGATCTTACCTTGTCGTACCATGAACACACACTTCTCTGGGTTCAGACACACTCGATAATCTCTACACTTGTTGAAGATTTGTCTGAGCTCAGGGATGTGGTAACTTCTTTGTTGGGAATGAGCACATAAGTCATCCACATATACTTCTAAGCTCTTCCGCAAGAACTCTTTGAAGACATGACACATGAGCCTTTGGAATGTTGCAGGTGCATTGGTGAGCCCAAATGGCATCACACGAAATGCAAAAATTCCCCATTCTGTGGCAAAGGCCGTTTTGTGTTGATCTTCGGGGGCAATGGCTACTTGGTTGTAACCTGAAAATCCATCAAGGAAGCTATAAACTTCCTTGCCTGCAACACGCTCCAATAGATGTTCGGTGATTGGAAGTGGATAACTATCTCTGATCGTTGCGGCATTAACTTTTTTAAGGTTAATACACACTCGCAATTTCCCATTCTTCTTAGGCACCACCACAATGGGGGACACCCATTCAGTGTGCTCAATCTCATAGATGAATCCAGCTTCAATCAGCCTGTCAATTTCCTCCTTTATTTTGGCTGCATAATTGTCATTATATGTGTAGGGCTTTTGTTTGGTGGGCTTGGCATCAGTGGTCATCGGAATCATATGAGAGCAAATCTTTGGATCTACTCCTTTCAAGTCTCCATAGTGCCATGCGAACACATCCCTATATTCCCTTAATAGAGCTACAAGCTCTGCTTCTTCTTTTGCACTTAGGTCGTCTCCTATGTACGTGCATCGTTCTTCGTTCCCTTCAATGGTCACTACAATTTTTTTGGTCTTTTCTTTATTGTCATATGCTTCTCCTATAATGGCCTCTCTCTTAGGCATCCGTACCAAAACTTTTCGGTCTTCCACTTCATATTTCTTGAAATTATCTGGTACTTCAAACACTGATTCTTCCTCTTCTTGTTTCACTGCTTTTCTTTTCTTTTTATTTTGACCTCCTTCACTTCCTTCCTTTGAATTTATCGTTTTAACACTCGTGAGGGGTTCTTCTTCTTTTTGGGTTAGCACTCCTATGTCTTCTAAGTAGTGTTCCTCTGAGTTAAAGTAAGTATCCATCACAATGGATTCTAGGTCATCGTCATTCTCTTCTTCTTCTATGAACTCACTAGGATCACACTCTTCCAACAGAGGCTGACACATGAACACTGAAATATCATAACCCTCCTCATCACAATGAGGTGTCCACTGTTCTTCATTGACTGCTATGTCCATGGTAGCTAAGATTTCTGCCCAACCATGAGGTTCAAATTCCTCATCTGGAAATATCATCGGTGTATAGGCTGGGTCTTTTATTGGTCTATCTCCTGGGGGAGTTCCTTCTTCTCTCGCTTTTAGGCGCTTTTCCTCTTCCTCTGCGACCTTGCACATCCACAAGTGAGTATCTTCATGCAGCCAGGATGGATCAGGTGAACTTCCGGAATGCACGGAGATAGAATCTTCTTTCACTTTGTGGATAGGATTCCACTGTAGGGGTGGTACATCTCTGAAGGTGTAATCCTTCAAATTGACCTTGGTGGTGACCCCTAAGTGCTGTAAGTACAAGGAGTTGGTTCCCCAATCCTGTACTATTTGCAATTGTCGTAGGAAGGGTCTTCCTAGGATCATCTCGTAGACATTATTTTTCTCAAAGTCACATATAGCAAATGTATGTTCAAACTCTACACCACAAGTGGTTAGAGTTATCCCTTCAAGCAATCCTAGAGGTCTTTCAAAATGACCATCTGCCATTTGAAGTTTCATTCTCGTTGGTCTTAAGGTGGGTTTGCCCCATCGCTTCCACAAGGAGGTGGTCGCAATAGCAACACCAGCACCCGAATCTACAATTGCTTTGGTTGTGTAACCTTGATAGGTGATCGGAAGATAAGTGTTACCTTCTTCACCTTCGCTCATGTCTCCTATCTTGTCGAGAGGTATCTCTGGAACTTTTTGCTTAGAGCCTACTTTTGGCATATTGGATTCAAGTTCTGGAACCTGATCCTTCACATGTTTCCAGAGCTCAGGTTTTGCTTTGAGCAGCTCTTCCACAGTGAGATGACATTGAACCTTAGTGTTCTTCACAACATCAGTGTTTCTTGGAATCACTGAGTCTTCATTTCTTACCAATATTGTGGGGGCTCTGATCTGGAGAGATTCAGATTCCCATGGGCCTATGTAATGAGGCAACTCTTGTAAAGAATTAGATTCAAAATCTAATCTTTCATCTTCTTGTTGCTCTGCTTGTTCTCCATAGATAGATGGAATGTCTTGGGGAAATTGATCATGAAGATCATCAATCTCAGGAATAGGAGGGGAATTACCCTTCTCCTTGGCCCATTTCTCTTCCTGTATTTCCCGCAAGAACTCTTGAGAGTACTGTTGAATTGAAGGAGGTATTCCAGCATCCGTGGAATTAGGAACATAAGCTCCCATTGGTGGTGAGCTTCCTCTTTCAATAACTGGTTGAGCCTGTGGAGGTAAAGAAATTTTTGGTTTATTTACCAACTGCTCTAATCTTTCTAGTAAACCTTGGAAATGCAAATCCGGTTTGACAGAGTTTGTCTGATTGAACTTTTGACTAGTCTCAAGTATAGCTTGAGCTTGTTCTACCATTTTCATGCACATTTTCATCCGTTCAATCTCTAAATCTGCTCTAGGGTAACTCTTGTCTAGGTTTGCAGCTGTTGGCCCTTCTTGAAGACGAGCCTGGTAGGCCTTGAACATCATGTCCAAACCTTCTGGGGTTGGATCTGCAAGAACAGACCCTGGTTGTGGATTATTTACAATGGGTGTTGGAGTGGAATGAGGTGGAGAGAATGGAGCTTCGGCATGCGAGGGGCTTTGAGACGCGATGTCTTCTATTTTTGTTTTGGTATCCCTTAGGCTTTCTTCTAGCTCGGATAGCTTTCTGTTCCACTTGCGATTAGCCTTCTCTCTGGTATCCTTCCATGTTCTTGGTTTCCTCTTACTAGGTTCTCCTGCCTCACTTGACTCCGATTGCTCAGATGGTTTTGCTTGTTGTGCAGCCTGTGCCCTAGTAACTGCCTGTACAGGAGCCCCATTATTGCTACTTGAACTTGAATCTGCCACTAAGCCTACCACATTGATGGGTGTGACCTTGGGTGCACTAGAGGGATTCCTGGGACACTCTCTAGGAAGATGTTCCTTGCCGCACTCAAGACAAAAGCCTTGTATTGTGATGTTTTGTCCTAGTCCCAGAGCTGGTTGGTGGGGACATTCACGAATGAAATGATCGCCCTGACATCTAAAGCATGGTCCTCTAGGGGCTTGTGGTCTTACTTGTCTCAATTGGGGCCTAAGATTTGGATTCGTATACATGACATTGGAGTATTCTGGCTCCCAATTTTGTTCCATAGGTGGTGTCTCATATTGGCACTGAGAAATCTCACTTTGCTCAGGTGACTCTATATGGTAAGCCTGTGGACTATCTTCATGGAAGTAGTCTGAACCATGAGCGTGAGAATCATTTTCTGAGACCAATGGGGTTAGTGGCACCAATGCTCTATTATGGTTCGCCTCCGCCATCGTATATTTAACTGGGATCACATTGGCAGGAGCTCGCGGTTGGTTTCCTAGGACTGGTTGTGGCCTATATGGTGCCTGATAGTGCTGCTGGTATTGAGGTTGATATTGTTGTGCCCTATAATAGGGCTGTTGGTACTGATTCTGATACCTACCTTGCTGGTAAGGTTGTTGATAATTTTGTCTAACAGCCTGCCTGTTATAGGGACAATCTTGGGCCGTATGATTTGTGTATTTTCTCTCAATGGTGCAATATAGAGCATTAGGGTTGCCTAGTGGTTGAGTCATCATTGGACAGACATTAGCCATATGATCTCCTCCACACGTGTAACATCGCTTCACTGAGGTGACCCCTGGCATTTGTCTATTTTGAACTCCTAGCTTTTTGGCCACTTGCTCAGCTATCTCATTTATCTCAGTGGAGGCTCTAGAGGTATGACTTGTAGAACTATCAGAATCCTTATAGAGTTTGGATAGTCCTAATTCCTCACCCAAGTTGTCTTCTATGTCAATGCACATCCGTATACACTCTTCTATGGATCTAGGATCTTTCAGGTATACATATGATCTTAATTTTGTGCTCAATAGGCCATCTAAAAACAGTGCCACCTGTTTGGCTGATGTGGGTAATTCTGGTACAGGGCATCTTTCCAAGTACTGCCTAAATCTTCTTCCTGCAAGTCGCACTGTTTCTTGGGGTGTCTGCTTGAAGCTGTGAATCAAGGATGATGTGTTATGCCTGATACCACTCTTGGAAAATTCTACAATGAATTCTTCTAGCAGCTGACCTATCTCTCTATAGTTGCGACTGTTTAGAGGTTGAAACCAAGCTAAGGCAGTACCCTTAAGAGTCAACCCAAATGCCTCGAACTGGGTGAATAAGTCTTCAACCTGTTCAGCTCTTAGCACTTGTTTGAACTCCGCCACATGATCATAAGGATCTCCAAATCCATCAAAGTAGTTCTTCATTGTCTTAACCACTTGAGAGGGTCTAAGGGTTCTTGAGTGTTCTCGTGGTCTAGGCAATGGGAAATCATGATCATCTCTTTGATGCCTATGAACTCTATGTCTCTCCCTTTCAAGTTTTTCCGTTCCATATCCTGATCTGTCTCTGCCTATAGTGGCTGTAAAGCTTACCTCCGGTCTCTCTCTAGTTCTTTCTCTTTGGGTTTCATGAGCCTTGGATGATCCGGCTCCTTGGAGGCCCTGGGAAACATTAGATCTTGGTGGAGGGAAAATGGATTCACCTTGCCAGGTGTAAGCATGTCTGTCATGATCTGATACTAAGAATAATTTTTGAGATGTGTGATCTAGATAGACAACTTTCCCTGGTGTCTCTGGATCCTTGAATTCATAGATGGTGACTACTGGGCAGGGTTGATCTGGCCTAAACCTCCAAAAGGCTTCCTCCGTTTCTCTATTCACGAATAGTTCTATGCTTTTATTATCTTGAGGGATCCATTCTGGAGTGAGTACTCTGGTTAAGACTGACTTACCTCTAGGGGTCTTGGGTTCTCCTCCTAGGTCCCCTTGCTCTAGGTCTCCTATCTCCTTCTCAGGAATGATATTTCCAAACTGATCTGTCCTATCTGGTAAGTTGGTAACCACATACATGGTTCCTTCCTTATCAATGTAAGCACCCTCTTCAAACTTGACCACTGGGTGTTCAAGTCCAAAGGGTTGGTCAGGATTCTTGAGTTGAACCACTGATCGTCTTAGACCATCCTCATAGATGCGAGCACCTAATTGGTTGGTCCTGATATACTCCAATTGGGTCTTATAGGGACCTTCTGGTGTCTGTAAATAGGCAATGCCTGAGCTACGTGTGGGTCTTTCCATGCTAAAAGACATTTCCGAGTCACTGGTTTCTGAACTTCGTGTGTAAGGATAACCACTAAGCTGTTGAGCCCAAGACTTGGATGTATGGTTGACACTAGCCTCAGATGACCTAATGCTTTGTCTATCCTTGCCTAAGTGTCTACCAGATCTCAGGTTCATAAGCCTTGGCTTCTAGTCCCAAAGTTCTCTTATATTGCTCAAAATCCTTTGGAACACCTTGATTTTCTAGTTTCCCTGAGGGTCAACTTCAAAATACCCTATCTAATAATCCGGGTATTAATATTAACAAAACCAAAATCACAGCAAACGGATTTCGTATGAGAAAGTTATGCCAGTTCAGGGTTTTGGGGGTTAAAACAGGGAAACAGGATCACTCTGGGAGCTCAGAACAGACGAGACGATACCAGATTCCCCACGATACGATACCTCTTTCTTACACGATACCACTTTAGACGACACGATACCACCGGGATTACTGAAATCGCGATACCAACATCACGATACGATACCCAGGGTTTGCCACGATACGACACCAAAAATGGTATCGCGATACACTTCCTGGTAAGGAAACGATACGATACCACTAGTCTTGGCGATACGATACTATTTCAAGTGTCGCGATACTACCTTGGGAAGTAGGCGATACGATACTAAAACTTCGACGATACGATACGAGAGGACCAGGGCGATACGACCTCAGAATGGTATCGCGATACCCTTGGGAAAGTGGGCGATACGATACTGCTAGGTAAGGTAAGATCGCGATACCAACTTCAGGGCACGATACCAGAATGGTATCGCGTTACCAAAATAAGTACCCGGCGATACGATACTGCACAATCAACGATACGATACCAAGGATGGCACGATACGATACCACCGGGGCGACCGCGATCGCGACACCAACACTTGACGATACGATACCAGAATGGTATCGCGATACCTCAAGTGGGCAGGCACGATGCGATATCTCGACAAGTATCGCGATACACGGGAGTTCTGGTATCGCGATACCAAATCTCAACCGGACACGATACTTGGAGATTTTCACACCCAAATTCAAAAATTTTTGCAGGTTTGTGTACCTTGTGTCCTCCTTGTCCCTCGTATCAGCCTGTGGATGCAAAGTCACCCTCCAAAATCACAATATGATGCTCGCGATACCAGGCACAGGTCGCTTCAGTCCACGCGATACTGAATTGAATTTTTGGAGTTTTGAGAGGTTTTCCAAGTGATTTTCTTCAGCGCTTTTGGTTCTCAGCTCCTCCTAAGCTTGTTTCTCACAGCCACGGGTAAGAAACGAGTGAATGTAGTGGCGAAAATGGAAAAAATCAGAGAATATGAAGAGGGAAGGAGATGGTGATGATGATGAAGATGAAGAAGGAGAAAAACTCAGAAACTGAACTGAAAAATGGCGATTTTTCACCTTCCAACGTCGCTACTCCACGTCTTACCGTCACACGCTCGTCCTCCAAGCTCTCTCCCCGGCAACGGCGCCAAATTTGGTGTCACTCTAGCACAATGGTGAGTACCAACGTGAGGAGATACACCTCATAAATGTCAATCCGTGGAGACGTGAGGACCGGTATGAAGACCGCGAGCAAGTGATGGCACAAGTGCGTGAGTGAAAGCACACAAGCATGCACACACATACACGCACACGCGCACAAGGTAAGAGCAAAGAGTGGAACAATGGAAAGCTTCGATTACCAAAGAGCTCTCTTACAAAACTGAAATCTACAACAAGCTAACCTCACAAATGAGCTCTCCAGCCCTTTTTATAGTTTTTGAGTGGTTTTGGCCCTGTCCAGACCTAGTGTCCGGCCTAGTTAAAAAATAGGTTCCAGGGCTTATTTAGGGGCTCAAACGGAGTCTAAAAATCGTGAAAATTGGTAGGATGGTAGATCTAATACTCCTCAAGCTCGAGGACTCCTCGGCTTGAACAAAATGGAGTTACAAAAATGAAAAAATGGTATTTACAATGGTTTTTAGTGATAAAAATCACTATTTTTGTAGGGATTTCTTTTGAAAATTTGACATGTGCTTCTTGGAGCTCCCTACTTGCTCCTTCTTCTTGTGTGTCCACTTCCTTGATGCGCTTCCATGCTTTGTCCTTGACCTTAAGCTTCAACAGCTATCAGGATCCTTAAACTCATAGATCATGATTGTTCCTATATCAATTGGCCGATCAGGTTTGTACCTCCAAAAGGCTTCGTCAGTCTCTCGATTGAGGAGCAAATCTATGCTCTTATTATCCTGGGGAATCCACTCCGGTGTGATAATCCTAGTGAGAACCGATTTACCTCGAGGGGTTCTAGGTTCTGCACCCATGTTTCCTTGTTCCAAGTCACCTAATTCCGCTTCTGAGATTACATTCCCAAATTCATCTGTCCTATCTGGGTGACTGGTGACCACGTATATGGTTCCTTCTTTGTCCAAGTATGCTCCGTTTTCGAACTTGAAAGTTGGGTGCTCTAGTCCTATGGATTGGTCAGGGTTTTTAATCTGGACCACGGATCTTCCTAGGCCGTCCTCATAGATGCTAGCACCTAATCGGTTGGTCCTAAGGTATTCCAACTGCGTTTTGTAGGGGCCTTCTACCCTGTGCAAGTAGGGCACTCCTGAACTTCCTGTGGGTCTCTCCATACCTTGAGACATCTTGGATTCACTAGTCTCAGAACTTGGGTAGTATGAGTGGTGGCTCAACTGCTGGGCCCACGACCTAGCAGTGTGGTTGACACTAGCCTCTGAAGACCTAAGGCTTTGTCTATCCCTTACTAGATGTCGTCCTGATCTAAGGTTCATATGCCTATTTAAGTAGCCCAATTTTTTGCCCAGAGTACAACCTCGTTGCCGATCAATTGGTATCAGTCACTTGATTCTTTTTAGTTATTTATCGTGTTTAAGGTCTTGTCTGATATTACGTCGTCAGGAATACTTGAATGTTCTTCGTACTTTTAGGTTGATCGTTCCACGTTAAACTCTTTTCCTTTAGGATTCTCAATCGTACAAAGATTATGTAGTTATCTTGAACTTTGAGTATTTAGGTAGTCTTCAACTTGATAGATGCCTATCGCCGCCCTGGCTTACTCCTCTCACTAGTCGTTCTTAGCCTAAGCTAGGAATTGACACAGGGAGTTAAGAATTTCCAACCTTTTGTTTCCTGCTTGGTTGCCCTTGAATGCCCAGGAAGTGTGTTCCCAAGCTTGCACTTACACTTGCTTAGAACGCCTTTTGATGCTCTCAATAGATTTGTAAGAGTTCCAAAGCTAGCTTTAAGATTTAAATTCTAAAGACAGAACCAATGATTTTCATTCCTGTAGCACAAACACTAATTTGCATAGTGAATTTTAGGAAAACAATTCCACAGACCCCTGACTTCGATCCCCCTGGTTAAGGTCAACTTCAAAATACCCTATCATTATCTTTATAAAAAAAAGTTGAGGGTGTGTAGTATATGCCACGAGCTTTCCAACAAGCGCTAGAGCTCAAAAAATTGATTTCGTATGAAAAAGTTAGGACTGTTCAGGGTTTAGGGGGTTAAGACAGGATCCAATCTGGCTGACAGATCCTAGGATTTTCTCCCAATTCACAAGTGTAGGAACCTCCAAAAATGCTAATGGATTGACTATTTTGCCCCAAAATTATCCCCAATTTTGAACAAAAGCAAACCCTAATTTTTGGCCGAAAAGCCTGTCAATCGCGATCGACGGGTCTGTCAATCGCGATTGACAGAGGTGTCCGTCGGGCCTGTCAGTCACGATCGACAGAGTCGATCGTGGCTGTCAATCGCGATCGACGGTATCAATCGCGATCGACACGTTTTCCGGGTTTTCCGCCGAAATTTCAGTCAATCGGGGGCCTATCAGTCGCGATGGACACGTGGCTACGCGTAAAAGTCAATCAATCGTTGAATTTCAGTCGGTCACGATCGACGGTGTCAATCGCGACTGACAGAGGTGTCGGTCGTGGCTGTCGATCGCGATCGACGGTGTCAATCGCGATTGACAGGGTCCTACGTGGTAGTCTGTCGGTCGTGAAGTCTGTCGGTCGCGATCGACAGGGTCTGTCGGTCGCGATTGACAGGGTCTGTCGATCGCGATTGACAGAGGCTGTCGGTCCTGATTGACAGAAAAACACGGAATTTTTCTATTGTTTTAGGTGATTTGGGATGTGCTCATCATGCTTGTGCTAGTGGTGAACTTTGTTTTACCAAATGATCGAATTTTCTGTCGATCGCGATCGACAGAGGCTAGCGACTGCGAGACAGATTCGACGAGTTTCGTACCTGTGCAGCGTGCTGGCGGGGATGATGATGATGATACCTGCAAGAAACACAGCAAACATGCAAAAACAGTGCAAGCAATATCGCTCTCTCGCTCTCTCTCACAAGTAGAATGAAGGAAATGAGGTGGAGATGGTGATATGATCAAAACTGAAGATTTTCGCGATGATGGAGATGGAGGTGGGAGATGGTGATGATGATGATGGTGATGAAGATGGTGAAGAAAAAACAAGAAAATAGATGAAAGTGAAGAAAATACCTACAACTCCAACGCGTCAACTCTACGTCTTACCATCACACGCTCGTCCTCAAAGTTCGATCCCCGGCAACGGCGCCAAAATTTGGTGTACCTCAGTGATGAGTAGCACCTCCTTTAATGTCAATCCGGGAAGACGTGAGAATGGTATGAAGACCTCGAGCAAGTGGAGGCACAAGTGCGTGAGTGAGAAGCACATAAACATGCACACACATACACACACACGCGCACACACGGCAAGACAAAGAGTGAGAAGCAATGGAGTTCTTAGATTACTTTCAAAAAGCTCTTACAAGTTCGTTTCAATTACAATCTAACCCCAAAAATGAGCTCTCTAGCTCCTTTTATAGTTTTTGACTAGCTTTGGCCCTGATCAGACCTAGTGTCCGGCCTAGTTAAAAATTTGGTTCCAGGGTTTATTTGAGGGCTCAAACGAGATCTAAAAATTACAAAAATTGGTAAGCAACTACTTCTAAGGCTCCTCAAGTTCGAGGACTCCTCGGCTTGCACAAAATGGAGCTACAAAAAGGTGAACATGGTATTTACAGGGGTTGTTAGTGATGAGAATCACTTTTAATTTGTGTAAGGATTTTGAAAAATTAAAGGGTTGCCTTAGTGCTAGATATGCGTGAATGCTCGTACTTGCTTCTTCATGAAGAAAATTATTGGCCTACTTGCCAGATCGTCGTTGACTCCCTTGTCTGCTTGTGCCTTCTCTCCCTTCTGACTCTCTTCTCTGACTGCCATGCCTCGTCAGTCCTTCAGTTCCTTGTCTGCTGCTAACAAGCACCCACTGTCATGATAAGAAACAAAGATTCGATCCTACCTAGGAATACTGAGGTAGTAAAAAACACTAAAGTGTAGTGCAATCTCACTTTAGAAGAGCTACTCAAAGTTAAGCCAGAAGTGTGGAAACATGTAGCCAAACAAGTACCAGAGATAGCAAAACCTCGTTCCCAGGTAGGATCTCATCGCACAGTGCCAGAGATACCTTTGGACAAGATAGGAACACATGAGCGAAGGTGAAGAAGGAAACACCTATCTTCCCATTACCCATCAGGGGTACACAACCAAGGCAATTCTCGACTCTGGTGCAGGAGTTGCAATTGCTACCACTTCCTTATGGAAGCGTTGGGGCAAGCCAGCACTCAGGCCAACGAGAATGAAATTGCAGATGGCCGATGGTCATATTGAAAGGCCCTTAGGATTGCTAGAAGGAATAACTCTCACTACATGTGGTGTTGAGTTTGAGCATACTTTTGCTATATGCGACTTTAGCAAAAACCAAGCCTACGAGATGATTTTGGGAAGGCCATTTATGCGGCAATTGCAAGTGGTAGAGGATTGGGGAACCAATTCCTTGTATTTGCAACATCTAGGTGTTACAACCAAAGTCAATCTCAAGGATTACTCTCATAGAGACGTACCGCCTATTCAATGGAATCCCATCCATAGAGCCAAAGATGAGACTGAGTCTGTGCATTCCATAGGATCAGGATCCTCATGGATGCATGAAGACACTCACTTATGGATGTGTAAGGTAGCAGTAGAAGAAGAGAAGAGAGAGAAAGCCAGAGAGGTAGGTGCAAAAGAAACCCATAGATCAATTCAAGACCCCGCCTATGCACCTGTAGTTTTTCCTGACGAAGAATTTGAGCCTCACGACTGGGCTGAAATCTTAGCAACAATGGATGTAGCCATCAATGAAGAACAATGGACACCCCACTGTGATGAGGATGGCTATGACATTTCAGTCTTTTCAATAGAACCGATCATGGGAGACACAGTGTTAGAAGAATGTGAACCTAGCCCTGATGCATTTAAGGATGCAAGTGACTCCGACCTAGAGTCAGTCATCATGGACCCACCGTTTGCATCAGAGGGAGAATACTTCTATGAGGTAGAAGTTCACCCTCAGAGACATGAAGAGCTCATGAATGAGGTGAGATTAACCACACAAGTGACCACCAAGAGTGAAGGAAAGAAAAGGAAGAAGAAAGAAGCCACACCGGAGGAAGAGGAGTCCTTGTTTGAGGTGCTATAGGAGATAGAAGATAGAAGAGTCATGGTAAGAATGCCTAAATGAGAGGCACAATCAGGAGAGGCCTATGATAGCAAGGAAACTACTAAGAAAATAGTTGTAGCCGTAGAAGGAGAAGAAAGATGCACCTACATAGGACATGACCTGACGAAAGAAGAAGAGCAAGAGTTGATAGCTTTGCTAAGGGAATATCGAGATGTATTCGCTTGGAGCTATAAGTACCTGAAAGGTGTAGACCCTGACATATGCTCACATACGATTCCCATGACTTCAGAGGCTAGGCCCTCTAAGCAAAAGCCATACACATACAATGACAACTATGCGGCCAAGATCAAGGAAGAGATAGATCGCTTGGTTGAAGCTGGATTTATCTATGAAATTGAGCATACTGAATGGGTATCCCCCATTGTAGTGGTGCCCAAAAAGAATGGCAAATTACGTTTATGCATTAACTTGAAGAAGGTTAACACAGCCACTATCAGGGATAGTTATCCGCTTCCTATCATCGAGCATCTATTAGAAAGGGTAGCAGGCAAGGAAGTGTACAACTTCCTAGATGGGTTCTCTGGCTACAATCAAGTAGCCATTGCACCAGAAGATCAGCATAAGACAGATTTTTCCACAGAGTGGGGCATATTTGCATTTCGGGTAATGCCATTTGGGCTTACCAATGCACGTGCTACCTTTCAAAGATTGATGTGTCACGTGTTTAAAGAGTTCTTGAGGAAGAACTTGGAAGTCTATGTTGATGATCTATGCGCTCATTCCGACATTAGACAGACTCATATACCTGAACTCAGGCAAATCTTTGACAAATGTAGAGAATATCAAGTCTGCTTGAACCCAGAAAAGTGTGTTTTCATGGTCAGGCAAGGCAAGATCCTAGGACATATAGTGTCAAAGAACGGCATATCCACTGACGAAGAGAAAGTGAGAGCCATTGCAAAACTACCTAGGCCAAGGAATGTCAAGGAAGTACAGGCCTTCATGGGGCATTGTGGTTACTACCGCCGGTTCATTCACATGTATGCCGTCATTGCAAAGCCTCTGTATGCCCTTCTAACTAACTTTGAGTGGACTCATGAGTGTGAGAACTCTTTCACGGAGCTCAAACGAAGATTGTGTTCAGCACCAATCTTGACCACACCAGATTGGAATAAGCCATTCCATGTCCATGTAGATGCATCCAATTATGCAATTGGATGCGTGCTAGCACAACCTACGGGTGAAGGTAATATGGATCTTCCAATTGTCTATGCTAGTAGACAATTGAATGCAGCTGAACGAAAGTATGCCACCACTGAACGGGAGGGGTTAGGCATGGTATACGAAGTTAAAAAGTTTATACACTATTTGCTTGCAAATAAGTTTAAATTTTTTACTGATCATCAAGCTTTGTTGTACTTGGTAAACAAGCCATGCAACACAGGCAGATTAGTAAGATGGTTTCTCTTACTAATGGAATACGACTTTGAAGTTGTGGTGAGGAAAGGGAAGACTCACTTGAGAGCAGACCATCTCTCTAGGCTCACCTCTGGTGAAGCCCCATAAGGAGTGTCGGATGACCTTCCTGATGCTTACTTGTTTAATTTGGAAGTTGTACCTCAGTGGGCTAAGCCATTAGTGCCAGTATTGACATACGGGCCCAACCACCCAGTCATAAACACTCAAGATAGGGAGATAATAAAAGCCCAAAAATACCAGATCATGGCAGGAACTATGTACAAGCACACAGATCAAGGAATCCTAGCTTGTTGTGTGGAAGAGGATGAGTACGCTAAATGGTTACAATTAGCACATGTAGGTGCATTAGAGCAACACTACTCAAAGCAACGAACCCTACAGACACTAAGGAGACTCGGAGTGCATTGGCCAACGATGGAAGCAGATGTCCATAAGTTGTGCAAGGAATGCCCAATCTGTTGCACTAAACCACCGGTGGAGCATGCCACTCTTTATCAAGTGTCCATAGTGCCAAATTGGAGTGAACCATTAGTAGCCTTCTTGAGGACGAGAACATTCCCTCAAGATATGACACTGGCCAGAAAAAGAAGTCTAGAACAAGAAGCCCTAGATTACTCTCTCATTGGTGATAATCTATACAAGCATGGTAAAGATGGTTACCTGAGACTATGTGTCCATGAGAGTGAATACATCAAGATCTTGGAAACTACTCACCAAGGTGTAGCATGAGGACCCTTTGGACCAGATCGAGTGATCAAGGCAATACTATTTGCAGGATTTTGGTGGCCCACCCTTCACATGGATGCACATACCTATGTGAAGAGGTGTGAGGTTTGTCAGCGAACCCAGTATCCCATACGCAAGGATGAGATGCCATTGAAGCCTATGATGGCTGGACGTGCATTCTCTAAGTGGGGAATAGACTTTGTGGGCCCTATTAATCCCCCAGCTAAGGGTTCACATGCTGAGTATATCATCATGGCCACAAACTATCTAACCAAGTGGGTAGAAGTGAAAGCCACTACAAAAAATGATGCTCAAACGACAGCAAAGTTCTTATTTGAAAATGTGTTCACGAGGTACGGATTGCCAATAGAGTTGGTGAGTGATAGAGGCATACACTTCTTGAATGAAGTCATAGAAAACCTTCTCCAAGAATTCTTGGTGATACATAAGAAGTCTGCTCCCTATCATCCACAAGCTAATGGTCAGGCTGAGAGCACAAATAAGATATTATGCAATGTGTTGACTAAATTGGTGAATAACAAACGCTCTGATTGGGACAAACAGGTACACCACGCTGTTTGGGCATACCGAGTTGCCTATAAAACGGTACTCCAAGCCACACCCTTTCAGATGGTGTTTGGCCAGAACGCGGTGCTACCATTGGATTTTTTGATACCTACGTTAAAGATAGCACAAGAGCATGACTGGTCTGGCCATGAACTCTCCTCTAGAGTCTTTGATCTTGAACGTTTAGGGGAGACACGATTGAGAGCTGCATCAGGAATCTATGCAGCCAAGAAGAGGCAAAAGGCGTATTTTGATACACATGTGAAGGATAAAGGCTTGAAAGCAGGAGACCTAGTCCTAGTCTACACATTGAAGCAACATGCACAAAAATTAGAGAAAAGGGGCTATGGACCACTGATTATCAATAGGATCTCCACAAGCGGAGCAGTACAACTAGCCACTTTAGAGGGTGACGTACTACCAAGTTACATAAGCGGATGTAGAGTCAAGCTATATCAAGAACCCTTAATTGAAGAAATGCTCAATCGACTCAATACTGCAAAGAAACGTAAGGATGAGGAAAAGAGAATTCGAGAAGAAGCACAGGCTGAAGCTTTAGAACACATTCGACGAATGAAATTGAGAAGGCAAGGTAGAGATCAACCCATGACTGACGCTCATGAAGCTCTAGGTTATCACATGGCCATGTGCGAGGCTTCCAGTGAACTGGCCCGTAAGATAGTTGATCGACGATCTTTTGTGACCCTAGAAGTAGGACAAGCAGAGAGTGCAAGGACCGTGAGAGCTTTAATTGATTCAGGGGCGGCCACTAGTGCAGTTCGGCTTTTGTATTGCCAACAATTGCAATTGGATGTAAAACCCCTAGAAGCATATCTGATAGGATTAGGAGGTGTTGAAACCCCTTGCATGTGAGAGGTGGAACTTCCCCTCTACATTCAAGAGGTCCTCATGCCAGCAAAAGTACTAGTATGTGAAGACGAAGATCTTACCGAACCCCTCGTCTTGGGCCAAGACTGGATCTATGATCACGCACTCAACCTCAACCTAAGAAGTGGACTTCTTCAGGCTTGGGTAGGCCAAAGCCACCTTACGATTGAATTAGAAAATCAAGCACTCAAACCATTAGAATAGGCACCAACTCTTGGTCCCTCCAGGAACCCACATGAAGATAATGTTATTCTTGTCCAAAGTTCTATGGTGCAGAGGATTGTCACTCTTGCCAAAGGTACGGAAGTCAAGGAGGAACTCCCATCTGTTCCAGAGAAGAATCTAAAGGGGAAGGCTCAGCAACACCCGACACTGAGGAGACCGATGAACAAGAAGCATGAGCACCAACTTCGGCAGTATGAAGTGCCTCATGGCATGAAACAGATATGGATACGCAAGGGGGAAAAAATCATGCCCCCAAAGATAGGGTCTCAAAAGAGCATCAAGCAAGCCACACTGTCAAGGACTAAAACGAAGGAGATTCCTAGTCAACACTCTAGGCATACCATGTCTATTTGGGTCCCTAAGCTGTCAATGAAGGCTAGCCCCAATGCTAGGCAGATATGGGTGCCCAAGGCCTGCTTACGAGCCCAAATAGCTCCAACTCTAGTCACTAGCACAATTCAACACTCACAAGTCCTCTTGGCAAACAACTCAGGAACTCTACTTACATCCCACACTAACACGCACTCGGTCAAACCTAGGAATGTCTGGAAATGGGTACCCAAAAGGTCCCAAATCCAGCACAATGTAGTCCATGAACCTCTAACCGTCATCAGCTCAAGGAGCCACGAATCCTCAAACAAAGTCTGGAGAATTAAACCCTGTATCAAACCCCCAGACCCATTTTGTAAATCCATCCACTCTGAAGTAGATGCATTTTGAGTACCTTGCATATCCAAAGTATGCATCTAGAATGACACTAACCACTAATCCCCACTCACATCTATCACAAACACTTCATCTCTAACCACTAACCATCTGGATTGTCATGTTAGTATTGTGGAGGGAACACCATTACATTTTGTTTCCTATGCAACACTAATGTGCCTTTCTTCTTCTAGCAGATAAGCATCAAAAGTGTCATGGCAGTAGTAGCAGGAACAAGCTCCCAGGCGGGCACTAGTACTCAAAGCAATTGGGATACCATGCCTGTGGAAGCTCCACTAACAGCAAGACCTGAAGAGCTTTTGAATGTGAGAAGAATTCCTATCTCAGATCCACCAAGTGGCCTAACAGAAAGAGTTAAGGGGCACTCTCACTGGTTCAATGAGATGCCAGGAGATTTGGGAGATGCAGACCACATCTGGGAGTCCAAGTTGGAATTCGGAGGAGTCTGGTGAACATTTCAATTCTTCTCAAGAGAATTTGAAACCTTACAGAATGCAGCTCCTCTTCAAGATATTTGGCTGAAAGCGGGGTTGCAAGATTATTTTAGTGCAGCTTTGCCTAGACCTGATTTTCTGAGGTGCTACTACTTGATTGCCACACTGAAGGCAACAAGAGATAAAGATCATTCAGGCACATTCCTGGTGCCCTCTCTATCAAACCAGGAGGAAATGAAGAAGTTTGAGTTGAATATTACTTTAATCAGCGAAGCCCTTCAGATGTATGGCACCCATGTACCTTCCGATCGAGACCCTTTGATACCGGAGTCTATGAAGAACAATAAAATCAAGAAGTTGAAAGAAATGTGTGCTCTCAGCCCCAACATCGCCATACCATTACGGATGTGCCTTCAACACTTCACTTTCCCAGTGCAAGACCGGTTCACCCAACCTCATAAGAAAATATGGTATGGATTATACCTAGTAGAGACTGGGAGCTTACCAATTAAAATGCCCGTGTGGATCTTGGACCAGTTATATGAAGCACGCAAGTGAGGAGTGCGGAAGCCTACTTTGAATGGATGCTGTGCCATTACAAGAATTATCTACAGATGCCTTGCCTATGATGTACCGATCGCAAGGGCCCTTAAGTACTCACAACTGGAATTCTTCAAGGGGCGGAAGTCAGGGGTGCAACCCGCAAAAAGAATGCGTGGTTCGCTTTCACAGGTTCTAATCCCTCGTGAGGCCACCACAGAAGCTTCCCTCAGAGAAGAGGAACAAGTAGCCCCTTTCACTATCCATCTCCAAGGACCACGATCAGGGGGTATGGTACAACCCACTCCATCAGCCCCTCCACTACCCACAGATGTTGAGTTTGCATCCATGGCTACTTTGGCAGAGGATCCAAATTTTGACTTTGAAAGCTTCCTGCAGATAGCCCACTTATATGAGAGTGAGTTTTTCTCTGAGACCGACGGCCCTGAATCTTCATCCCAGAGAGCACGACCACATGGTGAAGCACGAAGAGTACATTGGGAGGATGAGGCACAACGCACGCAGGCGGGAGATACACATGAACAAGTGGAGACGCAGAGGAATGAATCAGAGGAGAGTGAGGAGGATGCCCCTACTTACACCGCACAACTTAAACGGCTCCACAAAACAATCAAGTAGGTACAAAAGAGGCATAAGCTATCAGAGGAGGCAAATAGAGCGATGGTGAATCAAATGCTTCAAGCAGAGAATGTGGACCCCCATTTTGTGGAATCATTGAACCTTTTGGCGGAGACATATGGGATTATAGAAGCTATGAGGATCATGTTACATCGCAACCCTCCTCAATACGATCAACGAAGGATTGATACACGACCACGAAGGGGGAAGATGATTCAAATGGAAGTCTCTATCGCCCTCCCTACCACCACTCAAGAAGATGTCCCCATGGCCAGCCCAACCAACAGTGAGGAACCAGATGTAAATACACAAGTACCATCTCCACCATCACCTCCCATCTAGCCCTCCGAAACCCTCACCACCAGTATTCTTGAACAATCAGTATTAACCCTTAGTGAAACTATACCACACACTACCATTTCCCCATCCGCCCCTTTACCTCCTTCCACTAGTTCCAGCCAATTTTCTGAACCCCATATAGGTCACCCTGCCACCGATCAAACTATAATAGGTCACCCTTCATATCTCCCAGCCCTCGGACAGCCACTTGCCACTAGCCAAACCTTAACACACCCATCTCCATTCACCAATACATTTCCTCTTTCCCAACCTCAGACCATTGAGCCCCTCTTCACCCCCTCAGAACCAACACAAGCCACCCTACCTCCATTGTTGGCAAACCTTGTAAATATGATGCGACAAATTGATGATTATAAGAGAAAATCCCTTTCCCAGCACACCTCACCCACATTCACACCCACCACTAACACACCGCCCACCATTCCCGTATTCACGATTCACACAACACACACAATCACGTCCGATCCCATGGACATTTCACCATCCATAGGAGCACCCACCACCACAATTGTTCCAACATCCTCACATTTCACTTCACTCATAGGCACATCATCCACTTTTCCCTTCCCCATTTCCCAACCCTTTGCATTTTCCACCTCTACCCCTACATCCACATCATTTAGTCATGCACTGGACACCATGTTCGAAGCGGCCACTCAACTTAAGCAAGAGTATAGATTAGTAGAAGAAAATAACACAGAGCTGTGCAATCTCTCGGCTCAACTCCAGGCACGTGTCAATGCCTTGGAGCTAAGTATACAACACTACAACATGAGGTGACGACCCTCCAACAATCCCAGGTGGAGCTTGAAGCCAAACATACAGAGACAACTAGGGCAGCGGAAGAACAACTCAGAGATCAGCTAGCCCGTAATGCTAGAATACGACGAAACATGGCTCTACTCCGACGCCACCTAGCGGCTGCACAAGAAGAGAATAGGAGATTACAGCAACAAAATCATGACAACCTCGAAGCCTCCATAGAAAATACTCTAGGGACACCCATCGACCTTGCTAACTTCCGGGCCATCCCTTCAGAAAGCATACAACAAATATTGGAAACCTATGCCAACCTCTTAGAAGCACATGATCAGCTTGCTGACCAAGTCAAGGAATTACAAAGATCCCAAGTGCCTACACCACACCCACTAAAACCTACAGAGATGGTTGATGTTGCTACTTCACCAGAACCTGAACCTTCAATGACCAATGAGGTACTTGAGCTACGACAACAGATTGCAGAATTAAAGATTAAGTTGCTACAATACGAATGACCCCCCTCTCCACCTGATCAACCAACAGAGGAGGAGGCCATAGCCATTCCAGTGGGGGAAACATTTGACAATACTTATGAGCCTCAACCTCTTCCAGGAGGCACAATCATGGAGGAGGGACAAGACACATATGAGGAGCCCCCGTCGGCATGGATGAAACAGGTAGAAGAAATGGGGACAACTCATGAGGAACGTATCTCAACTCAGATGTTGGCAATGAGGACCATTGAAGAAACCATACTTCAATCAGAGTATTTTAGACACCTTGCCTCTAGAAGACTGATAACTAGCTCCGAATTACAATATAAACCATACTTTGTATTGTTGGCAGACTACAACGCCGAGATCAAACGCAAAACCAACAAGTACCCTACTTTTGCTACCTAGTTTGAACCTGAGGACATTCCAGAGGATGCCCACAAAGGGAACATATTCCAACCAACCTGGAGGCAAAAGTTACTGGAAACCTATCCGGAGATGCTTCTTGGACATCAGAGCAACCAACAAAGTTGACTCGAGGTTGGAAGATTACTCAACCCCCTCAGTCAATTCTTAGCTTAGGCTAAACGGTAGCTTGGTGGATTAAGGATGATAGGAACGCCTCAAGTGCAAGAGACTTAAATTTTTCAAGTCCAAGATTAAAGCAAAGGTGTGTGATACGAAAACTTAAAGGGAAAGAACTTAAGTCTGACGGAATGAGAACTCAAAAGTACCACAGAAAGTCGATTCTTGACGCATATAGTGAGACAAGAATCTAAAGAAACTTAAAAAGAATCAAGAAAGGAAGAACAAAGAACCATTGACGATTAGAGCGTGTACTGAGTGTGCAAGGAAGAAAATTAATGAACCTTAGATCGGGCAAACATATAGGTAAGTCAGACCGACGAAGCCTTAGATCATCAGAAGCAAGTGTAGGCACTACTGCACGTTCCTGGGCTCAACAATTGAATAGTAATTACCCCTACGAGAGCTCAGACACAAGTGAATCAGAAATGGCATTTAGCACAGAAAGACCAGAAGGAGGGTCAAATGTTGCATATTTAGAAAGACCGAAGGACCCTATAGGACTCAGTTAGAATTCCTCCGAACCAACCGCTTAGGTGCTCACATCTATGAGGATGGTTTGCGAAGACAAGTGGTGCAAATGCATAACCCTAATCAACCCATTGGATTGGAACGTCCAGTGGTGAAATTCGAGAGAGAAACTTACATAGACAAAGAAGGAACGATGTACATCTTAAGCACGCAGCCAAACAATACCAATGAGTTTGGTGTAATTCAGTTGGAAACGGATGCGAGATCTCAAGGAAAGGAACCGTTAGAAGAACCTAGAACACCTAGAGGGAAATCTGTACTGACACGAGTACTAGTTCCAGATTGGACCCCTCAAGACAATAGAAGCATAGAGCTGTTTGTAAACAAAGAAACAGACGAAGCATTTTGGAGGTACAGAACGGAACAACCAAGTGAGGTAGGCTCCATCATAATCTATGAGTTCAAGGACCCGGATACACCTGAAAGGTTGTATACCTGGATGAGACTTCAGAAAGAGTATTTGTGGTACCAGACCACGCTAGAAATACATACACATGGAGAGGTGAATTGGTATTCCCTCCATCTTGAACAAACGTAAACGCGAGCCAACAAGGGGCTGGAACATCCTCATCCCATGGCATGCAAAGAGAGAAGAATAAAGAAAGACCTGAAGTTAGTTTCAATCACCCCATAGGAAGAGATAGAACAACCACGAACACTAATAGAGCGGATAGACAAAGAGAACATGGAATACTAGGTGGTAGAGATGATTTTCCTCTACCAAGACCACGAGAACACGCAAGAATACTGAGACCCACTCAGTTAGTGAAGTCCATGAAAAATTATTTTGATGGGACAGGAGATCCCTATGACCATGTCGCAGAATTTAAGCAAGTGCTGAGAGCAGAACAAGTCGAAGACATGTTCATGCAATATAACGTGTTTGGACTAATATTAAAGAATACCGCTTTAACTTGGTTCCAACCATTGCAACAAAGGCAATTTAGAGATATCCATCACTTTTTAGAGTCATTCATCACTGAATTCTCTAAAAGTGGGATCAGACATGACACGTCTTCATTGATTCATAGCTTCAAACAGACCCGTCAGGAAACAGTTAGACTGGCATGACGTCGGTTTAGACAATATGTTGAAAGATGTCCAATGCAAGAGTTACCTTCACAAGCCAAACAAGTGTCATTGTTTCTAGACGGCTTGTTGAGCTCTAAACTACGCTCCTACGTGTACTTAAAAGAACCCAGAATGCTAGAGCAGTGTGTAAGAATTTGCATAGACATTGAGGACAACTTAGGAGACGAGTTGGAACTCTCAAAAGTCTACAAGGACTCGGACTGTTCTTCTCTAGCATCCACAAAATTGTCTAACTCAATAGAAGACCTAGAAAAAAAAGTGGCCCAGAAACTAGGAGTTTCTAGTAAACAGATGCCCAAGTTAACAACTAACGTACGTTGTTACACTTGTGGTGGAAATCATTTGGCAAATGTGTGTCCCAATGCAACACAACCGCAAGCCAACCCTAGTGGCCAATATTGCACTATTGAGAGAAGATACACGAATCATACGGCTCAGGATTGCCCATATAACAAACAGGCAGTGAGACAGAACTACCCGCAAGCATACCCGCAGCCAGGTAGGTATCAAGGCCAATACAATGCTCAGCCATATTACTATAGGCCTCCACAGATTTATCCATATCAGGCTCAACAAAGACCTCAACCTGTCTTAGCTCAGCAGCCACCCCCACCAGCGAATGTCATCTCAGTCAAATACGTTGCTGCAGAAGAGAACCTAAGTAGGGCCTTAGTGCCTTCTTCACCTTTGATCACAGAGGGTGATCCGAACTCAAACAGTTTTGACTCCACTCATGTAGATAGTCCACCCGCTTATTACATGGAGTCACCAAAACACGTGGAAACATATCATTATGATAGCCCACCAGTGGAACCGAGTTGGGAGCCCGACTATGCTAATGTGATGTACACAAACCCAAACACACGGCCCCAATTAAGACAACAAAGACCATAGGGCCCTAGAGGACCATGCTTTAGGTGCCAGGGAGATCATTTCATAAAGGATTGTCCACATCCTCCAATAGCAGGACAGTCACAGTACTATAATATACAAGGCTTTTGTGCCGATTGTGGTAAAGAGCATGTCATAAAAGATTGTCCTAAGAACCCAGTTAACACTTCAAATGTGACACCGATCAACGTGATAGGTATTGTAAACAACGCAGATGGATCCAACCCTACATGCGTGCCTATCCAAGCTATAACAAGAGCCCAGGCGCTCTTACAGAACCAACAACTTAATCAGGAGAAAATAGCCGGAACTAGTGAAGTTGCAGAATCTAGCAGTAAAAAAACAAAATCTTGGAAAGATTCTAGAGAAAGAATTAAGAGAAAATGGAGTAAAAGGATAACAGAATTGGAAGGAAGTCTCAATGAATCTAGAGCCAAAATCCTAGAGTTGACTTCACAGGAATTGAATCAAGAGAACCCAACTCACAAATCAGGATCAATTTTAGCAGAACCCATACCGAAAAACCTAGACATGATGTTCCATGCATATCAAGCTAGAATAAAAGAAGGACCTCAAGTAGATGAAATGAGTAAGAACTACCCTCGAGCAGACTTAGAAATAGAGAGGACTAAACTTTGCATGAAGATGGTAGAATTAGCACAAGTAATGTTTGAAGCCTCTAGATATCTAAATTGGAATAACATGGCAAAACCTGAATTACACTTTCAAGGTCTAATGGAGAGGCTAGAATACTTGATAGAAAGCAAAGAGAAAAAGGATCAGCATAGGAATCTTAGTGTCTCAGAGACACCGGAAAAGAATGCACCATCCCTGTCTCAAGTACCCAATACAGAAAGTCAAGACAACCTATCTTCTATACATAGATATTCACATGAATTTTTGAGAGAAATCCAAGAAGAGAAATGGAGAAGAGAACAAGGAACCCATCCTCCTATTCAAGAAATAGACGACTTGCAGGAACAATTTCCCCAAGACATCCCCTCTATTTACGATGATGTAGAGGAAGAGCAACTGAGTGAACACACAGGTTTTGAATCTAATTCTTTACAAGAATTACCTCAGTTCACAGGACCTTGGGAAGACAAGTCTATTAGCATGAGAGCACCCACGATAATAGTGAGGAATGAAGAATCAGTGATCCCTAGAAACACAAAAGTGGTCAAGAACGCTAAAGTTCAGTGTCACCTCACGCTTGAGGAATTATTGAAGGTTAGGCCAGAACTGTGGAAACACGTAGCAAATCAATTGCCTGAGCTTGCTACTACTCCCTCACAAATAGGAACACACAAGAAGGTACCAGAGATACCAGTAGAAAAGATCGGAGATGTAAGTGAAGGAGAGGAAGGTAACACTTATCTTCCAATAACTCATCAGGGCTACACCACGAAAGCCATCTTAGATTTAGGAGCTGGAGTAGCCATAGCTACCACCGCTTTATGGAAACGTTGGGGTAAGACAGCACTAAGACCCACCAGGATGAAGCTACAAATGGCTGATGGACACATAGAAAAACCATTAGGCTTATTAGAAGGTATATCTCTCACCACTTGTGGTGTGGAGTTTGAGCATACCTTTGCCATTTGTGATTTTGCTAAAAATCATGCATACGAGATGATATTGGGACGACCATTCATGCGTCAGTTGCAAATTGTACAAGATTGGGGAACTAATTCTTTGTACTTGCAACATTTAGGAGTGACTACCAAAGTCAATCTTAAAGACTATTCCCATAGAGACGTACCCCCAATACAATGGAATACCATCCATAAAAACACAAGTAGAAACGGAATCAGTACACTCATTAGAGTCAGACCCCTCATGGTTGCACGAGGACACTCATTTATGGATGTGTAAAGTGGCAAAACAAGAGGAACGGTTAGAAGCAAGGACCTTAGGTGCAGAACAACATCCACAATCTCTTCAAGACCCAGCGTACGCACATGTAGTATTTCCAGATGAAGAATTCGAACCCCATGGTTGGGCAGAAATCCTAGCAACCATGGATGTAGCCATCAATGAAGAACAATGGACACCCCACTGCGACGAGGATGGCTATGAGATTTTAGTTTTCACGATAGAGCCAATCATGTGTATTAACCTTAAAAAAGTTAATGCCGCCACGATTAGAGACAGTTATCCTCTTCCTATCACGAAACATTTATTGGAAAGAGTCGCGGGCAAGGAAGTTTACAGCTTTCTTGATGGATTCTCAGGCTATAATCAAGTAGCCATAGCTCCAGAAGATCAACATAAGATGGCTTTTGCCACAGAATGGGGCATATTTGCATTTCGTGTGATGCAATTTGTCTTAACAAATGCACCCTCTACTTTCCAGCGACTCATGTGTCATGTTTTTAAGGAATTCTTACGCAAGAACTTGGAAGTTTATGTCGATGACTTATGTGCACATTCAAATGAGAGTCAGACACATATCCTAGAGTTAAGACAAGTATTTGAAAAATGTCAAGAATATAAGGTTTGTTTGAACCCAGAAAAGTGCGTTTTCATGGTCAGACAAGGTAAAATTCTAGGACACATTGTGTCAAAGAATGGAATCTCTACGGACGAAGAAAAAGTGGAAGTGATTGCAGATCTACCTAGACCAACTAACATGAAAGAGGTACAGGCATTTATGGGCCATTGCGGTTATTATAGACGATTCATACACATGTATGCAATCATAGCCAAGCCATTGTACTCTCTTTTGACCCATTTTGAATGGACAGACGAATGCGAGAATTCATTCAATGAACTCAAACGACATTTGTGCTCAGCACCTATATTGACAACCCCGGATTGGAGTAAGCCATTCCATGTACATGTGGATGCATCCAACTATGCCATAGGATGTGTGTTAGCACAACCCACGAATGAAGGAAATATAGATCTTCCCATAGCTTACGCGAGCAGGCAGTTGAACGCAGCAGAAAGAAATTACACCACGACGGAACGAGAAGGATTAGGGATGATCTACGCAGTAAAGAGATTCAAGCATTACTTGTTGGCAAACAAGTTCAAGTTCTTTACATATCATCAAGCATTACTGTACTTAGTCAACAAACCATGTAACACAGGATGATTAATACGTTGGTTTCTATTACTCATGTAGTATGATTTTGAAGTAGTAGTCAGGAAAGGGAAGACACATCTCAGAGTTGACCATCTTTCAAGATTAACCTCAGGAGAAGCTCCTCAAGGAATAGTGGATGAATTACCGGATGCATATTTGTTTAACCTGGAGATAGCACCAGAATGGGCTAAGCCTATAGTCCCAATTCTCACGTATGGACCCAAGAATCCTAAGTTAAGGATCAAGGAAGGAGAGATTACTAAGTCTCAGAGATATCAAATAATAGCAGGAAGCATAAATAAACAGGAGTAATCAAAAGATTCTTGCTTGTTGTGTAGATGAATCAGAACATGCAAATTGGTTGCAATTAGCACATGTAGGTGCATTGATGCAGCATCACTCAAAACATCGTACTTTGCAGACTCTGCATAGACTAGGAGTATATTGGCCTTCTATGAAAGCAGATGTCTACAAGTTGTGTAAAGAATGCCCCGTTTGTTGTGAAAGACCACCAGTAGAACATGCTACATTATATCACGTGTCTCTCACACCAAACTGGAGTGAACCTTTAGTGACGTACTTGAGGACGAAAAAATTCCCTCAAGAAATGACTCTAGCGTGACAACGAAGTCTAGAGCAAGAAGCTCAAGACTATTCACTTATTGGCGATAACCTATACAAATGAAAACGAGATGGATACTCAAGACAATGTGTGCATGAGAGTGATTACTTGAGTGTACTAGAGACAGCACACCAAGGTGTCGCAGGAGGTCATTTTGGACTCGATAGGATAATCAAAGCCATCCTCTTTGCAGGATTATGGTGGCCCACTCTTCACATGGATGCACATACCTATGTAAAGAGATGTGATGTGTGCCAAAGAACTCAATTTCCTACTCGCAGAGATGAAATGCCATTGAAACCCATGATGGGCGGACGTGCATTTTCTAAATGGGGTATAGACTTTGTAGGACCCATTAACCCCCCTGCAAAAGGTACACATGCTGAATACATTATTGTTGCGATAGATTATCTTACCAAATGGGTAGAGGCAAAAGCCACAAAAAAGAATGATGCACACACTACTGCAAAATTCTTATTTGAAAATGTCTTTACAAGATATGGATTGCCTATAGAGTTAGTGAGCGATCGAGGAACTCACTTTCTAAACCAAGTCATTGAATATTTGCTACAGGATTTTATGGTGATTCACAAGAAATCCGCACCATATCATCCTCAGGCCAATGGTCAGGCTGAAAGCACGAATAAGATCCTTTGTAATGTACTGACGAAACTTGTGAACAACAAACGTTCAGATTAGGACAAACAGTTACACCATGCTGTTTGGGCATATTGAGTGGCCTACAAGACCGTACTCAATGCAACTCCCTTTCAGATGGTTTTTGTCAGAATGTTGTGCTTCCTTTGGACTTCTTGATATCGACCCTTAAGGTTGCACAAGAAAATCAGTGGACCGGCCATGAATTATCAGCAAGAATAATGGACTTGGAACGATTAAGAGAAACCAGGCTGAAAGCAGCAGCAGGAATATACGCAGCAAAGAAGCGACAGAAAGCATATTTTGATGCACATGTGAAAGATAAAGGCTTGAAAGAAGGAGATTTAGTCCTAGTATATACGCTAAAACAACATGCACGGAAGTTAGAAAAGCGAGGTTATGGACCTATGATCATTAACAGACTCTCGACAAGTGGAGCAGTACAATTAGCCACCTTAGAAGGAGATATAATGCCTAATTACATTAGTGGCTGTAGAGTCAGGTTATATCAAGAACCTCTTACTTAGGATATGCTTAGACGATTCACATTGGCAAAGAAGCGTAAGGAGGAAGAAAATAGAATAAGGGCTGAAGCTCAGGCAGAAGCTATAGAATGCATTAAGCACATGAAGTTAAGAAGACAAGGACTAGGGAGAGAACATTATAACCATCTGGAAACATCACCCAGATATCCCATGGCCATGTGTCAAGTAAAGTCATCCACTCATCCTAGCATAGTGGATCGGAGACCATTCATTACAGTCAGGCTAGAGCACGGCAACCCTTGCCATCAGAAATCTCTTCAACCCTCAATACCACCACATCCGATCTCCACTTTTGTCCCTCTGCACCGACCTATCACCCGATCACAAACTCTTAGGAAGTGGATACGAAAACGTATCCAGAAGTCTTCTTCTAACCCTTTGTCTAACATAACTACCACCCCGACTAATCTACAACCTTGTAATAACTCATTCATGACTGAACCTTGTATAAATCCACACACTATAACCCAACATCACCTATAATAACATCTCATCAAAGAACTGCATGCAATATCCAAAAACATATAGGTGTCTAGAGACCTGCACTAGTTCTGCAAGAAGCATTGCATCAATCACATCACAACACTTGGCTACACGGGTTACACATCGGTTATGGAAAGGGATTGCGATCTCACTTTAATGGGATCATAATTAATTTCCATACTAATGTGCTAATCTTTTGTAGCAGATCTTTTCCATTAGCACGTCAATCATCATGCAAACCGAAGAAGGACCATCTGAAGCTGGAACCAGTATACCCAGGGCTACTATTAGTGATTTACTCGCTGAGTCCCATCCGACGGCTCCACCGCCAGAATTTCAAGGTTTCCCAGGACCGATGCCTATTGACGATCCTCCTAGAGGGTATACTGAGAAGATTCATTGTAATTCTCACTGGTTTCAAGGGCTAGCAGGACCCTTGGCGGATGCTGAGTTTATATTTGAGGCTAATTTGACTTTTGATGACCGTACCTGGGGCAAATATCAGTTTCTCTCAAGAGATTTCGAAGGGCTACAGAACACACAAGACTTAACACATGTTTGGGCAAGAGCCGGCTTCACAGAGTATTTCAGTGACCCTTTGCCTAAACCTGACTTCTACAGATGCTATTACTTAATCACCACTTTGGTAGCTTCAGAGAACAAGGATCTGCCAGGCACCTTCATACTGCCATCCTTAGTGAACGATCCACCATATAAAAGATTTTATCTCTCTAAAGATTTGATTCGAGCTACCATCAAGATTCATGGAACCCACACGCCCACAGATTTCGGCGATCACACCTGAGCTTTCATTTCCACTGCGGATATGTATGCAGCATTTTGCTTTCCCCGCTCAGGACAAATTCACAATGCCTCACAAATGAATATGGTTTGGTTTGTATTTATCTTGTGTTGGACCCCAGACAGTTGATCTAGCTAGCTAGATCATTGATCAGATGTATTTAGCACAACATAGATGGGAAAGAAAGAAAGTCATCAATGGATGCTGCGCACTGACTAGAATTGTATATATGTGCTTAGCATATGACTTGCCGATTGAGCGAGCATTGACCAGTGAGGAGCTGAAAGCATTTAAAGGAACATCAAAGAAAGCTAGGAATCCTAGCAAAGGAAGAGCAGGAAAGCGAATGAGAGGAACTATCCCCTGCCTTCAGGTGCCAGAATCACCCTCACCACAACCCTCTCCTGAACAGTCTCCTACTGAACCCCCTGTACAACCCATTCGCATAAGGTTATCAAGCCAGTTATAACGGAGGGCACTACCAGCACAGTCACTACTCAAGCAGCCACAGTCCCAGGACCTACCACCACTACAGCAGAAGTTCCCACCACTATTGGTGTGGAAACTTTCTCTTTTCTGATACCCCATTTAGAAGCAGAACAAGCAGACACCACATTTGATTTTGAGATGCAGGATGTATTTTCAAATGAATTTCAGTTTTCAGAAGGCCAGATCTCTCAGGAATATGAAAGGCCCAACTACCCTACCACACCGCGAGATCAAGCACAAGGACAAGTAGTGTCTAGTTCCGAGGAAGAAAGAACAGAAACCGACGAAGATGAAGGCGATGACGAAGCCAGTCAGGGAACTCATGAATCCCAAGAACATGTGCAAACAGACGAACAAGGACAACAAACCGACACCCAAGGCGACACGAGCACACACAAAGAAGAAACCTTCGAAGCCATCAAAAAGTTATAACGTACTATGGAAAAGGTTTGGGCGCATAAGAAGTTGACTGACGAAGAGAGCCAAACACTCATAGAACAAGAGCTTGTCTCGGGCGGGTTCGAAGAAGTATACATCAGAGGTTTCAAAGAGCTTGTCAAATCAGTTGGACCCACTGAAGCCTTAAGATATTTGCAGAGAAAACTGCTACCGCAGTATGATCCTCACAGAATCCGCCTACTAACCAAACCGGGTGAATACATTCGGGTACCCACTGGCGGTCAGTCTTCAGAACAGGCTAGGGAAGCACATCTCATCGTTGAAAGCTCATTGGCAGAGGACACCATTATCGTCGACTCCCCACCTCGTACTACCGCTGTACATACCACCACAGTCGTCGAAGTACCGACCACCCCAACCGCTCCTCCATCACCTCCCATCCATTCAGTCTCCCCCATACACCGTCCTTCTCCCAGAACAACATCCTCTTTCTCCGGTGGAGTGGCAGAAGTCGTCCTTATTCCCATTCATCCCACAATTCCCACACCCACTCAACCTAGTCTACCCCCTAACACATCCACCTTTCTATCCAACCCATTTCTCCATCCATCTTTTCCATCCTTCCCCACACCTCCAAGACCCCTCTTCCCATTCCCACCTCCATTAACATTCTCCCCAGTCTCACCTCCCCGACCCACCGTAACCCCTCTTTCCCCTTTCCACCAAGCCGTCCAAGACAACCCCTCTGTAAATTACTCCTCAACCTTTGTAAATCCTGTATTTACACCCACACACTTACCCACGATCACACCACTATTCACAGTCACTGCACTCGACACCACATCGAGCGATACGGATATATCACCCCCCACTGCACCTCAACTCACTTCATTTGTGGCACCACAATATTTAAGCACACCACAATTTTCCACAATCACCACAGCATCCACTTTCCCACCCCCATTCCCCGTTCCCTTTGCATCTACACCCACTGCATCTTCACTTAGCACACCATTAATATTATCACCCACCATAGACACAACATTTCCATAGATGTTCACGTGTATGATGCAAGTAAGAGATGAGTTCACATCTCTTGGAAATAATTATCAGCAGCTGCAGAGGACAACCAACAACTTACAGTCGTAGCTTAATTCATTGTCGATTGAGAATGCCTCATTGAATACTCGATACCAAGAATTACGCGAGGCATACCACAAATTGGAAGTAGAAAGTGAAGAGAAAGCCAAAGAGGCCACTGCTGATCTTGACAATTTGTTAAGGGCCCAGACAGTTCGCAATGCGACGCTTACATGGAACATGGGCTTACTCAGAAGACATCTAGCAGCAGAACAGAGAAAATTTAGAAGCTGCTTTCGATCATCCAGACCAACCATTAAGTCCTAGCCGATTCAAAGCAGTACCCTCTGAATCAATGAAAATGTTGCTCGATGATCACATCAGATTGCTCGATGAATATGATCGAATGAACGAAGAATATCAGAAGCTAAAAGAAGATCATAAGCTACTCTAGCTCAGAGCACCTGCAACACAAGGACTACCAGCTCCTGCGGACCCATCTCCTGACATCCTACAGGAACTCAATGCATTACGGGCCCAGGTATCAACTCTTGAATCGCGGATAGCTATATATAAAGCACCACCAAGGCCAGATTCCCCACCCGAGCTCCCAGCTGATGAAGAAAATGTAACCATTCCGGTGGAGGAAACCTTTGAAGAAGCCTACGAGCCCCAACCCATCCCAGGCGGACGCGTCATGGCTGAAGGCCAGACGACTTACGAACTTCCTACTCCCGCATGGATGAAGATAATTGAAGAGCTTGGAACCACCCACTCCGCACGAGTAGAGGCGCAGTTGCACACCATGGCAATGATTGAAGAAAGAATTTTACAGTCGCCCTACTGATGATGAGTACTTGGGTTAAGGCACCACTACACTTAAAATACAACCCATGTTGGGGACCAGTGCCACGTCGCCGTTCCTGGAAGGCATTTGCGATTAAGATACAAAACAACAAGCAATGCCAGGATTGGCTAAACTACCCATACTTCAGGCCACCTACAGGACCACCCACAATCGGATACATGATGGCCACGATTCGCCACTGGATCCCTCGCTTGAAACATATGGACGATATAGCAACGCACATGACTGTCAAAATCTTTGACATGATGCAGATGGTTTTTAAAGTCTTCAGACATGTCAAGGCACCTCATGTAAACACCCCGGGCTTCGAGCATGGCAATCTAGATCTTGCATACGATATGAGCACAACGCCATCGCTATGGGTGTGTTATGCCTGGCATTGCAGAATTAAATACCTACCGGCGTGCTACAAGCAGACCTTTGAAGAAATGTTCACAACCGATTTTTGGGAATACCATTCAGAAGTGTTCATCAGCAGGCCCACCCACTTGCTTCAATTATTCGCCTGTGAACAGATGGTTTATTCCACACATTATCGACTCCCACCACCTGATGAACCGCAACCAATTGATTGGGAGAAACTCGAGGCAGATTTGGCCCAAGGCATTCGCATATCAGAACACACCCTCGCTCAGGAATTACTACAAAACTACATCCGACAGACCGTACAACAAGGTTCTGTCGAGGACGAGAGAAGCGAGAGGGAGGGGGGTGTTGGCAGTAGCCAGAGGCATAGAAGACGCGGAAGCATGTAAAGACAGAGCAGGGAGCCAGCCGAATCAATTTTTCAAGGATTTATGTTATATAAATATTCTTTAAAACCTCCAACAGTGATTTTCATCACTATTGTAACATATGTAACATAGAAAACACCCTTTTTGTAATTCATAACTCCATTTTGTGCAAGCCGAGGAGCCCTCGAGCTTGAGGAGCTTAGGTAGAATGAGCGTATCAATTTTGGTTATTTTTAGACACCGTTTGCCCTCTCAAATAGCGCATAGGACCTATTTTTTAACTATGCCGGTCACTAGATGTGAAACCGGTCAAAACTAGTCTAGAAACTATAAAAAGAGCTAGAGAGCTCATTTTTGAGGTTACTTAGTGTTAGCTTGTGTGAGTAGAGAAGAGATTAGAGCTATTTTGAGCTTGTAAGAGTGTTCTTGAGTAATAGAGTTGATTTCTCACCTTCCATTGTGTCTTGCTTGTCTCTTCGTAGTGTGTGTGCATCTCTATGCTTCTCACCTCCACTCTCACTTCATCTCTCATTCACAATCTTCATATCACTCCTATCTCTTCCGCAGATTGACATTAAGGAGGTGGAGCTTCTTAACGTGGTTCTCACCATTGTGCTAGAGCAACATGTATCTTCAAAAAAGTAAACATAACTTATATTTTTCATAATATGATCTATTATTTTTTTAAGTATACACAATAAGGAAATTTTGGTTTTTATATTATGATAGGTTATTTTGAGTATTGAATGGTTTAAAAACGAGTATAACGGTAATCATACCACAATGAGAAGAGAATCATGAGGGTTTGGACAATCCATTCTTCGAAGATAATGCGATCTACTAACAAACCATATACTCTCCCCATGCAGATTTAACAAATATTTCTTTCTAAAAAATGCTGATGCACATCCTTGGTGGCAAGTCGTTCATGTTCACCTAGATGTTAGCCATTGTTTGAAACTTTTACTCTTTAAGTTTGAAAAAATCATGATGATGGTTCATCATCAAATATTGATATGTTGGCATTAGAAAGAGAAAGAATCATTCTACTTGATTGTGAGAACGTTATACATAATGATAATGATAATATTATATGTGATAATTCTACATATGGTGAAGAGAAAGAACGATATGCAATTGATGTTAATCCATCCACAAATAAGTTCAATCATGAGAACACAACTGTAACAATAGATGAAATGGCAAATATCAATAAAGACAATGAAAATGAGACTATGCTAATGATTTACCACAGTGATGGTAACAACTAAAATACATGGCAAGTTCTACTTGCTGACTCGATATTCATGGAATAATCTAGGTACTTCTCCTAAACGTAATTTTCTCACATATGTATATATTTATTTACTTATGTATGTATGCAATATATGTGCATGTACATGTGCAATATGTATACATGTACATATGCAATATATATGCATGTACATATGAAATATGTTGGGGATGCAAGGGTCATGTAACCTCATCCCTATATTCATATACATATATTTTTTGTAGAGCATTGCCTCAAGAAGATCATTATGTGGGTTTCGAGGACCACTCATATGTGCACATCTCTCTTGGATGGTGTGCAAGGAGCTTCAATAGAAGCTTAGGGTACAAGAGGTGAATATGCAAGTCGATATCTTCTTGATAGCATGTTGGTATTTCAACCATAAATTGAGCTTAAAAGCTCGGATTGATGCAATTTAAAGTTTTATGTGTAGCTTACACAGATGCCTATGTTATTTACAAAAGAGCATAGAATTTGGTTTAGTTTTACTCCATTTAAAATTCAAAAAACTCATAGTGATATAGAAGTCGAATCTATAATCACTTACATAGATGGTCAGAATTTTGATCATAACTTGAGTTCTTGAGCTTGGATTGAAGAGATTTGAATTGTTGTGTGTATCTTGAGAAAGCACTACAAGTTTTAGAAGAATGTAGGTCCAAATAAAAAACATAGGTTGCTAAAAACACAAAATACAAACAAAACGTGTTATAAATGAAGATGAAAATGATAGCATATGATTATTTTGCTTGTATTTTGAGTTATACACAGTGGATTGAGGTGTTCTAAGTGTGTTTGTGTAGCAAAGGAAAATTTGTACAAGTTCCATGAAGAGGAAAACTTGAAAATAAGAGGTTATGAGCCCGGAAACAACAAAATACAGAGCAACCAATTTTCACCATAGAAACCCTTATTGCTTTTGGAGATTCATTTTACTTTGAAACTTTCATGAGAGATATTTTGATGTTCAAGCTCTTGCTTTTAGAGCTTGAAGGCATTGACTGTGTATGATCTATGTGGATGCTCCTCCATATGAGAGTAAAGAAATTTATGTTAAGATTTGCCATATAAAATGGTCTTATGGTATTATTTTTAGTTTATGCCATTTCATCTTTGATTTGAGATTGTGGTTTTGTCAGTGCATGTACAATGGAATTGTGATCGTTTTTTGTTTATGCCACTTGGATATGGATTTGGTTGCCTATTTAACACAACTATGTGAGAGATTGATAGGATCTTTGGTTGGTACTTGTATTATTGTTTTTCTTTCTAGGTATGTGATCTAAGTTGGAGTCTCAGTTACACACCCATTTTGTCACATTGATTGGTGATTCTATTAGCATATGGTCATTGATTTGTTATTTTATTTGCTAGTGTGATTCTTGGAATATGTGGATGGTGATTTCTACATGGTTATTTGGATCTAGAGTCCATTTTACAGAGGAGATGTTACCAAATTTTGTTAGCTTTTATGCTAGAAGAGTACTGTAGTGGATCCTTGAAGCTTGTGTGATAGCTTTGGATCTCATTTCAGCTCTATGTACTTGGATAAGATCACAAGTGGATTGTGATAAGTGGAACTAGTTCTTTTGATGAGATTCTTTCTTGAGTGGGAGGTGCATGGTCAGTTTATTTAAATGCATGCCATCAATTTATTGGTGTTTATGTTCATCATTACATATATTAAATTAGTGATAGGTGGTGATAGGTTTCTCATTCTTATTTCTCTATTGGACATCCTATTTTGATTGTTCAGTTTATAGGGGATACTCTATCAAATTTTTCCCAAGATCCTTTCACATCCACTTAGTGATTTTGGAGACTTGATGAGAAGGCTTACTCATGGTTTTATCTGCATGCTAGATCTATGATTATATGATAGGTGGTTCACATGTTTTCTTCTAGAAATTTGTGATGTGAGTTATGCATATGGATATGCAAGCGTGATCCTATTTTTTATAGATATTGTTTCTAGTCTCTTATTAGATTGCTAGTCTCTTGGCTTGTCAGCATGGTGTATTCTCCATTTGATTGCACTGGCTTTTCGAGATTGAAAGATGAGATGTGCCATACATTTGTTCATGCAAGGTTACACATGTATATGCATAGAGATGCACAGAGGCCTCGTGACATGACCGACCGTGTATGGATGTATATGGATGCATTGGACAACTCCACTACCTAGTTGCATCTTGTGAATTCTATATATGAGTCTGATGCATGAGGAGTCATCAATGAAAGTAACATAAAACCTACAACCACCCATAGATGTGGTCTTTGCAAGACCCCAGACATGTGTATGTACTATTTCTAGCACATTCTCACTAGCATGCTTGTCATGTGAAAATGATGCTCGTGGGTGTTTACCAAATCAACATGCTGCATCCCAATCATTATAGACTACGCACTTCTCGCTGCTAACTCTGCCTTGTTACCATGGTATTTATGGGTTTACTTTTTATTTAGCTATCGGTTGTCAATCAAGATGAACGTGAGGCAGGCCGTTAGGTGTGAAGCATTGCTCAACAAGTTAGAAGCATCGAAGTTGAAATTTGGTAGTCCATTGATAATCTCCTTTGACTGCATCAACTTTAGCCTCTACAAATTTGCATCTCCAATTCATTTGTGCCAAATCTCTATATCAACAATAACTGCTCCACCTTTTGCAAACATGGCTACATTCATTTCAAGAATTTAAGGTGAAGATCCTACCCACTTTGCTTCTTTTGATAATCAATCTTCAATCCTATTTGTACCCTTCTACATATAACCCATCAGCATTGAACCTAACTTGTAATCCTTGGTCAGCCATTTTTCCAACAAAAACCATCTTCTTTGTTATATTCGGAACATGGAGCACATCAGCAAGATGTTTTACCTTACCAACCTCCATAGATAGTGTTATGCTTCGTGTATGCTCAATAGGATGTGATGTGTGATTGCTTATTTCAACATATCCAAGAACTAGCAATTTCTGTAAACTACTAAACCATTCTGCATGAATCGTCATGTGATTTGAAGCGCTTGAATCAACATACCATACATTACCATTCGATTTCAAAACATCAGCAAACATCGTATTCATCATATGATGTTGGATCATGAAGAGCTTGTGAGAATCATATGTGGATGCATAGATGTTTTGCTACCTTTTCTTACTTTGATTCTTCAACCTGCAATCACATTCATGGTGACCAGGTTTACCACAATTCAAGCATCCTTTATTGCCATTACCTGAATTATTTGTTTGGAAATTTCTACAACCTCTTTGGCTCCCCCTGCCTCAAAACTATCCTCTACATGCATGATTCTGTTGTTTACCTTGTTCTTGGTTACTATGTCCTTCCACTTCCAAAGCCTCTACCTCTGCTTCTTCCTCTACCATAGTAGAATACTTTCTCACAACTAGGTTTTCCTTGGGAGTTTGAGTCCTCACCAAGATTCTTTTCTTTTAATCAGCATGGATACCAGATCAGCAAAATTAAAAAAATTTCCCTTAATTAAATAGAAGTTTTGAACTACTTATATGCATCTCCTAACCATGAAGTGGCACTTCCACCTTATCATCATTATCTAAATTCATGCAAATAGATGCAAGTGCCTCACATATGCTTTTGATTTTTAATGTGTAGTCACTTACTGACATGCCCTTTTTCTCTAGTGTATGCAGCTCATTCTTGAGTTACAATTCTTTGTATTGATCTCACTCTTGACATCCTGTATGTCCCCAATCATGCTATCTTGTATGCTTACAGATAGCCAATACATTACCTTTCATGATCATTGATAACCTTCTTCATATGCTCTTAACTAGTCAGCAGTATGATTCCTCTCTGGTAACTAAGGAGCATTTTCGTTCTCTCCTTTGATGTACTTCCAATAGCCTTTTCCCATCAGGAAATCCATCATTCTAAATCTCCAAGAATAGAAGTTGTTCTTGTCCAGCTCATTGCTCATAAGATGACTCAATCCATCCGCATTTGGGATTTCTATAACAATTCACAACTATAACAAATCTCCTAATCTTCAATCACAATCCCACATTGAATAATAGACTTCGGCACAACAAGATATAAAGAAGAAAAATAAAGTATACACAAAACAAGAAGAGAGAGAACTTTATTATCTATGCAGATTTACAAGTAGTTCTGATCTGCGTTACAAAATCTATCATTAACTTCAATGTGAAGCCTCATCCACCTGACCATCCCCGAGCTGATCTCAGTCCCAATCCCAATCACAATCACAATCTCAATCCCAATATCAATCCCAATCTCAATCTCAATCGCAACCTCAGAAGCCAAAAATGATCGTGATGAATGTACGACCATCCTCACTCCCTATCTCTTAGTCTTCGTCTTTTTGGATCTCCACCTTTCTCTAGTGCACAACCAAATCACGCCTTTCTAGACATGCACACTTAGAATCTGCATGCTCCAAGATAGCATCTTTTTGCATGTCTCATGTGTTAGAAATGTACAAGCTCAAATGTGTGTGAACCAAGGCTTAACTCAAGTGCCACATGTTGGCATACAAGCACGAAGGAGCAGTCATGCACAATCCGGCAACAAGGCCTAATTATTTTTTCCATAAACTATTTCCAACTCAAGTGATTTCATCACTACACAATACATTGTAAATTCTGTTTTTGGTAGAATAGACTCCATTTTTTTCAAGCCGAGGAGTCCTCGAGCTTGAGGAGTATTAGAATTAGCTACATACCAATTTTCATAATTTTTAGATTCTTTTCGAGCCCTCAAATAATATCTAGAACCTAAATTTTAACTAGGCTGGACACTAGGTCTGGACAAGACCAAAGCTAGTCAAAAACCTATAAAAAGAGCTAGAGAGCTCATTTTGAGGAGAGCTTGTTAGTGATTTGAGCTTGTATATGAGACTTTTTGAGTAATCCAAAGAACTCCATTGTTCCTCTCTTTGTTCTTGCCTTGTGTGCATGTGTGTGTGTATGTGTGTGCATGTTTGTGTACTTCTCGCTCACACACTTGTGCCATCACTTGCTCGAGGTCTTCATACCATCCTCATATCTTCCCAGATTGATATTAAAGGAGGTGCTACTCACCACTGAGCTACACCAAATTTTGGCGCCATTGTTGGGGATCAAGATTTGAGGACAAGCGTGTGATGGTAAGATGTAGAGAGGACGCATTGGAATGGTAAGTAGTAGGTAGTTTCTTTGTTTTTCACTATTTCCATATCTCCATCTCCATCTCCATTTCCATCTCTGCTCTACATCCATCTCCATCTTCCCTTCATATTCCCACTTCCATTTCATTCACCTCATTTGCATAGTGAGAGTTTGAGAGAGAGCTAGAGCGCATTAGTGTTTTTGTGTGTTTTTCTTGCATGTTCTTGTAGGTTTCAGCACCATCATCATCCCTAGCAAGCTCAACAGGTATGGAAATTGTCTGCGCAATCCCCGAGATGTCAACCTTGAGTTATCGTGACAGACCGAAAAGTCGCCCATTTCATGATTCTGATTGCACCACGACACAACGCAGGCTGAGAGCTCCCAGGATCACTAGCTTGATCACAGGAATTCACCATATTCTACTCTATCGCGACATACCAAATCCGTGACAGACGACACATGCCCGTCTATCGTGATAGACATGGCCTATCCTGACAGACTGAACCGACGCGACACATACCCGCCTATCACAATAGACTGACCCACGATAGACGATAGACCCATCTATCACGATAGAACGAGCCACGATAGACGAAAGACCCGTCTATCGTGATAGACCGAATCCCGCGATAGACCAGTTTTATGATAGACACCCATTTAGCGCGACAGACACGTCTATCGCAACAGACTGCCGGCCATGATAGATCACTGCCTATCGCGATAGACCATCCCGTCTATCACGATAAACCGACTTTTTTGCAAATTTTTGGGTGTTCTAGTTTGGTGATTTGGGCATAATTTTTGACAACTTGGGGCTATTTTAGAGGCTTGTAAGGGGGCAAAAGACCTAGAAAGCCTTAGAAATGTTTCTTGAAACCTTGAGAGCTGATTTTGACCCTTAAGTGCCTGAACAGTTATAACTTCACTATATGAATTCTGATTGATGAGATTTTGGTCTCGTTGGGAAGCTCGTTGAGAATCCTAATGGATCTCAATTGGTTTTTGTAAGAATCATACATGGAGTTTTAGAATATGTATTTTTAAGTTGACCATTAGGTGGGATTACGTGGTCACATTATTTTTTTGGGTATAGTGAACTATTCCAAAGGAAGCCTATACTTTTTTATGTCTGTCAGTTCATTGTGATAAAAGGCAATATTAACTTGTGAACCTTTGCAGGACCATTCGGAGCAATCAAGGCATCCAAAGCAAAGCTAGCAAGGGTGAACATCAAGCTTGGGAGAAGGCTTCCTAGGCTTGCATCTGAACAACACGTGATTTGAGGTTGGAAGTTCTCACAACCCTCCTTTGTCAATTCCTAGCTTAGGCTAAGTACGACTTAGATGTGGTGATTAATTAGGGTGACATTAAGCACGAATCAAGTCCAAGAAACCTAATCAACTAAGTACAAGCATTAAGTAGGTCTCAAGTGCAAAAACCCTAAGGGACATAAGTAAACTTGAATCGACCAATGATCAAGTGCGATATTCACTTAAGTATTGCCTATGACGTGATTTCAAAAAAGGTCTTAAGACAATAATCAACTATAAAGAACAAAGTGATTGATACAAACTAACCTACAATGGGATTGTACTTGGGACTAGAGGGTAGAGAAACCAAGCATATGAACCTTCAATCAGGAAGATGCCTAGGTAGAGATAGGCAAAGCATTAGATCTTTTGAAGCTAGTTTCAATCATACTACTAGGTAGTGGGCCCATCAGTTGAGTGATTATCCATACATTCTAAGTTCGGAAACAAGTGATCCAGAGATGTCTTATAACATGGAGAGACCAGTAGGTAGCTCAGGAGTGGCGTACCTAGAAAAGCCAGAAGGACCTTACAAGACTCAATTGGAATATATCAGGACCAACCATCTAGGTGCTCGCATCTACGAAGATGGCCTTACAAGATCTATTGTCTGGATTAAAAACCCTGATCGACCCCTTGGACTAGAGCATCCGATAGTCAAGTTAAAAAATGGAGCATACCTAGATAAAGAAGGAACGATGTACGTGGTGACCACCCACCGAGATAGGACAAAAGCGTTTGGCAATGTGATCTCAGAGGCTGACATAGGTGACATAGAGCAAGGTAACTTAGGAAGAGAGCCGAGAACTCCCTGAGGCAAATCAGTTCGGACTAGAATCATCACTCCAGAATGGGTTCCCCAGGACAATAAGAGTATAGATCTGCTCTTAAACTGAGAGACTGATGAAGCTTTTTGGAGATACAAGCCTAACTAGCCTAATGAAGTAGGAATGCTCACAGTTTATGAGTTTAAAGATCCTGACAGCCCAGGCAAAGTGACTTACTTAGACAATACTTCAGAAAGGATCTATGGGGTCTCGGAGCATGGTAGGCATGCCTACACTTGGAAGGGTGAATTTGTGTTTCCCCAACCAAGATCAAATCTCTTATGGTCCCCAAGGTGCTGGAACATCCCAAGCCCATGGAGCTCAAAGGGACAGGAGTCGAGACAAACCAGAAGTAAGCTTTGCTAACTCAATAGGAAGAGAACATACGAGAACGGAGGCTGATAGAATGGAAACTGAAAGACCTAGAGACCCAAGGAATCAAAGAAATGTAGATGAATTCCCTCTACAAAGCCCTAGAGAGCACACGAGGACCTTGAGGCCTACACAACTAGTAAAGTCCATGAAGAATTGCTTCGATGGCACAGGGGACCCGTACGATCATGTGGTAGAGTTTAGACAAGTCTTGAGAGCTGAGCAAGTCGATGACCTATTCATGCAGTATAATGCATTTGGTCTAACTCTCAAGAACACAGCCCTTACGTGGTTTCAACCACTACACGAGAGGCAGTTTAGGAACATAGACCAACTTCTAGAAGCTTTCATCACGGAGTTTTCTAAGAGTGGTATAAGGCACAACACTTCCTCACTAATCCATAGCTTCAAACAAACGCCTCAAGAGACAATGAGACTTGCAGGAAGAAGATTCAGGCAATACCTAGAGAGATGCCCAACGCCAGAGTTACCCACTCTAGCCAAACAAGTGGCCTTATTTCTAGACGGATTGTTAAGTACCAAATTGAGATCATATGTGTACTTAAAGGACCCTAGATCCATACAAGAGTGTGTACACATACTCATAGAAATTGAGGATAACCTAGAAGAGGAATTAGAGCTTTCAAATATCTATAAAGATTCAGATAGTTCTATTAGCCTCACTTCCACACAAGCCACATCAATTGAGGATCTGGCTGACAAGGTAGCCCAAAAATTAGGAGTCTCTAGCAAGCAGATCCCTAGATTTGCCCCAGCAAAACGGTGCTACACCTATGGGGGAGACCATATGGCTAATGTGTGCCCTATCATGGATCAACCCCAAGTGAACCCTAGTAACCAATACTGCACAATAGAGAGAAGGGACACTAACCACACCGTGCAAGATTGGCCATATAACAAGGAAGCAGTGAGGCAGATTTATCCACAGTCGTACCAAGAGCAAGGAAGATACCAAAATCAATACCCACAACAACATTATAGTAGGCCTCAACAACCCTACCAACCACAATATCAAGCCCAGCAAAGACCCCAACCAATTCTAGCACAAGAACCCCCTCCTCCAGCCAATGTGATTCCAATAAATTACGCAGCTATAGAAGAAAATTTGAATAGAGCCTTAGTGCTAGTAAACCCATTGCTTTCAGAAAGTGACCCAAGTGATCATATTTTTGACTCCACTCATATCGATAGCCCACAGGCTTACTACATGCAATCACGTGAGCATAATGAGTCATATTACTATGAGGACCCAAGCAAACCTAGTTGGGAGCCAGAGTACGCAAATGTCATGTACACAAATCCTAACTCTAAACCTCAACCTAGGCAAGTAAGACCCCCATTCCCTAGAGACCATGCTATAGATGTCAGGGAGATCACCTCATTTGTGGTTGCTCTATGAGGGCGCCTACATAACCCCAATCTGTGACAATTCAGGGTTTTTGCCCCGATTGTGGGAAAGAGCATCGCTTGCGTGACTATCCTAAGAACCCTAACAATATGCAGAAAATCACTCCTATCAACATTATTGGGTTAGTTGTAGACTCTACAGGAAGTGTAACTTCCATTGCCCTAGTGCAAGTAGCCATTAGAGCCTAAGCTTTGCAGCAAAACCAAGGTTTAGGACAAGAAAAGAGTTCTGAGGTTAGTGAGACTAAGAGCATAACAAAGAAAAGGACCCGAGCTTGGAGGGATAGTCAAGAGAGAATGAAAAAGGAATGGGCAAAGAAGATGAGCGAACTTGAGGAAAACCTGAAAGAAACAAAAGCCAAGATAATTGAGCTCACATCTCAGACTCACTCTCACACTACTCCACACCCACCATTCTCCTCCAATCCACCACCTCACACAATCCCACCTCCCCCTAGAGTAGGATCAGTCTTAGCAGATCCCACTCTCGAGGACCTAGACATGAGGCTTAAGGCATATCAAGTCAGACTCCAAGAAGGGCCGAATGTGACAGATCATGACAAATGTTACCCTAGAGCTGACCTAGAGATAGATAGAACCAAGCTATGTGCAAAGATGGTAGAATTGGCCCAAACCATGTTCGAAGTGAATCGCCTCTTCAACTACTCTAGTTCAGCTAAGACATAGTTACACTTTGATGGAATGTTAGACAGATTGGAGAGACTAATTTCAAAATCAAGAAAGGAAGCCACCTTATAGGATAAGGAAAAAGCGAGTGAAAGAATGAGCATTCCTCCCACGGGTGCTTATTCCCAATTCCACAGAACCAGACGTATCTTCGTCTATGAATCGATATTCCCCAGAATTTCTAAGAGAGATTCAAGAAGAGAAATGGGAACCTTCTTTATTTGGGACCAACTTAAAACTAGAAAGTTGGAAAACGTTGTTGGATTTTGGAAACTTTCTCCCATGTTGAATTTTCTTCAGTTCCATCCTTCCATTTTACTCATCACTCTTCATACAAGTGACTTCTTTTACGTTTATCTCGGGTGCAAAGTATCCTTTCAAGTTCACGAGGAACTGTTTCACTTACGGGAATTGGAAGTATAACCTGTTGTCCAACTAGATTATCTGAATCTGTCAGACTCTTTCTAAGTCGACTAACATGGAATACTGGATGAATCCAACTATCATCTTGAAGTTGTATTTCATAAGCCCACAAACCAACTTTCTTGGTGATTGGAAAAGGACTGCAATATCTAGGCGACAACTTGGTGCATTGTTCACTCTTGAACTTTTCAGATCTTTCAAGAATACGAAGATAAACTTGATCACCAACCTGAAAAGCACTATCTCTTCACTTCGGATCGGCATAAGCTTTTGCACGATCTTGAGCTTTCTTTAAGTTTTCTTTAGCTAACTTAAGTTTAAAGTTCATGCCTTGAAGGAATTCTTGAGCTGCTTGAACTCGTTCGTTTTGAAGTCCCACTACATACGGAGACCTAGGCTGGAATCCATACATCAACATGAATGGACTATATTCAATTGATGAATTCTTGGCACTCTTATAGGCAAAATCAGCTAAAGGAAGATAGTCTTCCCAATCAGTCTGTTTGGAAGCAACATAAGCTCTGAGTATGTCTTCCAAAATCTGATTGACTTTCTCTGTCTGTCCATCCGTCTGGGGATGTTCAACTGTACTTAAACTTAGTTTAGTTTCAAGTCTACTAAAGACTGCTCGCCAAAAATGACTTGTAAATTGAGCATCTCTATCAGAAACTATGTCTACTGGAAGACCATGGAGTCTATAAAGTTGATTTACAAATATTTTTGCAAGTTATGGGGTCTTATAAGTAGTCTTGACTGGAATAAATTGAGCAAGTTTAGTCAATCAATCAACTATAACCCAGACTGAATCAAAGCCTTTCTGAGTGCGGGGTAATCCAGAAATGAAATCCATGGAAATACTTTCCCACTTTCCTTTGGGAATTTCCAAAGGATGCAGCAACCCTCCAACTTTAAGTCGTTCAAATTTATTGACTTGACATTTATGGCACTTGGATACATAGTTTTGCACATCTCGATGTAAACTAGGCCAATAAAAATGTCGTTTAACTAACTCATAGGTTCGGTTAATACCAGGATGTCGTGCACTTGGAGCATCATGGCATTCAAAAAGTACTTGATTTTGTATGTTTGGCATACTTGGGACACAAACCTTACCTTTATAAAGCAAATATTCATCTTGGAGAGAATAGTGTTTAAACTTTCTCTCAGAAGTACTTGCTTCATTCTGTTCAGCTTGTTCAACTGCTTTCCATTCTTGACTGTAGCTTGGATCTTCTTTGCAGCTTCCTTTCAAAGTTGAAATAAATTCACTTTGAATTTGTACAAAACTTAGGTTGTTCAACATAGGCATCCGACTTAGGGCATCTACCACTGCATTGAACTTTCCTTTTCTGTACCTTAGTTCATAATTGAACTCTTGTAACTTTTTGGCCCATCTTGCTTTTCTACCTCTCAGATCTGGTTGGTTTGCAAACCACTTGATGCTCTCTTGATCAAAGACTATGGTTAACTTTGATCCATACAGGTAATGGTGCCATTTCTTTAGAGCATTTATAATAGTGAACATCTCTCGCTCATAGGTAGAGTAGTTTTGTTGAGCAGGACTTAGCTTTCTACTCTCGAAAGCTATTGGTCGACCATCTTGGCTTAGTACTGCTCCTATCGTAGATGAACTTGCATATGTTTCTAATCGGAAAGGCTTGTTCAGATCTACGATTTATAGAACTAGGGCCGAAGCTAAAGCAAGTTTAAGTTCTTGAAAACTCTTTGCTTGTTCCTCTTTCCAATTTATCTTTTGATGCTTCCCTTTGAGTTGATCCGTCAAAGGTACTGCAATTTTGGCATATCCAGCCACAAACTTCCGATAATATCGTGCCAATTCCGAGAAAACTTTGTAGTTCTCGAATCGTCTTGGGCTCAAGCCATTCAAGAATTGCTTGGACCTTTCAAAAGGTTGTCTTGGGAATATCATCATCTTTGATTCTAACCTGATGATAACCTTGGCGTAAATCAATCTTAGAAAATACTTTAGCCCCCTTTAAACTATCGAAAAGATCTTCGACTAGTGACATGCGATACTTGTTCTTTATTGTAAGATTATTTAAAGTCCTATAATCTATGAATAGCCTTATAGTTCCATCTTTCTTTTTTACTAGAAGGATGGGTGCTGCCCAAGGAGACTGGCTTGGGCAGATAAATCTTTTATCCAAATAGGCTTGAATCTGATTCTCAACCTCCTGATTCTGGACATAGGGGAGGCAGTATGGGTTTTGGGATTTTGGCTTGGTTCTCGGAAACATATCTATATTTTGATCGATGTTTCCACGAGAGAGTGGCAAGCCGTGGGGTAGTTCCTTAGGGAACACATTTTTAAACTCCTTGATTAAATTGTTAAATTTAGTATGAACTTCACGAGGAATAAAAGACGACATAAGAAACTTGCTTTGTATTATGTATATTCATTACATCCGTGCCAAGAACAAGAAAAGCTTGAGTCTTGACTTCCATATTTAGAAGCTTCTTAAGTTAGTATATGAAATCAAAGGGATACTTGGAACATCATGCTCACCCTTGATTTTATACACTACACCATCGCGCTGGAATTCCAAAGTGTTAGTAAATTAACACCTGGTCAATGAAGGTCCTAGACTCCATAGCCACTCTCTCCCTAATACCAGATCTACCCCATCCATGTTCATTATTTGGAAGTCCAAAGTGTATTTAAATCCTTGGATTTCTAGTTCCAAATTAGATATCATTGTGTCCCAAACACGGGTGTCTTGACTGTGCATCATGGAAACAATGTATTTATGAGGAGATGGTCTCTGAGAAAGAACTAGTTTTTTCACTAACACATAATTAATAAAATTATGCGTAGCAGAGTCATCCACCATTATCCGGATGGTGTGCCCTTTGACTGATCCATGCAGCTTGACCAAATCATGTGGACTAAACTCTTGAGGTTGCCACATGTTTTTGGAGATCTCACATTTGTGGGTATTATCGTAGTGCATTATCTGAACCTTTTTTGCACTTGAATTTGTATCCAAGTCCAAAGTTTGAATTGTTGGAGTTAGACGTCTACAGAAGCACGCGAACAACACAAGGAAGAAGAAGAATCTTGGAGCACAACACACAATACTGAATGTATTACTAGAGAATGTACAAAGATAAGTAGCCCATTAGGGCAATAGGCGTATATACAAGCCGGGGGAAAAAAACCTCCTAAAGAGGGAAAAAAGTGCCCAGGTGGTCCTAGTGTGTTCACATACATCACTACCTAAATATATCCACAAATCTCCCCTCGGAGTGATGGGGTGAACAAGGAGCTGGCACTCATGTATAAGGAAGTGCCAAGCTATGTGGAAAGCACTCCACAAAAGGAAGTAAGCCCACAGCTTTGCGGAAAGCTTCAAACTTCTCCCTAGGCTGAGCCTTCGTGAAAAGGTATGCAATGTTCTCCTACGTGGGCATATATGCCAAGCTGATCTCCCTAGTAGAGAACCTCTCCCTGACATAGTGATAATGCATCTCAATGTGCTTAGTGCGAGCATGGAACACAAGGTTCCTCGCAACTGCCAATGCGCTCTGACTGTCAGTGAAGATGGTGGTGGCAGAAGTCTGACCAACACCCAAATCAGCCATAAGGCGTCTGAGCCACACACACTCAACAATAGCTGTGAAAGCTACCCTATACTTAGCCTCACAACTAGAAGTGGCCACAGTAGGCTACTTCTTGCTCAACCAAGATATACATGGGCTACCAAGCATGAAGCAAAAGCCACTAGTGGACACACGAGTGTCATAGCAACCAGCCCAATTAGAGTCAGAAAAAGCATGCAAATCTGGCGATAGTGATCCCCCCTTAGGATAAAACAACCCAAGTAGTCGAGTACCACTCAAGTAGCGAAAGATGCGCTTAACTGCCTGCCAATGCTTTCCTAGGCAATGCATAAACCTACTCATCTGTGAGACAACAAACTGAATATCTGGCCAAGTAATGCATAAGTAAATCAAGCATCCAACAGCCTGCAGATAGAGGATAGCATCAAATGCATCTCCAGCATCATGAAGAATCGTAAACCTATCTCCATAGGAGTGGCAATAGGCTTACAATCTTCAAGGCCAAAACGATGCAATAATGTGTCAATATATTTCGTTTGACACAAAGCCATTCCACCATCAACTTGCATAAATTGAATGCCCAAATAGTGATGCAAATGCCCCAAATCAGACATCTCAAATGAAGCATGCAAATCAGCCTTAAAATCAGCAATATGCTTCTGAATAGGACCAGTGAGCAGCATGTCGTCAACATAGACAACAATGATCATAAGCACATCATTACAATGCTTAACACAAGGTGCTTTCAGTTGGACTATTCTCAAAACCATGCGCAATCAGATAGGCATGTATGTTCTCATACCAAGCACGTGGTGCTTGCTTTAAACCATATAATGCCTTCTTTAACCTGCACACTAGGTTTTCAAGCCCTTTCTGCACAAAGCCACGATGCTAAAAAACATACACTTCTTCATGCAAGTCACCATTCAGAAATGTTGTTTTAATGTCCAACTCATGTACATTCCAACCATGATGAGCTGCAAGTGCACAGATTCTTCGAACAGTAGTCATACGGCATGTAGGTGCAAAGGTCTCATCAAAATCGATGCCTCTTTCCTGTGCATAACCCTTTGCAACAAGCCTAGCCTTATACCTGTTACCTGTACCATCCGGTTTACACTTGAGCTTGTATACCCACTTAGTGCCAATGGCCTTCTTGCCTAGAGGCAAGTCACATAAAGACCAAGTACCATTGTTCATTATAGCATCATATTCAAATTGCATAGCAGCCATCCAATTTTCTGAATTTTGTCCTTCATCAAACAAAACAGGCTCATTCTCATCACAGAGACTAGATGCAGCCATAGCATAGCAATCTGATGCAAAAGAGGCACTATGAGAGCCTCAACGAGTATGATATGGCAGAGGTGCATCTAATTTGCTGTCACGCAAAGTCTGCACCAGTCATTTCGGCATAGTTTTTACCTGCTCAATATCAGCTCTCTCATGAACTAGTGCATCATGTAAATTTGCATCAGAAATGGAATGATCTCCATCATCACATGAAACCTGCAAAGGCTGACAAGTTAAACCTCATTCGGACCAACACTAGACTGTCCACCTGTAAAAAGAGGCAGCAAAGTATCATACATGTCTTTGGAGCTAACAGATATCTCCTTAGTACATGAAAGCGATAGCTGAATAGCATCTTCAACAAAAAAACATCACGGCTAACCAAAATGCATTTAGTCTCTGGATGATACAGACGATAGCCTTTACTTTCAGAACTGTACCTAACCAAAATACATTTTACTACTTTATCATCCAATTTTTTGCAATGTTTTTCAGGCACTAATGCATATGCCAAACAACCTAAAACACAAAGATGAGCAACAGATGGCTTGCGATCATGCCAAGCCTCATATGGAGTGATAGATTACAGCGCTTTAGTGGGATGTTCAGTACATATGCTGCACACATGATAGCCTCAAGCTAGAAACTATGTGGTAAAGCTTGACTCTTGACCATACACCTTGCCATCTCCATGAGTGACATGTTCTTTCATTCAGCAACTCCATTTTATTGAGGTGTATACGGCATTATACACTGGTGTTTTATCCCATGTTCAACCAAAAATGCATTAAAATTAGAAGACATATATTCCCCCTCCCCCCCGATCTAAATGGAGGGTGCCTATTTTACATGCTCATAGATTTTTAGCCAAAACCAAAAACTCTTTGAAGCACATGAACACTTCAGACTTTGCCTTCAATGGATATAACCATGCATGCCTGGAAAAATCATCAATGAAAGTCACGAAGTAAAGATAATTTCCAAAAGAAGGTGTCTACATAGGACCACAGACATCTCTATGTACAAGTTGCAATTTCTGAGTAGTCCGAAGTGAACCATCTTTTGGAAATGAGGAATGCTGTATTTTGCCCAAAATACAGCCTTCACAAACATGTTTTCCAGGTGCCTCAAGTTTGGGCAAAGAGGACACCATTTCATATTTGTGTAGGCATAGCAAACTAGCAAATTTCAGATGACCAAAGTGTGAATGTCAAAGCTTTGTATCTGAGATAGCTTGAGAATCATGTACCACACATGCCAAATCATTCACAGATCTTTCATAGTCTATGAGCTTATACAGCCCACGACATAAAATGCCAGAAGCAATAATCACATCGCCATTTGACAGATCATGAACTGTACACCTGTCATCAACAAATTTCACAACCAAGACAATCTTGGCTAATGCAAAAGCTAATAACAGGTTCTTCTTGATCCCTGGCACAAATAAAGCATCTGACAAAGTGAAAGAACTACCATCAGCAGTAGTTAAAATGATCTTACCAACTCCTATAATAGGATAAGAGGAGATGTTGGTGCATGTAATAGTATTCCTTGTAGGGGCAGGCTCGAGTGAAGAGAAGAAACTACGCTGCAAGGTAATATGTTTGGTCGCCCCACTATCAAAGTACCAAACATCTGAATCTACTACAGACATGCACTGCTCATGAGAAGATGGGTCAAAACTGCAAACAGTAGTAAATGCCCATTCTTCTTCCTGCATAAGATTAGCAGACTCCGTTTTTGGTGTAGAGGCTTCTGCAACAACCATTCCAGCCGCTTTCTTCTTTGCCTCTTTTGCAGCCAGTTTTGGACAGTTCTTTATGATATGATCATTCCCTTTACAGTACTTACAAAACAATTTCTGCTTTTCTGATTTTTTTCATCTTTGTCTTGATTCTTCGAATGTGCATCATTTGCAGATTTTTCTTACTAGTAGAAGAGCTCCATTTTCCTTTGCCCTTCTGAGTAGCCAAGAAAGCTTGATCTTCAACACGCATAATGGACCTGTTTTGCGTGGACTGATATTCCTGCAATAGAACAAAGACTAACTCCTCAAATGATAAGGCATTTGGATTACCTTTCATCATCAACCAAAGAGTAGAAGCAAAAATCTGATATGAATCAGGAAGACCATTCAGAACAGTCTGCATAAGTGAGCTATCTAGTATAATCTCATCAGCAGAAATCAACTATTCCTTCAAGTCTTTGATCTTTGTTAGGAAACTGTCCATAGAATCACCTTCATTCATGTGCTCACTCTCCAACTGTTTTCGGAGGTAAGCAACACGAGCCTCATTCCTAGCTTGGTACAATATGGTAAGTGTATCCCAAGCATCCTTAGCTGTTCTGCAAGAGCAAATATGAGGAATAATGCCACGTTTGACAGACAAAGCTATCAATGCATGTGCTTGGGCATCTCTGCCATCCCAACGAATCTGCTCTGTAGTAGGTGCAGCAAAAACCGAAGCACGAACAGGAATATGCAAAATATCATCATCTTCGATACCTTTTGCATCAGCTTAAGTACCTACAGTTGTAACAGTTTTAGGTATGATAGGACATATTTCGACACCTTGCACAATGTTCCACAGTCCTTTTACAACCAACACATGTCGCATCATGTAAGCCCATAACGAGTAGTTGGTAGCATCCAACTTATCCTCAACAGCCAACATACAGAATACATCACTGCTTTCAGCCCAGACGAATTTCGCTAGACCTGTAGCAGACTTTGAGATGCTTATACTGGCGAAGAAAAAATGATATATACCTTTGGCATAAAAAGACAAAATAGCTTGCACAAGCACTATGATATTGCATTCGAAGGAGTGTCAAATCTGAGATACAAACGGAGGAGTGTTGACGGTGCCCTATATGAAGCGACGACCTACTCTGATACCAATTGTTGGAGCTAGATGTCTACGGAAGCACGCGAACATCACAAGAAAGAAGAAGAAGCTTGGAGCACAACACACAATACTGAATGTATTACTACAGAATGTATAAAGATAAGTAGCTCATTAGGGCAATAGGTGTATATACAAGCCAGGGGAAAAAAACCTCCTAAAGAGGGAAAAAAGTACCCCGACGGTCCTAGTGTTTTCACACACATCACTACCTAAATATATCAACATGAATGAGATGTATTTGCTGCTTACCCTTTCCCTTACTTTCTCTTCCAACTGGATAGGCACGACTATGATGTCCTGGCTTGAGACACTTAAAGCACAAATTTTGCTTTTGCGCTTTAACATGATCTTCTGGAGAAAGTACGTGTCTAAAAATACAAGGTTTTTTAGACATCCTTTCATTCGATCTTGCCCCTTTTCCCTTGCCCTTAATGTTATTCTTCTGGGAATAACTATTTTCTTGCGAGACATCCAGACGTGAGTTATACTCATAAATCTGTGCAACCTTAATTGCCTCTTCCAGGGATTTAGGTTCATGTCTTTTGACTTCATTTCGATTTCACTCATTAAGTCCTGTGAAAAAACCGTGAAGACGATGAAAGTTATCTAAGTTTTGTAATTTTAGAATAACATCTCGGTATTCTAAAATATAAACTGATACCGGTCTACCTTTTTGTTGAATTTTATCCCATGCCTCCCAGTTGTGTTCCTCCTCATTCTCAGGGAGAAACTCTTGCTTGAAGAGGAGAGAAAATTCAACCTAGGTAGTAGGTTTCTTGTGAGTCTCAAAGAGACTCATCCACCAAGTATAAGCCTTGGGTCCTAGTGATAAGCTTGCTTCTACTACTCTCACATGATCGGAGGTATGCTTGAGCTCGTGGACATCATTCCACTTCTCCAAGAAGGTCAAAACCGCATCTTTATTCCTATCCTTATCCTCTCCAGAGAAGTAAGGAGGTTAGCAGCAAACTCCAGAGAATAGACGAAACGAAACGATCTCGACTCGAGATTAGCAGAGGTTAGACAAAACCAGAAGCAAAATATCAGAGTCTGAAGATTGCCAAACGCTTCAGTGTAATGGATAGAATGCTTCGCATCAATCTTGCAGATACTGGGTTCGATACCCGCGTGCCCACAGCTCCTTTTTCAATATTTTGTTCCTTGCCTGTGATAATGATGAAATACACTACTGACGTAAACAAGTAGTAACCTTACCAATGAGATGTTGTGTATACACAAACTCTTTCGTGTGCCGAGGTTAGAGGACCGAATCTTTCCGTCTGCGATTTGATTTTGCTTCAATACTTATATTTCTGATTAAGAAAGCTGACAACGCGCGAATGATTGAACTTCGTGGATGAGCCGAGGTTAGAGGACCGAATCTTTCCGTCTGCGATTTGATTTTGCTTCAATACTTATATTTCTGATTAAGAAAGCTGACAACGCGCGAATGATTGAACTTCGTGGATGATGTTTCTTGGAACGGACTTCTGCAGTGCCAATGCCAAATTAGGATACGCTTCTACAGCGTGGTCACGATGATGGCTTCTTCCTTGGTTGAGAGGACAACCTTCACGCTGAGAGGTTGTTGGTTCGAATCCGCTCGGTGTTCTCACTTTTGATGTTGATGAAAGAAGCTTTCAGTAGCTTTGTGAAGATTTTGATTGATTTATTACGGAAGAATGTTGGCTTCTTGGATAAGGGAGAGTCACGAGACGCAATAGGTTACGGGTTCAAATCCCGTCCGCGATTACAACTAGAAAGGTTTATTTTCTGGTAAATCTCCTCAAGTTATGCCCATCAACACAATTTCTGCAATTCAAGAAAACCACGAGCAGAATTTTTCCGCCTGTTGGAGAGCTATGCACGCAGAAATCTCACGAGCAAGAAGATCTATGAGAGCTATGGAGAGAGCTCTGATACCAATGCAACAACGTAGCCACAGGAAATGCTCTTGAATGAATGACTCTCCTCCCAACCATATGCCTCTATACTCCCTGCTTCAGTAGGTGGATACTAACCATCCAAGTGTCAGCCATGTAACTACATGTGCGCCAAGTGTCCCAATTAGCCAGAGTTAACTCAAGTGGATGCTTCTAAAAGGTTCTAGAGTGCTTTGGGGAAAACACTCTTCCCATGTATCCCATGGGGGTTGAACTCAAGACCTCCTCCTTCACACCCTTGAGTCTTAACCACTAGGCTAAGCGGATTACTTGGTCATAACTAAATGACCTACTAGTAAGTCTAGACTCGAGATCTTTGGCCACACATACGGATGACCAAACGGTGTCCGATTTCAGATCTTTTTGAACAAGTCGGACCCTTAGATCATAGGCTTACTTTATTACAAGGACCATACATTGTTGTGTAAATGATAATACTAATATGGTCTTCCATTCATCTATCACACATCGGCTCTCACCGTGCCTAACTACATCCATGACGGACGGAGCGGGCACTAGTTTGGAAGTGGATTGGGATGCCATACCCATGGAGGCCCCACTGATAGCTAGGCATGAAGAGTATCTCAATGTGAGACAAATACCCATCTTGGATCCACCAAACGGCCTAACAGAAAGAGTAAAAGGACACTCTCATTGGTTCAATGAGATGCCAGGGGCATTGGGTGATGCAGCTCACATCTGGGAGTCTAATTTGGAATTTGGATCAGTTTGGTGGACATTCTAGTTATTCTCGAGAGAATTTGAATCACTACAAAACACACCGCCTCTTCAAGATATTTGGCAGAAAGCGGGAATGAAAGTCTACTTTAGTGCAACCCTACCCAAGCCAGATTTCATTAGATGTTACTATTTGATTTCAACTCTCAAGGCTTCAGGAGATCATGTACGGTCAAGCACATTCCTGGTGCCTTCTCTATCAAACAGCGAAGAAATGAAGAAATTCGAGTTGAACCTTGCCCTAATTAAGGAGGCTCTCCAAATGTGTGGCACCCATGTGCCATCTGATCGGGACTCTCTGATACTGGATACTATGAAAAACACCAAGCTAAAGAAATTGAAAGACATGTGTGCCCTCACGCCAAATATCACCATCCCATTACGCATGTGCCTTCAGCACTTTGCATTCCCATGTCAAGATCGGTTCACTCAACCTTACAAGAAGATTTGGTTTAGCCTATACTTAGCAGAGACAGGGAGTCTACCCATCAAAATGCCGGCATGGATTCTCGATCAATTGTACGAAGCAGGCAAAAGAGGATCATGGAAGCGTTCTCTGAATGGCTATTGTGCCATAACCAAGATCATATACAGATGTCTAGCATATGATGTACCAATCGAACGTGCACTTACTTACTCACCGCTACAGTCATTCAAAGGATGAAAATCAGGGGTTCAACCAGCTAAGCGCATGTGGGGTTTGCTTTCATATGTCCCAATTCCTTTCGAGTCCACCCAGGAAGTCTCCCCTAGAGAAGAAGGACAAGTGGCCCCATTCACCATCCATCTCCAACAATCACATTCAGAGGGCACTACACAAGCCACTCCTTCAGCTCCTCCATTACCCCCGAATTTTGAGTTTGCCTCCACAAGTGAATTGGAGGGAGCTCCTTCCTTTGATTTTGAGACCTTCTTACAAAAAACGTAGTTGTTTGATGTGGAGTTCTTCTTCGACACTGAAGGTCCAGGATCATCATTCCATAGAGGATGCCCACATCGAGAAGAACGATGGGTACATTGGGATGATGAAGAACAACAAGCTCAAGTCGAAGACACACATGAACAAGAGGAGGAACAGGAGCACATAGCAGAGGAAGATGAAGAAGAAGCCCCTGCATACACAACAAAGATCAAACAGTTGTATGAGATGATCAAACAAGTACAAAAAAGGCATAAGTTGTCAAAAGCAGCAAACAGAGCAATTGTGAACCAGATGCTTCAAGCGAATGATGTGGACCCTCACTTAATTGAATCCTTAAATCTTCTAGTAGAAACTTGTGGAATTGTAGAAGCAACGCGGACTCTTATACATCGTCCCCCCACTCAGTACGACCAACAAAGACTGAACACGCTGTCGCGAAGGGGTAAGATGATTCATATTGAAGTATCCTCCCCAATCTCTACCATAGCACAAGAAGAAGTTTAAAGGACCAACCCCCTAGACACTGGTGCCCTTGATCCAAGCACATAGATACTATCTCCGCCATCATCCCCCATCCACCCTACCCAAACCCGCACCACTAGCATCTCTGAAAAACCAACATTCACTTTTCGTGAGCCTACATCACACCCCACCCTTTTTTCATCCTTCCCTTTCCCTACCTCCACAATTTCCACCCAATTTTTTGAACCCCAAATAGGTCTTCCCGTCATCCAACAAACCATAGTAGGCAGCCCCTCTTCTCTACAAGTCTTGGAACATCCACTCACCTCTACCCAACCATTGACACCATCATTTCCCTTCACTACAACATTCTCTCTTCCCCAACCATGACCCACCGTGCCCTCCTTAGCCTCCTCATAGTCGATACACACCACTCTTCCCCCATTTTGGACAAACTCTGTAAATATTATGCAACAAATTGGTGATTATAGTGACAACCCCTTTCCCCACCCCACTTCACCCATGTTCACACCAACCACAAACACACCACCAACTGTTCTAGTATTCATGATTCACACATCACACACAATCACGTCTGACCCCATGGACATTTCACCATCCACAACACCACTCACCACCACTATCACTTCACTCACATCACCAATTTTCACTTCATTCACCTCACCACTTACATCCACTACACACACAACATGCACCATTCCCTCCCCATTTCCGAACCCTTTGCATCTTCCACCACTATCTCTGCATCCACTTCATTTAATCATGCACTAGATACCATGTTTGAAGGTGCAACACAACTTAAACAAGAATATCGATTATTGGAAGAGTGCAATAAAGAGCTACGTGATATGTCTGCCCACCTCCAAGCATGCATTGATGCTTTAGAGTTGCATAATACTGAATTGCAACAGGTATACATCAGTCAAGCAATCTTATGATGAGATTGAGGCCAAATATACGGAAACAAGTAAGGGGACCGAAGAGCAACTCAGAGATCAACTAGCCCGCAGTGCCAGACTACAGAGAAATATGGCATTACTTCGATGACACCTAACAGCTGCCCAAGAAGAGAACCGAAGATTACAACAACAAAATCAAGAAAATCTTGAAGCGCCCATCAAAAACACTCTAGGGGCACCCATAGATCCTGCTAAATTCCAGGCTATTCCCTCAAAAAATATCTAGCAAATATTGGAAAATTATGCGAACCTCTTGGATGCGCATGACTGACTTGCAGACCAAGTGAAGGAACTCAAAGACAACCAGTGCCTATGCCACATACGTTAGAACCTAGAGATATGGTTAGCATTGCTACTTCACTGCAGCCACAATCATCAATCGATAGTGAGCTAATCAAACTATGACAATAGATAACTGAGTTAAAGATGAAATTATCACAATACGAACGACCACCATCTCCACCCGATCAACCTTTAGAAGAAGAGGCAGTTATCATTCTAGTTGAAGAGACCTTCGAAGACAATTATGAACCTCAACCTCTCCTCGGAGGCAGAGTCACAGATGAAGGACAAGACACATATAAGGAACCCCCTCCCAAATGGATGAAACAAGTAGAAGAGATGGGTCGAACCTACGATGACCGCATAGTCACTCAGATGCTTGCCATGAAAACTATTGAGGAGACAATACTTCAATCAGAATATTTCAAGAACTTGGCTCCTAGATGATTAATAACCAGTTCGGAGTTACAGTATAAGCTTTACTTTGTGTTATTGGCAGATTACGATGCTGAGATTAAACGCAAAACCAATAAGTATCCTTCTTTTGCAACACAATTCCAACCTGAGGACATCCCTGAAGAAGCCCAACAAGGTGCCATCTTCCAACCCACCTGGTGCCAAAAGCTACTGGAGACTTATCCGCATATGGTTCAGACATGGGACCATGCCCCCATGCACTTAAAGTATAACCCGTGCTATGGGCCAGTGCAACGAAGGCTATCGTGGAAAGCCTTTGCCATGAAAGTCCAGAATAATGCTACTTGCAAAGAATGGCTCAATTAGCCATCCATTGCTCCACCAAGAGGCACACCAATTGTTGCCTACATGATGGCTACCATCTGACACTGGTTGCCACGACTGAAGCCCATGGCTGATATCACCACTCAAATGATGCTAAAGATCTTGACATGATGCAAATAGTACTAAAGACTTTCCGCAATGTGCATGACATCCAAGATTCTATCCCAAGATTTACAAATGGTAATTATGACTTACTCTATGACATGAGCACCACTCCTAGTATTCGGGTTGCTTATGTCTGTCATGTGAGGATCAGATATTTCCAAGCTTGTTATAAACAAACATTTGAAGATATGTTTACCACTGGTTTTTGGGAATATCACTCTGAAGTGTTTGCACCACGGCCAACCCATCTTCTACAACTCTTTGTGTGCAAGTAGACTATGTATTCAGAGCATTATACAACACCTCAATCTGATATTCCAGGTGCGATCAATTGGGATGCTCTTCAAAGTGATCTAGCTAGGGGACTAAGGATCAGAGAACACGAGTTAGCCACAGACATAGTCCAACACTACATCAATCACCCGTGGAGAAAAGGTCCAGAGATGATAGACGCCAGAGAGGGGGGAGTGTTGGCATACAAGCACAAAGGAGCAATCATGCACAATCCAGCAACAAGGCCTAATTATTTTTTCCATAAACTATTTCAAACTCAAGTGATTTCATCACCACACAAACATTGTAAATTCCATTTTTGGTAGGATAGACTCCATTTTATTCAAGACGAGGAGTCCTTGAGCTTGAGGAGTATTAGAATTAGCTACATACCAATTTTCATAATTTTTAGATTCCGTTTGAGCCCTAAAATAATATCTAGAACCTAATTTTTAACTAGGCCAGACACTAGGTCTGGACAAGACCAAAGCTAGTCAAAAACCTATAGAAAGAGCTAGAGAGATCATTTTGAAGAGAGCTTGTTAGTGATTTGAGCTTGTATATGAGACTTTTTGAGTAATCCAAAGAACTCCATTGTTCCTCTCTTTGTTCTTGCCTTGTGTGCACGCATGTGTATATGTGTGTGCATGTTTGTGTGCTTCTCACTGTGAGCCACCGGAATGGAATTAACATATTCTGTAATGTAATTCTGAAAAGTCGCATGCACACCGAAAGGCCGTAGCGCAACCATTGTAACTCTTTTTTATTAATGAAAAGAGCATGCGTGAAACAGAAGGTGGACGACATCGGACTGTTAGTCTGGGCGATCGCCTGAAGTGGAGCATGGCGCATTAGCCTTTTCCCATCAGGAAATTCATCATTCTGAATCTCCAAGCATGGAAGTTGTTCTTGTCCAGCTTATCGCTCATAAGCTGACTCATTCCATCTGCGTTTGCCATTTCTGCAACAATTCACAACACCGCAACACACTACAAGCAGCACTTTTGCTTGAACACTGTCGCACTATGATGTGACAGTTCGATCTCAGAAAAACACAGTTTTCGTGTATCAACAGTACATAGAATCGCTTGAAATTCTGAATCTGGAATATATGAGTGTCGCCGAAGACAACGCAAGTTACAGTTTCTGAAACTGACCTGGTTTTTCTGTGGGTCCCACCTTGCAGGCTCGAAGGTCGAGATGGTTCCAAAACTTCGATCTGACAAAAACAAGTGACCCTAAAGGGATAACTCTCGAAAATATTTTGAGGTCTTCTACCTTCACGGCGATTTTCGTAGCAAACAGAGGCCGTTTGTGAAATCGCGTTTTCTCCACGCCTTGCCGCGTAGTCTTCACCGTCGCCTTCTCCACGAGCTCTCTACAGCCACGCTGGCTCTGATACCATGTCATGAGGAAGGAGATAAGGAAGAGAGCTCACACACACACTCTCACTCTCAAGGAGAAGCACACACACAGATTGAGGCAAGGAAGAATGATCTTCTTCTTCTTCTTCTATTACATAAAAGGAATGTACAAGAATGACCTAAAAACAAGAATACAACCAGTGCAATATATAAAGACCAGTACATAAGAAAAAAAAACCTAATGTCTGCGAATGAGTGAGCTGGCAAGAAACAAATGTGCCATCACTCTCGGTAGATAAATCTAATAAAGCTCAATGAAGTATCCCTGACATATACCGGCGTGACCACTATACATGTCAAAGAAACAAAAAACTGGTACGTGTCATCCTGGATCATCACATGTTGAGCTTGATATCTCAACATTTTTGACTAGTCAAAAGGAGCACATGGGGGAATTGAGCTGAGCCTATAAATAGAGGCTATTTCTTGTAAAGAGGGGGTCCCTTGGCCTCCATGCTAATGGAAAGAAGGTTCATTTGGCTTCCACATTTCTCCTTGTGTGCTAGGCGTTGATCCATGTGTGTGGGTTTGGCACTTGGGGTTGTCTTGTGTGTGAGCATTGCCCTCCCTTGTTCCTTTTGACGTTGGCCATGGTGCCATTGTTCATGGACGTGGGTGTGTGTGTGTTGCTTACACTTCTTGCAACTTGGGGTTGGCACTTGGGGTTGTCTTGTGTGTGAGCATTGCCCTCCCTTGTTCCTTTTGACGTTGGCCATGGTGCCATTGTTCATGGATGTGGGTGTGTGTGCGTTGCTTACACTTCTTGGAAGAGCCTCTCACTTCCATGTGAGGCGGTTAGGGTCTGTTTTTCCGCTTTTCTCAACAACGAGTACTCCGCATAGAGGCTGCAGTATACGAAGAAAAACACAGTACACAGGGAGCACGAAGACAGACTTCTTAGGTCTTACAAATGCGATCGAACTTACAGTCTGTGGCTGACCAGGCCACTATATGTTTTATTAAGGAACACATACAAAGAAGTCTCTGGTGGCCATTTGGCGTTTCACATGGACACTAACAATAACAAGTCTTTGATACATGTCACAATAAAGATTGCACTAACATATAATATGATCTCGATAGATTTTGATTGATCAAAATCTAATTATAAAATGAGAAAAAAATAGTAAATAATAAAAGTTAAAAATATCTATATAAACTAAACATATATCATTCATGTATGTATCTACAAAATATTAAAATTAAAAGTTCAATAATTTATAGTAATAGCCCTTGCACGGGTAGGAGACAATGGTGGAGTTCCCTCTGATTGATCAGAATTCGATTGGGAAGTAAAAAAAATGTAATAAATTTTAAAAGTTGATTATTCTTATATAAGTTAAAAATATATATACATATATAGAGAGATAGAGAGAGACAGGGGGAGGGAGAGAGAGAGAGAGATGGATGATAGAGATAAAAAAATGCACACATATGGCTATTCACATACATGCACACATGCACACGTGCACTTATTCACACAAACACATAAACATACACAAAGATGAAGGAATTCACTCATATACACATGCACATATTTAGACACACAAAGATACACAGATTCACACATTCAAACATTCACACATACATATACACAAAGATGAACGCATTCACACATGCACACATTCACACACATGAACACATACACACATACACAAAGATACAGGCATTCACACATACACACATCTAAACATAGATACTCATGCATACATATATATACAAAGATACATTCGCACATATACAAAGATCACACATAAACACATACACAAAGATACACATTCACACATACACATTATTACACATGTACATTCACACATACACATTCACACATACACACATTCATACATACACAAAGATACACACATTCACACATACATATACACAAATATGAATGCATTCACACATACACACATGCACACATTCACACACATATATGCACAAAGATACACATACATACTCACAATCACATGTTATATACACATACACACATACACAAATATACACACATTCACATATTCACACATACATATACACAAAGATGATAGCATTCATACATGCATGCATGCACACATACGCATGCACATTGTTGACATTTGCCGGTTGATGCACTCACAAACACAATTCCCTAGACCTATCGAACACTCTACAGTTCAGTGGTCAATGATGGGTTCTTGGCTAGAAGAATCATTATTAAATGTTGCTTAACTTTTCATGCACTACCTCTTGTTTGGTCCACTACAGAATTTTGATCATTTACTGTACTAATCGATTTTGATCATTCATAGTCCAACAATTGCAATAAATAAGTGTCTTCACTGAGTCAACCCTAACAAAAACTCTTAAACACACACAAAAATTCAGAAAGGCATTGATTATTGTGCAAATTCAATATACACGGATTTATCTCAGTACTCAAACAACACATAAGATTTACAATGAAATTTCTCTTCCTCGTGCCCAAAGCACCACTGGTGGAACTTCATTTAGGTGTTTTTTTGTGTCGGGTCAATGCATCATATTCATTATTAAAAAATTACAGTGTGAGGGAAGAGGGAGGCCAACTTAGGGAAGAGGGAGGCCAAATTTTGACAGAATGGTGGAAGGTTCAATAGGGGTTGGTATGGGGGGGGAGGGGATTGGGTGGGGGAGCCAAGGGGGACAAGGGGGGGAGGAGGGGCTAGGGGCTGAGACGTCTTGTACTCCCCAAATGCCCAAGGCCCGAAAGAGGACCCAAGGCATGTGCAAGAGTACACATACACAAAAAAACTAAGATGTTTGTCAAAGAAAGCATTTTGAATTACTTTCACAAAAGAGTACAATAGGACGACAAAGAGAGCTTGGTTAGGGAGATGGCATCTAGGTGCAGTGCTACCCCTTATAGTTATGCACAATTTGATGCCATAGGGAAAACCTCCCATGCACTAAAATGGCCTCGATAGAAAAATAGGGATTTTGACATCCTCCCCTGGCATGAAGAGCTTGTTGCCCTCAACAAGTGGGTTCAGACTTAAAATTTTTTTGAGTTGATACATGTCACTCTAGCACAACGGTGAGTACCAACGTGAGGAGCTTCACCTCATAAATGTCAATCCGCGGAGACGTGAGGACTGGTATGAAGACCAAGAGCAAGTGACGGCACAAGTGCGTGAGTGGAAGCACACAAGCATGCACACACATACACACACATGCGCACAAAGTAAGAGCAAAGAGTGGAACAATGGAAGGAATTCAATTACACAAGAGTTCTCTTACAAAAGCTCAAATCTACAACAAGCTAACCCCGAAAATGAGCTCTCCAGCCCTTTTTATAGTTTTTTGAGTGGTTTTGGCCCCGTTCAGACCTAGTGTCCAGCCTAGTTAAAAATTAGGTTCCAGGACTTATTTGGGGGCTCAAAAGGAGTCTAAAAATTATGAAAATTGGTAAGATGATACTTCTAATACTCCTCAAGCTCAAGGACTCCTTGGCTTGAACAAAATGGAGTTGAAAAACTAGAAAATGGTATTTACAATGGTTTTTAGTGAAGAAAATCACTATTTATATAGGGAATTCTTCTGAAAATTTGGCATGTGCTACTTCGAGTTCCCTACATGCTCCTTCTTCTTGTGTGTCCGCTTCACAGATGCACTTCCATGCTTCTGCGTGACCTTCACTGGCAACACTCCCCCCCTCTAGAGTCTATCGTCCCTGACAGACCCTTGTTGTAGTGGTTGTTCCATGGTGCTTGGAGAGATAGTGCCCATCATGGATCCACAAGAGCGTCCATCATCCAAATGTAGCTTGGGTAGTTGTCTGGTTCTTCATTTTGTCACTGCTACCTTTGTATGTACTTCTTCCATGTATTCCAGCTTGATGGTGTCTTTGTGAGCTTTCCAAAGATTGTGAGCTACTCAAAAGAGGTTGTCAATGCTGGTTATGAGCAACTCTCATAATGGATTGCTTCCTTACACTTGTTCTTGTCACCGTGATGTCCTCTCGTTCTTCCAAAGATGGTTGTCCTCATTTTCATGCCAAGTACTTGGAACCCATAATGGATGATGGGTAAGTGTATTAGTGCATGGGTTGGAAGAAGAATGTGCCTTGTGCACGTCCTTGTAATGTAGCCCTATGCATGTATACTTGGGAAATGCATTGGAAGAATTATGGTGCAAGAGTTGGGTCTTGAGCTAAGTGCAATGGTAGCATAGTATTTTGTCCAATGACCATCTGAAATGGGGTGGCATTGAGTACCGTTTTGTAGGCAACTCGGTAAGCCCAAACAGCATGATGAAGCTGTTTATCCCAATCAGAGCGCTTATTATTTACTAATTTTGTCAATACATTGCATAGGATCTTATTTGTGATCTCGGCTTGTCCGCCAGCTTGTGGATGATAGGGGGAAGACTTCTTATGTATCACCAAGAATTTTTGGAGAAGATTTTTGATGAATTCATTCAGGAAGTGTGTGCCTCTATCACTTACTAACTCTATTGGTAGTTTGTATCTCGTGAACACATTCTTGTTTGAGCATCATTGTTCATTGTGGCTTTTACTTCCACCCACTTTGTTAGGTAATCTGTGGCTACAATGATGTATTCGGCATGGGAGTTTCTAGCTAGGGGGTTGATAGGACCAACAAATTCTATACCCCATTTCAAAAATGCATGTCCTCCCATCATTGGCCTCAAAGGCATCTCATCTTTTCTAATTGGTGTTGGGCACGTGCCACATTTGTTCACATAGTAATATCCACAATGGCCCATTAAGGCTTGTACCTCTTTAACATTCCTTGGCCTCGACAGCTGCGCTATGGCTTTTACTGTGTCATCATCTGTTGATATTCCATTCTTAGAAACAATATGACCTAAGATTTTACCTTGACGTACCATGAATACACACTTCTCTGGGTTCAAACACACTTGGTAGTCTCTACACTTGTTGAAGATCTGTCTGAGCTCAGGAATGTGACATCTCCTTTCTTGGGAATGAGCACATAAATCGTCCACATATACTTCTAAGCTCTTTCGCAAGAACTCTTTCAAGGCATGACACATGAGCCTTTGGAATGTTGCAGGTGCATTGGTGAGCCCACATGGCATCACACGAAATGTAAGGACTCCCCACTCTATGGCAAAGGCCATTTTGTGTTTCTCTTCTGGGGCAATGGCTACTTGGTTGTAGCCTGAAATCCCATCAAGGAAGCTAGAAACTTCCTTGCATGCAACATGCTCCAATAAATGGTCAGTGATTGGAAGTGGATAGCTATCTCTAACCATAGCGGCATTAACATTTTTAAGGTTAATACACACACGTAACTTTCCATTCTTCTTGGGCACCACTACAATGGGGGACACCCATTTAGTATGCTCAACCTCATAGATAAATCCAGCTTCAATCAGCCTGTCGATTTCCTCTTTTATTTTAGCTGCATAAGTGTCATTATATGTGTAGGGCTTTTGTTTGGTGGGTTTGGCATCAGCAGTCATGGGGATAGTATGAGAGCAAATTTTTGGATCTACTCCCTTCAAGTCTCTATAGTGCCATGCAAACACATCCCTATATTCCCTTAACGAAGCTACGAACTCTGCTTCCTCTTCTTTACTTAGGTCATCTCCTATGTACGTACATCTCTCTTCGTTCTCTTCAATGGTGACTATGATTTTTTTGGTCTTTTCTTTATTATCATATGCTTCTCCTGTGGTGGCCTCTCTCTTAGGCATTCGTACCAAAATTTTTTGGTCCTCAACTTCGTAGTTTTTGAAATTCTGTGGTACTTCAAACAATGGTTCCTCCTCTTCCTGTTTCACTACTGTTCTTTTCTTTTTCTTTTGATCACCCTCACTTCCATTCTTTGGTTTTACTGTTTTGATGCTTGTGAGAGGTTCTTCTTCTTTTTGGGTAAATACTCCTATATCTTTAGATAGTGCTTCTCTGAATTAAAGCAACTATCCATCACAATGGACTCTAGATCATCATCGTTCTCTTCTTCTTCTATGAAGTCACTAGGGTCACATTCTTCTAGCAAGGGCTCACACATGAACACTGAAATATCATAACCCTCCTCATCACAATGAAGTGTCCATTGTTCTTCATTGACTGCAATGTCCATGGTAGCTAAGATTTCTGCCCAACCATGAGGCTCAAATTCCTCATCTAGAAAGATCATCGGTGCATAGGCTGGGTCTTTAACTGGTCAATCTCCTTGAGAAGTTACTTTTTCTCTTGCATTTAAGCATTTTTCCTCTTCCTTTGCGACCTTGCACATCCACAAATGAGTATCTTCATGCATCCAGGATGTGTCAGATGAACTTTTAGAATGCACAGAGATTGAATCTTCCTACTCCTTGTGGATAGGATTCCACTGTAGGGGTGGTACATCTCTGAAGGTGTAATCCTTCAAATTAACCTTGGTAGTGACCCCTAAGCGCTGCAAGTACAAGGAATTGGTTCCCCAATCTTGCACAACTTGCAATTGTCATAGGAAGGGTCTTCCTAGGATCATTTCGTAGGTATTAGTTGTATCAAAGTCACATATAGCAAAGGTGTGCTCAAACTCTACACCACAAGTGGTTAGAGTTATCCCTTCTAGCAATCTTAGATGTCTTTCCACATGGCCGTCAGCCGTCTCGAGCTTCATTCTAGTTGGTCTTAATGCGGGTTTACCCCATTGCTTCCACAAGGAGGTGGTTGCAATAGCAACACCAGCACCTGAATCTATGATCACTTTGGTTGGGTAACCTTGGTAGGTGATCGGAAGATAATTATTACCTTCTTCACCTTTGCTCATGTCCCCTATTTTATCTAGAGGTATCTCTGGTACTTTCTGTTTAGCATCTGTTGTTGACATTTTGGAATCAAGTTCTAGGACTGATTTGCCACGTGTTTCCATAACTCAGGTTTTACTTTGAGCAGCTCTTCTACAGTGAGATGAAACTGAACCTTAGTGTTCTTCACGACATTAGTGTTTCTTGGAAGCACTGAGTCTTCATTTCTGACTAATATCGTGGGAGCTCTGATCTAGAGAGATTCAGATTCCCATGGGCCTGTGAACTGTGGCAACTCCTGCAAAGAATTGGATTCAAATCCTGAACTTTTTTCCTCTATAGGTTTGCAGCTGTTGGCCCTTCTTGAAGTCGAGCCTAGTATGCCTTGAACATCATGTCCAAGTCTTCTGAGGTTGGATCTGCAAGAACAGATCTTGGTTGTGGTCTATTTACAATGGTTGGTGGGTGGGGGTGAGGTTGGGGAGGAGGTGGTGTGGATGGAGTTTCAACATGCGAGAGATGTTGAGAGGCAATATCTTCTATTTTTGTTTTTGCATCTTTCAGGATTTCTTCCAGTTCGGATAACTTTTTGGTCCACTTACGATTGGCCTTCTCTCTAGTATCCTTCCATGTTCTTGTTTTTCTCTTACTAGGCTCTCCTGACTCATTTTGCTCTGATTGCTCACCTAGTTTAGCTTTTTGTAAGGCTTGTGCCCTAGTAACTGCATGTATAGGAGCCACATTATCACTACTAGAACTTGAATCCCCTACTAGGCCTATCACATTAACGGGTGTAACCTTTGGTGCACTAGAGGGATGTCTGGGACAATTTCTCAAGAGTTGTTCTTTGCCACACTCAAGACAAACGACTTGTATTGTGATGTTCTGCCCTTGTGTCGAAGCTAGTGGGTGTGGTGGTTGTTGTCCTAATATAGGTTGAGGTTGGCTATATCCTCCATGTTCATATGGTCTAGTTGCTCCTCGTGGTCCTGGACAAGGGTTATACCTATGAACTTCTCTGCCTTATTCTCTCGGAGGGTACTCGTATGGTCTACATTGGGGTGGTACAAACGGTCGTGGCTGCCTATTCATTGGATAGTTTCCGGTGTTGTAGTTGATGTACTTCTGCTCAGTATAAGAGTACATGTTAGGCTCGTGAGTTGGTTGTCCATCATAAGGGTAAGGTTGTGATAGCCCTAATCTTTCTCTGGTGCAGACATGAGATGGATGATCTCCACCGCAAAGTGTGCAACTTCTAACATTTGCACTCTCAAGGAAGAGTTCTAGTGGCTCCTTTGTCCCTGTACCCCTAATTTCTTGGCCACTAATGCTGCCACTTCATCCACATAACTCAAACTAGAGGTCTCATTGCTCCTTATATCCTCTGTTTTGGTAGGATTTTGGGTAATTTGAGATCCTCAACTAAGTTGTCTTCCAAATCTATGCACTCTTGAAGACACTCACTCAAAGTTTGCAACCGTTCTACGTATACCAAGATTCTCAATGTTCTGTTGGTTAGACCTTCTAAAAATAGGGATATCATTTTCTGTTGAGAAGGTCTCTTTGTCACAGGGAATCCAGTTACATATTGATTAAATCTTCATGCTGCATTCTTTACTGTCTCATTAGGAGCTTGTTTGAAACTATGTAGTAAGGATGACGAATTGTACTTGATTCCTCGCTTAGTGAATTCCCAAATAAATTGTTCCATATTGCCAAAAGAATTTGGATCCAAGGATTGAAACCAAGTTAAGGCTATTCCCGTGAGGGTTAGCCCAAAGGATTCATATTGCACAAAAAAGTCATCCACTTGCTCCGCTGCAACACCTGCTTGAATTCTGCAATGTGTTCGTAGGGCTCTCCTGTGCCACTGTAACGACTTCGCATACATTTGGCCAATCGGATTGGTGTCACTATTCTATCGCGCTCTGGGGATTGAATTATGATGGGACTTGCGGGTTTTACGGAATGTATTCCACTTCCTACACCTTGGGGTGGTTCTGCCCTAAGGATGGGTCTGTTCATATTTCCCATTCCCTGGCTATCTTGGTTGTGGGAGTTAATTTTTGGCATGGTGGATTGTACCTGTGGCATGTTGGGTATACTACGTTGGCTCGTTTGTCCTAACATCACATTTTCCGTTCTTTGTTGGGTCTGGAATGGGTTTTGTGATGTAGTTGCCTGATCTCGAGGGGGGAATATAAGCAAATCCATGTACTTTAATCTAGACCCCTCCACTTCATCTACTAGCCAATATCTCCTTTGATTTTGGTCTAGGTATGTAACTCTAGATGGATTTTTTGGATCCCTTAACTTGTATATAGTTGTTGGATTGATGCTTCCTCCTTGTGTCGGTGAATCAGTTTGTAGGAGTAGGTCTGATCCATGTACTAAGTACACACATCCATTAGATAGTCATCTTAGGGTATCTTGTCCGCTTGAAATACTTGAGTCGTTACTTACTTTCCCCTAAAAGTAGTCATCGAATCTCCACTGTTGGTTCTGCCAAAAGTTCCTTGTCCCTCTACCTCTTTCAGATTCTATGGTGTTTATCATTCTTGCTACTGACCTGTGTAGACCATCAAGTTAGATGGGTATTCCTTGCAAGTTAGTGGATATGTATTGAAGAGACATCCAATATTCCCTTCCACTCTAGACATAAAACCTCCCCTAGGTATTGAACTATGCATGTCTTCAGCATCCAAGAGTCTCTCCCAGTTAAATGACATTTTTGACTCACTTGTCTATGATCTCAATACATAGTGATAACCACTGAGTTGTGAGTCCGTGTCTTGGTTGTGTGGTTGACACTAGCCTTTGATGATTTGATACTTTGTCTATCTATTCCTAAGTGTCGACTTGATCTTAGAATCATAAACCTTTTCCACAAGTCCAACATTGTTCTTTGAATTGCTCAAAATCTTGTGGAACCCCTTGCTTCCAAGTCCAACCTTAGGGTAAACTTAAAAATACCATATCTAATAATCCACATACTATTTTTAAGTAAGCAATGGAAGTTTTGGTAGTACTCCCTAGGAGCTTTCCAACAAACCCAAAATCACTCCGAATGGATTTCGTATGAGAATGTTATGCCAGTTCAGGGTTCCGGGGGTTAAAATAGGGAAACAGGACCTCTCAAAGAGTGCCTCAGGACAGGCAATACGATACCATATTTCCACGATATGATACCTTTGTTTTACATGATACCACTATAGAAGATACCACCTTTAGATGATACGATACCAGCGAGGTGATACCAACTTGCACGATACGATACTGGGAGTGGTCACGATACAATACCTCTGACTTGCACGATACGATAGCAACCTCATGATACGATACCAAGGTGATAGGTGATACGATACCAAAAATTTACATAATATGATAGAAAAATTTACACAATATGATACTGAAAATTACACGATACGATATTGGTTCTATGGACAATACGATACCACTTTTTTGCAAGATACGATACTAGAATAGGCACGCAATATGATACCACTCGGTCGACGATAGGATACCAAGACCTTCGCGATACGATATCAGCTAGGCAATCACGATCGCGATACCAGCACTTGACGATACGATACCAGAATGGTATCGCGATACCTCAAGTGGGCATGCACGATATGATACCTCGACAAGTATCGCGATACACGGGAATTCTGGTATCGCGATACCAAAACTCAACCGGACATGATACTTGGAGATTTTGACACCAAAATTCAAAAATTTTTGCAGATATGTGTACCTTGTGTCCTCCTTGTCAGTCCTATGTATCTGTATATGCAAAGTCACCCTTCAAAGTCGCGATATGACACTCACGATACCAGATGTAGCTCTTATCACTCTGTGATACCACTACTCAGATTTTTTTTGTTTTAGTGGTGCAAATCTATGTATTTCAAGGGCGCCTAAGCTCTGAACCATCTCTGAACTCCTAGCATAGCCAAGAAGGAAGAAAAAGAGACAAAATAGGGATTCTACAGTCAAAAAAGCGAAAAAATCAGAGAAGGTGAAGATGAGAGGAGATGGTGGTGATGATGATGATGAAGAAGAAGGAAAACTCAGAAACTGAACTGAAAATGGTGATTTTTTACCTTCCAATGTCGCTACTCTACGTCTTAGCGTCACACGCTCGTCCTCCAAGCTCTCTCCCCGACAACGGCGCCAAATTTGGTGTCACTCTAGCACAATGGTGAGTACCAACGTGAAGAGCTTCACCTCATAAATGTCAATCCGCGAAGACATGAGGGATGTTATGAAGACCAAGAGCAAGTGACGGCACAAGTGCATGAGTGGAAGCACACAAGCATGCACACACATACACACACATGCACACAAAGTAAGAGCAAAGAGTGGAACAATGGAAGGACTTCAATTACACAAGAGTTATCTTACAAAAGCTCAAATCTACAGCAAGTTAACCCCAAAAATGAGCTTTCCAGCCCTTTTTATAGTTTTTTGAGTGGTTTTGGCCCTGTCCAGACCTAGTGTTCGGCCTAGTTAAAAATTAGGTTCCAGGACTTATTTGGGGGCTCAAACGGAGTCTAAAAATTATGAAAACTGGTAAGATGATACTTTTAATACTCCTCAAGCTCAAGGACTCCCTGGCTTTAAAAAAATGGAGTTGAAAAACTAGAAAATGGCATTTACACTGGTTTTTAGTGAAGAAAATCATTATTTTTTATAGGGAAATCTTCTGAAAATTTGGCATATGCTTCTTGGAGCTCCCTACATGCTCCTTCTTCTTGTGTGTCTGCTTCGCTGATGCACTTCCATGCTTGTGCGTGACCTTGATTGGAAACAATACAACTTAGTGCGAAACAAAATTTGGGGAAAATTCCAATGGGCTAAAGGGCCAAAGTTAGCCTAGGAAGTGTGATAAAATTTGTGAACAAGGGGGTGGGTCAGACCGAATGTGTTGGCTGGGATCCAATCCGCATCCACAAGGGGATGACTGCACCACTTGATGAGGAACTCGAAGCCTTCACGTCCAAGATGCTCTCATAGAATGGCCTCCAATTCGAACTAATTCTCGCCATCCTGCAACACTAGAACTTTGTGTCCATACTTGGTATCTAGCTTGAACTTCTTGAGTAGGCTCACATGGAATGCGTTGTGAATATAGATTGTCAGGGAAGTCTAATTGATAGGTGACCAAATTGATATGCTTTGCATTGTATGGACCATAGTATCAATGGTTGAACTTGTGTGAAATTTTAGTGAAGTTTGATGTTGCGTGAACTCACAAGGACTAAGTCCCTAGCTTTGAAAACATCTCCAAGTCTTTGCTTTTGGTTTGCATACTTGGCCATTCTCTCTTCGCTTCTTTGCAGAATTGACTTGGCCTCTTCGAGCTTTGTCTTCCATTGGTCCAAGAAAGCTCCGCAGTCTGGTTCATTGGTTGAAAGTGTGGAATCTTGCGTAAGTGCGAGCAAGGTGATAATTTCTTTGCCATTTGTTGACTCGAATGGATTCATCTTTGTACTGGAATGGACTAAGGCATTGTAGTGAAACTCTTGGATACTAAGTGTTTGGCCCAATCCCTTTGGTGGGCTTGAACATAGTTGCGAATATAATCTTCGATCGTTTGGTTGAGCTACTTGGTTTGTCCATTAGTTTGTGGATGTTATGTTGAAGAAAGTTTTAGTTGTATGCCAAGCAATTGAAAGATTTGAGTCCATAACTGACTCAGGAAGCACCCATCACAATCTGATACTTGAACCAATGGAAGTTTGTGGTTTATATATCAGATTGCAATGTGGGTAAAGAACAGTTGGGTCACTACCTTCACATTCAAAAGGGACTTTGCTGAAATAAAATGAGTCCGTTTTGTGAAGTAATCGACTACCATGAAGATGATGGTGTATCCTTGGGAGGGCGGGAGCTCTGTCATGAGGTCCATGTTGATCATGTCCTGTCAGACACGTTTCCACGTACTCTTGGACTTGTTCTTTCATTCTCGGTAATAGAAATGCCTATGTAACAGCTCATAACTATGGTGTTGACCTCCATGCCTAGCCACCTTCTAGTCGTGTGCCTCCCAGTGCAGCTCCTTATGTACTTCAAAGTCATTTGGGACATAATATCGACCTTTGCAATACAGCATGCCATCTTCGATTGTGTATCGACCTGGTTGAACCTTGCTTCGAACCTCGTGCATAAGTTATTGAGCTTGAGTATCTCATTTATGAGCTCACTGGATCTTACTTTTTAGGTCTGAGGAGATCATTTCCATTGTTTGTACTTTGGGCCTTCTACTAAGAGCATCCGGCATGACGTTTTGCCTCCCAGGCTTTTATGAATGATCTCAATGTCAAATTTTGTAAGGAACTCCTCCCGCCTAGCCTGCTTGGAGCATAACTTAGGCTCAGAAGCAAAGTACTTAAGGGAGACATTGTCTCTGAATACTTTGGTATATTTGTCTTGGACATAATGTCGCCATTTTTGAAGGCAATGCACTATTGCTAGCATCTTCTTCTCATGTGTGTTCCACCTCAGTTCGGTTTTGGTAAACGTATGTGATTCATAGGCAATTGATTGGCCACCTTACATCAGAGAGTTGTTCCTAAAAGAATTACCTTTTGGTTTGCCTCCTTGCAAGAACATAGAGCATAGAATTGAATTGGTATTGAGAGCAAGTCCACTTGCTTGGCCACCATTTCAAATGAATTAGTAAGAGGGGAATGAACTCCACAAAGTCATGGACACGTACTTACAAAAAAGGGTTGATTAGACTTAGTTATTCACCCTTTGCAGCACCAGTTTTTCTAGTGAAGAAGAAAGATGGATCTTATAGGATAGCGTATTAGCTACACCTAAAGGCTTAAGCGAAAACTAAAAGCTTTCCCTACCATAAGCATTCAATAAGATTACTATCAGATAAAGATATCCTATGCCCAGGATTGATGATCTTTTAGATACTCTACGTGAAGCCGTTGTATTTAGTAGAATAGATTTTACAAGTGGCTACCCTCAAATTAGAGTAAGAGATCATGATAAGACTCAATTAATCCAGCGAAGACTCAGTTGTATCTTCCAAGGATAGAGTATCTATTGATGGGGTTTAGATGGATATCAGGAAGCTTTCACTTATATTATCTTGGCCTACTCCTCAAGATGAGGGGCAGTTACGGTTATTTCTAGGACTTCCCGATTTTGATAAAAAATTCATCTCTTCTTATTCGTCGATAGTAGCACCTATGATGAACTTGCTTTAGGGAAAAGTTCCATTTGCCTAGAAGCAAGAGCAACAAGATAGTTTGAGTGTCAAACATTGATCCACAAGGATCAAAGTGTCAGACACTGATAGTTTTGATACTCTGAAACAAGCTGTTTCAGAGGCTCCTATACTCAAAATGATAGATCCACCGAAACCCTTTGAGTTAGAGATAGATGCTAGTGGCATAAGCCATAGGGACACTTTTGAGCCAAGATGGTAGGCCAGTGCATGAACAGGAGTTGTATGCAGTAGTGTATGCACTTAAAGTCTAGAGACACTATCTATATGGTGCAGACTTTAAGGTATACACAGATCACCATACACTTAAATATTTTTGTAGTCAGCAAGATCTTCGAGGAAGATAGACTCATTGGGATGAGCTCATGAAGGAGTTTCACATGGAAATCTTGTATAGAAGAGCAAAGAGAATATACTAGTTGATGCATTATCATAGATAATGTATCAAATGAGCTTATAGTTCTAGAAAGCTCATTGCTTCAAGAGATAAAGGAAGCACAAGTGGAAGATCCACATTTGTTCGAGCCATCAGTGATGAGTCTACTATAGGAGATAGGACATTTTCGACTGTTTCTTCCCCTAGCAGAGCGAACAAGTCCATTTTGTATTCCAATTTCTCACAGGAGAATGGAATAGTTAGACGGAAAGGAAAGGTTTGCATACCAGATTCCTAGGATTTGAGAAGAAAATTCATGCATGATAACCATGATGTGCCTTGTGCAGGACATCCAGGTGTTGACAAGATAATACAGCTTGTCAGAAGAACATTTTGGTGGCCTAGATAGCCAGAGATATCCACACTTATGTTCAACAAGGCTTTATGTGTCAAGTCAACAAAGCAGAAAGGGTGAAGACACCATGTCTTTTGCATCCTTTATAGATTCTAGATCATTGTTGGGATAGTGTATCCATGGACTTCATAGTCGGGTTACCGTGGTGTCGAGAAAATAAGGAGGTCTGAGGGAGAGTGGCACGCAGTTGGATAAGGCCCTATTGGGTGCATCGTTCCCTTGTCTAGCGAGCGCCGTCTACACATTGGGTGTCTCGCCTTGGTAGGTCATCGTCTCATAGGCCCGTGCCTCGAAAGAGAAATCAAATGCACTCAGTCGTGCAAAATGATGGACGAAGGGCGTATGCATCGCGGATGTGGAATGAAATATATAACACTAAAAGTAAATGGCCGATCTCGATAATAATGGTCCAAGAATTTACATCCAACGATCGTGAAAAGATCAATATACAAAATCAATGATACAACTCAAAAAATAATATATGCTGCCATAGTGTGGATCAGACAATAGAAAATGGTCACTCCGCTACAGTGCGGATTGCTCAATAGACTAATAGACTTCTCTGCTACAGTGCGAGAAGATGCCCTTCAACTTCTCTTCTGTCTTTGTGATAAGATCTTCACTTTACTTCGGACTTCGGTCAAAGCTTCTCTTTCTTCACTTCAAATATCTTTACTTCAAATCCATGCAATAACTTGGAGAAAATCTGCGAGGCCAAAAAAGCATTTTTCTATTTTTGTTTTGCTTTTTACTATGATTCTACCTTTGTATTTTTATTTATTTTAATTTTAATTTTCTTTTTTCTATTTTAGTTTATTTACTTTAAATCTCGAGGGTATTTTGCTCTCTATCATATGGAAAAGCATCTTACTCTCTTGTTTAGTTCATTCTTAAGATTTGCGACAATGTTATGTCTTGAGAAGGATTCTAGCTTCTACAAATTTCGGCCTCCACTAATCAGCATATGATTAAGATTCTTCTTGCAATTGATCTGCTTGTAGAACGTAATGCAACATTGTTTTGTAAGAAAACCTTGATGTTTACCTTCAAGAAGTGATTGGAACTGGCATGTTTCACAATATCTGGTGGTGTGCAATCCATTTTCGGACTCAAAATAGAGCTCAATTCTCTCATTCAACAAGTTTTGCACCTCCAATGATGTTGGTTCTTTACAAGTTAAGATGGTGATTGGAAGCACAGATACATATTGTATATCACCAATTTCCAGATATGAAAGAGTTTTCATAATTATCTCCCCTTTCAAGTCAAGGTCATCAAAGAAACCATTTTGCCACCAACTGCCAGACTTTTCTTGAAAAGTAGCCCTCTTAAGGATGCAACAGTCATTTGCTCAAGACAGTCCTAGGAAAGGGTGCTACTTACAAGTGAACCCTGACACTTCCTAGGTTTTCTTTCTGCAATGACCATGTTTTGACACCTCAAGATGTGTCTCTTCAGTTGGTTGCCCAACATCCAATATTGATGACATGAACGTGCAGTATCGCTTATTCGGATACATATGTTTGTAAAGCCAATTTTCTTCGTGAGCCTGACTCCCCTTCCTAAATTTCTTGGTGCAACTCTACATTGTGTTTGTTGATGGAGAGTGTTAATCTCCAAAAGAACAAGTTATCCTTGATGTTAGAGCACCTCTATATCAATGAACAACTCAAAACCTTGGCCAATTTTGGAAGACCAATGTCAAATTATCAAACTTTGAACTAATTGTGAAGAAACTGATTACTCAAAAATGTCTGCTACACTTAATCCACTCATTGACTAATCAAATGCTTAAATTTTTCAATGAAACTTTGTACAAATTTTGCGCACCTTCTCCAAGTTAAATCTTTTGAAAAGATTAAGTAGATCTTGAGATTTTCTCCAAATAATCTACCTATTTCTAAAACTGTTCTTCTGTGTAGTTGACTTTGGCATCTGCAACTTCTAATACATGGTTCTCCTAAACTAGACCCCTTTATTCAAATGCTTTTAGCCACAATTAGCTTACCTTTCAACCTAAAGAATGAGTGCTTACTTGCTCAAAACTTTACACTGTGGAGGGAGATCTGTTCAAAACATTGACCATCGGGATCGCACCTATTCCTGCCTTCACTTCATCAATTTACACATGTAAATGTTCTTGTCTTCAATTCTCTCAACTTGATTACAATCAGACTCTCAAATCTTGACCATAGATGCACTAACTATGGACTTAGACATGTACAAAAGGATTTATGAAATGAACAAGCATAGAAAGAGAAATGGAGAAAAGATCGTGACTCAGATTTCAGAAGTTTTCATTTATTCTCATGAAAACAACTAATTTGATGAATCTCATTCATTCATCACATATATTCTTCTTCTACTCATCTATATTTGGTCTATATCTCTCTCTCTCTCTTGATATGTTTGGACTCTATACTTGTATATATAGGCATATATGTACAAACTCATCATTATTACAAAGGTATAAGTGAACTAATTTTAAGCTTACTGTACATGTATATACAAGTCTTCATCTTCTGACCATGCACTAATCTTCAAGCTTCAGAATTTGATCTTTGCTTTATTATTTGACTTCAATCCTTGTCCAAATCATCAATTGTTGATTGTCCTGCACCAACAGCTCCCCCTCAATCATCAATTGTGTTTTTCTCCATTTGCTTCTTAAGATTTTGTATGCCCTTCTCATCTGTACCTGTAAGAATTATGCCATCAACATATATGCGCATGTAAATGAACCCATCATCCCTTGCTTTAACAAGCAAGCTACTATATACCTTAGATACTTGGAAACCAAGCTCCTTCAAGAACTTCACAAGTCTATAATTACATGCCCTTGGGGCCTGCTTCAAACCATACAAAGCTCTCTTGAGCTTACATACATACTCTAAATACCTTTTATCCTCGAAACATTATGGTTGCTTCATGAAAACATCATCTGAAATGTAACCATTTAGAAAAGCATTCTTCACATCTAATTGACATATCTTCCAACCTTTACTTGCATTAATAGCTATGAGAGTCCTTATAGTTGTCATCTTTGCCACAGGACTATAAGTCTCATCATAATCTATACCATATGTTTGAGCATACCCTTTCACAACAAGTCTAGCTTTATATCTAGACACACTTCCATCTGCATACCTCTTTGTCTTGTAGACCCATTTGCATCCAATGATCTTCTGACTATTTGGTTTAGGAACCAAATCCCAAGTCTCATTTTCCATCAATGCATCATACTCCTCCTGCATAGCTTTCTCCCAATTTTCCTTACCTTTTGCCTCTTCATATGTAGAATGATCCTCCTCTGCTTTCACCATCTAAGCATAATCTTTAGTGGTAAAAAATGAAGTATCATAGCTATACCTTGTAGGTTGCCATTTGTGCCTTGATGATCTTCTGAGTTCTCCACTTCTAGAAGTTTCTGGTTCATCACATTCTGGATCAAACCTTAGCATTTCTTCAACTTCAACTAGTGCTTCATTGTTCTCTTTTTCATCAAATATTTGACCCTTTGATTTGTGTTTCTTCTAGTTCAATGTTTCTTCATCCAGTTTTGACCCATCTTCTCATGATCAGTGCATGTCTGCAGTAGACTCAGATGTTTGGTATTTTGACAGTGGGGCGACCAAACATATTACCTCACAGCGCAGTTTCTTCTCTTCACTCGAGCCTGCCCCTACAAGGAATACTGTCACATGCGCCAATAACTCCTCTTATCCTGTTATGGGAGTTGGTAAGATCATTCTGACTACTGCTGATGGTAGTTCTTTCACTTTGTCAGATGCTTTATTTGTGCCAGGGATCAAAAAGAATCTGTTATCAGTTTCTACATTAGCCAAGATTGGCTTGGTTGTGAAATTTGTTGATGACAGGTGTACAGTCCATGATCTCTCAAATGGCAATGTGATTATTGCTTCTGGCATCTTATGTCGTGGGCTGTATAAGCTCATAGACTATGAAAGATCTGTGAATGATTCGGCATGTGCAGTTCATGATTCTCAGGCTATGTCAGATGCAAAGCTTTGGCATGCACGCTTTGGTCATCTGAATTTTGCTAGTTTGTTACGCCTGCAGAAATCTGAAATGGTGTCCTCTTTGCCCAAACTTGAGGCACCTGGAAAACATGTTTGTGAAGGCTGTATTTTGGGCAAAATGCAGCGTTCTTCCTTTCCAAAAGATGGTTCAGTTCGGGCTACGCAGAAATTGCAGCTTGTACATAGTGATGTCTGTGGTCCTATGCAGACACCCTCTTTTGGAAATTACCTTTACTTCGTGACTTTCATTGATGATTTTTCCAGGCATGCATGGGTATATCCACTCAAAGCAAAGTCCGAAGTGTTCATGTGCTTCAAATAGTTTTTGGTTTTAGCTGAAAATCTGTCAGCATGTAAAATGGGCACCCTCCGTTCTGATCGAGGGGGGGAATATATGTCTTCAGATTTTAATGCATTTCTGGCTGAACGTGGGATAAAACACCAGTGTACAGTACCGTATACACCTCAACAGAATGGAGTTGCTGAACGAAAGAACAGGTCACTCATGGAGATGGCGAGGTGCATGGTCAAAAGTCAGGCTTTACCACATAGTTTCTGGCTTGAGGCTGTCATGTGTGCAGCATATGTACTGAACAGATGTCCCACTAAAGCATTGCAGTCTATCACTCCATATGAGGCTTGGCATGACCGGAAGCCATCTGTTGCTCATCTGCGTGTTTTTGGTTGTTTGGCATATGCATTAGTGCCTGAACAACATCGCAGAAAATTGGATGATAAGGCAGTAAAATGTATTTTTGTTGGGTACAGTTCTGAAAGTAAAGGCTATCGTCTGTATCATCCACAGACTAAACGCATTCTGGTTAGCCGTGATGTTGTCTTTGTGGAAGATGCTATTCAGCCATTGCTTTCATGTACTAAGGAGACATCTGTTAGCTCCAAAGACATGTATGATACTTTGATGCCTCTTTTTACAGGTGGACAGGCTAGTGTTGGTCCTAATGAGGCAACTTCTCAGCCTTTGCAAGTTTCATATGATGATGCAGATCATTCCATTTCTGATGCAGATTTACATGATGCACTTCCTGATGAGAGAGCTGATATTGAGCAGGCAAAAACTATGCCAAAATGGCTGGTGCAGACTTTGCGTGATAGCAAATTAGATGCACCTTTGTCATATCGTACTCGTTCAGGCTCTCATAGTGCCTCCTTTGCATCAGATTGCTATGCTATGGCTGCATCTAGTCTCTGTGATGAGAATAAGCCTGTTTCTTTTGATGAAGCATAAAATTCAGAAAATTGGATGGCTGCTATGCAATCTGAATATGATGCTATAATGAAGAATGGTACATGGTCCTTATGTGACTTGCATCCTGGCAAGAAGGCCATTGGCACTAAGTGGGTATACAAGCTGAAGCGTAAACCTGATGGTACCGTTGACAGGTATAAGGCTAGGCTTGTTGCAAAGGGTTATGTGCAGGAAAGAGGCATTGATTTTGATGAGACCTTTGCACCTACATGCCGTATGACTATTGTTCGTAGCATTTGTGCACTTGCAGCCCATCATGGTTGGAATGTACATCAGTTGGACATTAAAACAGCATTTCTGAATGGTGACTTGCATGAAGAAGTGTATGTTTTTCAGCCCCGTGGCTTTGTACAGAAAGGGCATGAAAACCAGGTGTGCAGATTAAAGAAGGCGTTATATGGTTTAAAGCAAGCACCACGTGCTTGGTATGAGAAGATACATGCCTATCTGATTGCACATGGTTTTGAGAACAGTCCAACTGAAAGCACCTTATATGTTAAGCGTGCTAATGATGTGCTTCTGATCATTGTTGTCTATGTTGATGACATGCTGCTCACTGGTCCTATTGAGACACATATTGCTGATTTTAAGGCTGATTTGCATGCCTCATTTGAGATGTCTGATTTGGGGCATTTGCATCACTATTTGGGCATTCAGTTTATGCACGTTGATGGTGGAATGGCTTTGTGTCAAACGAAATTGACACATTATTGCAGCGTTTTGGCCTTGAAGACTGTAAGCCTATTGCCACTCCTATGGAGACAGGTTTACGATTGAGTCTTCATGATGCTGGAGATGCATTTGATGCTGTTCTCTATCAGCAGGCTGTTGGATGCTTGATTTACTTATGCATTACTCGGCCAGATATTCAGTTTGCTGTCTCACAGATGAGCAGGTTTATGCATTGCCCAGGAGTCACGCATTGGAAAGCGGTTAAGCGCATCTTTCGCTACTTGAGTGGTACTCGGCTACTTGGGTTGTTTTATTCCAAGGGGGGATCACTACCGCCAGATTTGCATGCTTTTTCTGACTCAGATTGGGCTGCTATGACACTCGTGTGTCCACCAGTGGTTTTTGCTTCATGCTTGGTAGCTCATGTATATCTTGGTTGAGCAAGAAGCAGCCTACTGTGGCCACTTCCAGTTGTGAGGCAGAGTATAGGGCAGCTTTCACAGCGACTGTTGAGTGTGTGTGGCTCAGACGCCTTATGGCTGATTTGGGTGTTGGCCAGTCTTCTGCCACCACCATCTTCACTGACAGTCAGAGTGCATTGGCAGTTGCGAGGAACCTTGTGTTCCATGCTCGCACTAAGCACATTGAGGTGCATTATCACTATGTCAGGGAGAGGTTCTCTGCTGGGGAGATCAGCTTGGCATATGTGCCCACGCAGGAGAACATTGCATACCTTTTCACGAAGGCTCTGCCTAGGGAGAAGTTTGAAGCTTTTCGCAAAGCTTTGGGCTTACTTCCTTTTGTGGAGTGATTTCCACATAGCTTGGCACTTCCTTATACATGAGTGCCAGCTCCTTGTTCACCGCATCACTCCCAGGGGGGATTTGTTGATATATTTAGGTAGTGATGTGTGTGAACACTCTAGGACTGCCGGGGCACTTTTTTCCCTCTTTAGGAGGTTTTTTTCCCCCGGCTTGTATATACGCCTATTGCCCTAATGGGCTACTTATCTTTGTACATTCTCTAGTAATACATTCAGTATTGTGTGTTTGTGCTCCAAGCTTCTTCTACTTCCTTGTGATGTTCGCGTGCTTCCGCAGACGTCTATCTCCAACATCCATCACATACATTCTTCTTCTACTCATCTATATTTGTTCTATATCTCTCTCTCCTCATATGTCCTGACTCTATACTTGTATATATAGGCATATATGTACAAACTCTTCACTATTACAAAGGTATAAGTGAACTAATTTTAACCTTAATGTACATGTATATACAAGTCTTCATATTTTGACGATGCACTAATCTTCAAGCTTCAGAATTTGATCTTTGCTTTATTATTTGACTTTAATCCTTCTCCAAATTATCAAGTGTTGATTGTCCTGCACCAACATTTGTGTTTAGCGATGCATCACTAGAACCTGGATGAGATTCATGCATTTTAGAGGCCCTTCCACATCCACCACATATTGATCTTCTTGTACCATGAGCAGTAACGGATGACGTTATTAAATCAAAGATGATGTAATAAGTGAGCCCACAAAAGCGAGGTAAGTGTTGGAAAACAATGCCCTATTGGTCAAATGGAGTGAATGCCATGGTTAGTTCATCATCCTCCCATCTTAGGGACGTGGGATCGAATCCCGTCGGCAGCATATATCGCGGAACTATGTTTTTGTTTTTATCTTTTTTGAAGATAGTTAACGGCAGCGCGAAGACGGACGGCGATAAAATTAGCTTTATTCATAAGCGATCGCAATGGATTTTTCTTCTTTTCATATTAAATTAGCGATAGCTTTTGCTTTTTGATCCTGCATTATTTCATGGAAGAATACTATATAAACACAAGCTTGGGATCATTGTATTTATCCTTCACCTACTGTTCAACAGAAGCCTTGGTGCTTGGACCTCAATAGAGATGGTGTTTCATCTAGCACATGGGGCAGCCATGGTGCTAACTTGAAGCATGTTGAGGAGCAGCTATGGAGTTCTTCTTGGAGAAGATGAAGAGTGTGATCACACTCTTGCTCATGGAGAGGAGGTTATCTCTTGTTCATGGAAAGAAGACTTGTTCATTAGCAGCTTGATGGTGAGGATCGGCCATCTACATGGTATATTTGAAAATTCTCTTCTACATGAAGATTTCGGGCTACTTCAAAGACATTGGATGGTGGTTAACATAAGATTTACATCTTATGTTAAGTATTCAGCTACATATTCTCTTCATGCACACAGGAACTACTTGGAGTTTATGGAGGCAGTAGCATCCATATCAGAAGGAGTCCTATTCGGCATAGGTACAAGAGAATCAGTACGTATATGCTTTATGCATATTTGGATGAGGTGTTTGAGAAGGTGTGTTCACATGAGTTTGAGGATTTCTGGCAGCAAAGTTGTTAGCATTCTTTGCTACTTTTTAAGTATGTGATCTTTTCACACACCTATCTAACTTAGGGTCTTCCATAGCCTAAGGTTAGATGAGGGTTTGTTGATTATCAGTTTCACACTGATCCTTCCTCTTTCAATCACTCATATTCACTCTTCTATAACCTATCAGATCACACATCTCATGTATATTCAGATTACTGCCCATACATCTGAATATATTTGTTACATTTGTACATTCACTCATTCATCTATTTCTCATCACATAGAGTGGTTGAGAGTTTTGCTCCTACATTGTACATTGAACATTGGTATATATGATACTATGAGTAAGTGATGGCTTACGTAACACCTTACACATGTCGTCTATTCTTTGTCTATCTTTGTCTCATCATTTGTATGATTAAATGTGGTATGTTCATGTTTTTTCAATATTGAAGATTGCTAGATTCTGTGTTGTATATACTGGACCTATGGAACCATGGACCTCTGATATGAGCCAAGGGCCTACCTCGCTTCCAACATTTGGTATCAGAGCACTAAGGTTTTGGTTTCAGAACTTTAGATCTTTGGCATCAATGCATTAAGGCTCATTCATATTCCCAGGTTTTCCAGAATTCGAGATTTACAACATATGATTTAAGAGCATCTTCTAACATTTGACATTTGACATACACACTTAATGTAGATGAGTTGAGATTTGAGAATTAGACAATTCAGTCACATGTGTATTCATCAGTGTGGAGTATGAAGTTGATAATCTATTAGCAGCCGAATATTTTTGGAAGAGTATGCAAATACTTTACAAAAGCATTGTTTGAAGACCAAGACTTGATGAAGAGAAGGCTACTTCAAATTCAAGGAAGAACAATGGTTTAGAGAAGATGAAGAAATCAGATCAACATCAAATCACAGGTATCACTTTCTACTATCAGATTATCATTTGCAGGTCATATCTTAGAAGAGCAGTTATGAAGAGATTTGAAGGTTTCAAGGAGTGCTTTTATACACTTTCATCATTTGAAAGTTAAAGCATTAAGCTACATCAAAACAACTATCTAGAGTTTTTTCTAGAGGGTTTTGAGAGATCTCTTTCATGGCAAGAAAGTTCATCTAAGAAGACAAATGTGAAGATGGGATGAGTTTTTTATTTTCACCCAATTTTCTGTTGTAAGTTGTTTGGATATCAAGGTACAAATGTGATCTAGAGACAGTAACTCTAGAAGGGTAATTCATCATTCAGACAAAAGATTGGTGAATTTAGTCGTTTCAGACATTTGAAGCAGAATTTTGATTCAGAGATATGAGGAGATGATAAAACATGATTCTATATTCACTTCCATTTGTATACCATGTTTGTTTTATCTCTTACTCTTGGTACTAGAGGAAGACAGAAGTTCATTTGAAGACGTCAAGAGTGTCTGCTACTTCAAGATGAAGAGAACAAAAGGTATGGAAGAGAAGTTTGAAGATGTTGACATCATCAGATGGAAGAAAGATGCAGAAAAAGAAAGTCCATCATTTCCAAAAGAAAAGTAAGGCTTCCTTTTCTCTTATATTTTCCATATACTTTTCCTATTTTATCCTCTACATCCAAAGACAAGTCTACGAGAACATCTTGTTTAAAGAAGAAGCAGTTTCTTGTTTTGCATTACACTTGGTCATGATTTAGTAGATTTGACAAAGAATTGCATTGAGAGAAAGAAAAGCAACAGATATATGTTTTGACTCATATGTATATGAGTTATGTTTTGTTGAAGCTTTTAAGCAGGCAGCTCATATGTTCCCTCAAAGAATTCTTGGAGTGTCAATACAGAACTACTTGGTATATGACAAGTTGCAAAGAAGTATATTTCTTCTTTATCTAACTCTCTTAAGGTAAAAGAGTTTTTTGTAGTAGATGTTGAAGACTTGGGTTGAGGTTTTATGTTTGGAAAAGGTTACCTCATATTCAATATTTTCAGAAACTTCAAAAAATTTAGTCTTGTTGATGTACAAGTCAATAGAGAATCTACTTTCTATTATTGTCTAGATTTTTGGATACATGTTTGTATTCGTCAAGGTGTTCCATCAGATCCTATCACTTGATTGAGAAGTGGAGTTAGCCAAAAGAAAGTCAAGCAAGTACTGTCACATTTCACCCGGGTAAAATATGAAAGTTATGAAGTATCAACTTGCAGCTTTTGGAGTTCTCAAGATGAGAAGTTTGTCCACTTATGTTTCAAGTAGGACTTACAGGTTCTTGGAAAGGATTTTTTTGAAGAAAAGTTTTACAACTTCATGTGAAACATGGACACTTAGAGACATTCAGGTAGCAAATCAAACATTCAGACATGAAGGTTTGATAAGAGTAGATTCTACACAAGAGAGATCATTGATCTTGAATCGATATTGTATTATCTTTTTATGAGTCAGTTGTCTATCCTTTGTTTGTGAAGATTCTTAACATTGGAAGAAGTAAGTCAAAGATTCGGGTTCTATCATATTTGTCTTGCAGAGAGATAGAAGAAGATACTTGTTATGGTACAGAAGGTTATGAATCCTAAAATGCTTTCAGCAAGGTTTTGTTATGTTAGGATCAGCAGACCTTATTCTACAATTTGGAAAGCTGAGGAATGACATGGAAAGCTATTGGCATGTGCACAGTGCTAATAAAAAGGGTTCAGAGATTTTGTTTCAGATACAGGTATTGATCACTGAAGATCAGATTTATGAAGAAGGACGTCCAAGATTTCATAAAGTCTGATATAATTTGAAGAATACTGGATACTAGTGTTAAATCATCCAGGGGGTGATGAAACATGAAGACTTATTTTCAGCCATATATAAAAGAATGCAGAGTCATACCTTCAGGTATTCCTATTTCAGGTATTCCTATATTTCCTTTGGCAGGTTCTCTTTATGTTCGAGCTTTAAAAGAAGAAGGAAGAAGAAGAATGTTTGGAGAAAGTTCCTGTTAGGATGTTCCTGTTCAAGAGAAGGTTCCAAAATTCTATTGAAGAGAAGCTTGATATTTCAGAAAGGTATATTTCAGAAGTGCACACATATATGTTCATACCAGGTTTTGAAGGAAAGAGGTATGAAGGATTTAAAGGATGAAGACATGATGACATCATAGATATGATTTTTCTATGAGACTCATATTTCAGTTGATTTCAGTTGATTTCAATTGAGTTGAGTTGATTTGACTTGAGTACAGTCAGAGATGAACCAGCAGTGTTCATAATACACTAAGTTGTGAGTTGTCAGTCACAGGTTCCAGGATTCAGTTCCTGATTTTGTTTAGTGTATTTACATGACGCAGCAGAAGTACAAACCTTTTTTGGAAGATAAATGCAAATATATGGATCCTAGTGTATATTTTTAGGTTTTTGAAAACTGGAGATAGCAGGTTCAGAGATAGTTCATGCTATATTTGTTGTCAAGTAGTGATTGCTTGATGAGTTCACTATTGGATATCTAGTTTGCATATTTTCTCAAGTATTATGGTTCATATTCAGAAAGTTCAGGTTTTTTGAAGGAAATTCAAATTCAGCTTTGAAAAAGACTTTTGAAGAACAAGTTTTGAAGTGTGGGAGTACAAGCTTGAAGCTTGTGATAGTTTGCAGTTTGTGACAGATTGCAGATCCAGTCCAGATTGTACCAATATGACATTGCAGGGGGGATTGTTGGAAAACAATGCCCTATTGGTCAAGATCCTCAGAGATGATAGTATGTTAAGCATTCCTTACTACTCTTTGTACATCAAACGGTGCAAACGCCATGGTTAGTTCATCATCCTCCCATCTTGGGGACGTGGGATCGAATCCCATTGGCAGCATATATCACGGAACTATGTTTTTTGTTTTTAGCTTTTTTGAAGATAATTAACGGCAGCGCGAAGACGGACGGCGATAAAATTAGCTTTATTCATAAGCGATCGCAATGGATTTTTCTTCTTTTCGGATTAAATCAACAATAGCATTTGCTTTCCGATCCTGCTTTATTTCATGGAAGAATACTATATAAACAGAAGCTTGGGCTCATTGTATTCATCCTTCACCTAGTGTTCAACACAAGCCTTGGTGCTTGGACCTCAATAGAGGTGGTGTTTCGTCTAGCACATGGGGCAGCCATGGTGCTAACTTGAAGCATGTTGAGGAGCAGCTATGGAGTTCTTCTTGGAGAAGATGAAGAGTGTGATCACACTCTTGCTCATGGAGAGAAGGTCATCTCTTGTTCATGGAAAGAAGGCTTGGTCATTAGCAGCTTGATGGTGAGGATCGGCCATCTACATGGTATATTTAAAGATTGTCTTCTACATGAAGATTTCAGGCTACTTCAAAGACATTCGATGGTGGTTAACATAAGATCTACATCTTATGTTAAGTATTCAGCTACATATTCTCTTTATGCACACAGGAACTACTTGGAGTTTATGGAGGCAGTAGCATCCATATCAGAAGGAGTCCTATTCGGCATAGGTACAAGAGAATCAGTACGTATATGCTTTATGCATATTTGGATGAGGTGTTTGAGAAGGTGTGTTCACATGAGTTTGAGGATTTCTGGCAGCAAACTTGTTAGCATTCTTTGCTACTTTTTAAGTATGTGATCTTTTCACACACGTATCTAACTTAGGGTCTTCCATAGCCTAAGGTTAGATGAGGGTTTGTTGATTATCAGTTTCACACTGATCCTCCCTCTTTCAGTCACTCATATTCACTCTTCTATAACCTATCAGGTCACACATCTCATGTACATTCAGATTACTGCCCATACATCTGAATATATTTTTTCCATTTGTACATTCACTCATTCATCTATTTCTCATCACATAGAGTGGTTGAGAGTTTTGCTCCCACATTGTACATTGAACATTGGTATATGTGATACTATGAGTAAGTAATGGCATACGTAACACCTTACACATGTCGTCTATTCTTTCTCTATCTTTGTCTCATCATTTGTATGATTAAATGTGGTATGTTCATGTTTTGTCAATATTGAAGATTGCTAGATTCTGTGTTGTATATACTGGACCTATGGAACCATGGACCTTTGATATGAGTTAGGGCCTACCTGACTTCCAACAGTTAGTTAAGTCATCTTCTTCCAAAGGACTAGTAGAATCCAAATAAGCTTTGAACGTGCAAAGGTAAGATAACCTGAAGTGCTCCTTCTATCTTCTTTGGAGCGAGCCCAATCTGCATTAGAAAATAGCTTCAAACCTAAATCAGATACATAAGGATAATAAAGTCCTTCAGTTATGGTTCCTTTGAGATACTTGAGAATCCTTTTGGCAGCATCCATGTGTGGTTTCCTTGGTGTGTGCATAAATTGACTTAGCACACTCACAATATAACATATATCTACTCTTGTCAATGTGGCATAGTTGATACTACCCACTAGACTTTGATATGATGTGATGTCCTCCATGAGTTCACCTTCATGTGAGCTCACTTTGTGATTGACCTCCATTGGAGTACCTGCAATCTTACAATCTTGCATCTTGAATTTTGCCAACATGTCCTTAATGTACTTTCTTTGAGTGAGAAACAAACCATGATCTTTGTAGACAACTTCCAAACCTAGGAAGTAGGTAAGTGAACCCAAATCACTTATCTTGAACTCTTCTCTCATTTGATCTTTGATCTTCTTGATACCATTTGCATCATTTCCTGTCAATATAATATCATCTACATATACACATAAGTAGATGACCTCAGAGTTACTCTTTTTGATAAAGAGTGAAGGATCTGCCTTGCTTGGTTGAAAGCCTTTGTCCTGCAAGAATGAAACAAGTCTGAAATTCCAAGCTCTTGGGGCTTGCTTGAGACCATACAATGCTTTATTAAGTTTACACACATAATCAGGATAAACTTGATTCTCAAAACCAGGTGGTTGTGCCATATATACCTCTTCTATTATCCAACCATTCAAGAATGCATTCTGTACATCTAGTTGAAGTATCTTCCAATTCTTGGAAGAGGTAATACTAAGCAAAACCCTAATAGTAGGCATCTTTGCCACAGGAGAGAAGGTATCCTCATAATCAATTCCCTGAGTTTGTGCAAAGCCTTTTGCTACAAGCCTTGCCTTATATGTGTTAATGGAACCATCAAAATTCTTCTTGAGTTTATAGACCCATCTTGAGCCTATTACCTTCATGGATGAAGTCTTGGGCACCAAATCCCAAGTGTTGTTTTCCTCAAGTGCTTCAATCTCTTCCTTCATTGCATGCTTCCATTCTGATTTTGCTTTGGCCTCTTCAAAGGATGATGGCTCCTCTTGGTTTATGTCCTTTGCTATGTAGATAGAATGTTTAGTTACTAATGAGGTGTCAAACCCATACCTTTCTCGTTTTTTCTTTTCCCTCATAGATCTTCTTAGGCCATGATGTGATGATTTTGCCTCATGTCCAAGTTCTTGCAATTTTGCTTTACCTTTAGACTTCCATGCTTTGATCTTTTCCATCTGAGATTCTTCATCATCCTCTGAGGTGTCTTGTTCTTCAATCTTTGGTTGTTCTCTACCAAGCTTTGGAAAATCTTCTTCAAGATCATATGGTAAATTGACCTTCTTGCATGAATCTTCATACCATGAATTGTTCTCATCAAAAACTACATCTTTGCTTACCAAGAATCCTTTGTTGGTAGGGTTGTATAACCTGTAGCCCTTTTGATTGTTGTCATATCCAATAAATACACACCTTTCTGCCTTTGGATCCATCTTGCCTCTAACCTGTGAAGGAGCATGAGCAAAAGCAATACATCCAAAAATTTTACAATGATCTAAGCTTGGTCTTCTTTCATTCCAAGCCTCATATGGAGTCATCCCATCAAGGGATTTTGAAGGCAACCTGTTAATCAAGTAAGTGGTTGTAGATACAGCCTCATCCCATAGATAATTAGGCAAATGCTTTTCATTTAACATGGACCTTGCAGCTTCAACAATTGTCCTATTCCTCCTTTCTGCCACTCCATTTTGCTCAAGAGTGTACCTTGTAGTTACCTCTCTTTTGATTCCTCTTTCTTGAAGAAAAGAATCAAACTCATGGGAGAAGTATTCTCCCCCTCCATCTAGCCTTAGCCTTTTTAGTGATTTACCTGTTTGATTCTCCACAAGAGCCAAATATCTTTTGAAACACGAAAAAACTTCATCTTTGTGTTTCATAAAGAATAGGATAGTCCATCTGCTGCAATCATCAATAAAGGAGACATAATAACTTGATTTAGATATTGAAGCTTCCTTGCTAGGTCCCCATACATCTGTATGAACTAACTCCAAGAGGTCTCCATGTATATAACCTTTCTTCATGAATGGTAACCTGTGAGACTTTCCAAATTGACATGCACTACACTTATAAATCGTATGTTGTTTTGACAAGTTAGGAAGTCCAAGTACACTTTGGTCCCTACAAATTTGCTTTAATGACCTTTCACCAATATGTGCTAACCTTTTGTGCCATACTTCCAATTTTGTGAGTGTCTGACTACCATAATTAAAGAGAGCAATGTTTCTAGTGTCTTGTAATTCAAATGTGAACAATCTACCTATCTTTTCACCTTTTGCAATTCTTCTGAATCCTTGACTTGGATCTTCAACAAATGCTCCTGCTTTTGTGAACCTGACCCTTTCTCTACTATCTGCCCAAAACTTATCAAATTCTTTGTAATGGTAGGGACATAGAGTACCTTACTGAGTAGGTTGATGTTTCCATCAGGTGCTTTGACATTGCCTATTTTCTCCAGAGGATGTTTTGTGTCATCTCCTATTTGTACCTCATGCTTATTCCTTGGATCTTCTAAACCTGATAGGAGTGCCACATTTCCTGCCACATGATTTGAAGAACCTGAATCTATGTAGAAAACATGCTCATCAGATTTACCTTGTGGCATGTTGGCGACGTCGCGGCAAAGGCCCGAACCTTGTCCAGCCTGCGGAATTCGTCGCATCACCGAAGGGTGCTAAGCTAAAGTGATATTAGAACTCCTCTATAATCAGCAGTAGCTTAGCAAAGTTACTGTCACTCAACATATAAGACTGTGTTTTGAATTTACTGGAAAAATCACACTAGAACTTCACCGGACTGTGAACTTCCTTCACTGAATGAACTCTTTTTGAAGTTTAAGAAAAACTTCACCAGTTCAGAATGCCTCTTTCCGGTCAGACTTTGTACTGTGTGTACATATCCATTTCACCGAAATCTTTGATGAACTGATAGTACAGATGTCTAGCTATAAGATAAGCTATCTCTCATACACAGCTTTAATTTATTCTGCGAGATATACTTCGTTGTTCTACCGGAAAACACGTTTACTGAGAAAACTGTAACTGACCGAATAATACGTTTACTAAGAAAGTACCGGAGAAACACGTTTACTGAAAGAACTGTAACTGTTAACTGACTTTATATCGTAACAAGAAAATATTCAAATTTCTTCACATACGAAGAATGTGCGCAAGCTTCCACATGAACATGTGTTTTTGTTGATATATTTAGGTAGTGATGTGTGTGAACAGTCTAGGACTGCCGAGGCACTTTTTTTCCTCTTTAGGAGGTTTTTTCCCCCAGCTTGTATATACGCCTATTGCCCTAATGGGCTACTTATCTTTGTACATTCTCTAGTAATACATACAGTATTGTGTGTTTGTGCTCCAAGCTTCTTCTTCTTCCTTGTGCTGTTCGCGTGCTTCCGTAGACGTCTATCTCCAACAATTGGTATCAGAGCAGGTCGTCGCTTCTTCTAGGGCGCCGTCGACACTCCTCCGTTTGCAGTCTCAGATTCGCACGAAATTTGGTGAGCATACTTAGGGTGTTTCCGAGATCAAAACCGCTTCGCTTTGTCGTGCCGAAATCGCGATCTAAGCTCGTTTCGGCCTCCGAACACACTATCACAGCGCTTTTGCAGGCTATTTCCTCCTTTTGTGCCAATGGTATATACCAGTTTCTGTTCGTCAGTTTAAGCGTCTCGAAGTCTGCTATAGGTCTAGCAGAACTCGTCTGGGCAGTTTCGTTCAACTTTTTGAGATACAGTCAATTTTCTGCATCAAGGTATTTTGGTCACCGGCCATGGCTGAAAGCAGTGATGTATTCCGTATGTTGGCTGTTGAGGATAAGTTGGATGGTACCAACTACCCATTATGGGCTTATATGATGGGACATGTACTGGTTGCAAAAGGACTGTGGAACATTGTGTAGGGTGTTGAAAGACGTCCTGTTACACTTGCGACTACAGGTACTACAAATACAGGTGCTGGAGGTGTTGGAGCTGATGAAGATGGTGTCAAAGATGATATTCCGTAGATTCCTGTTCGTGCTGTTGTTTCTGTTGCACCTACTACAGAGCAGATTCGTTGGGATGGCAGAGATGCCCAGGCACATGCATTGATAGCTTTGTCTGTCAAACGTGCCATTATTCCTCACATTTGCTCTTGCAGAACAACAAAGGATGCTTGGGATACACTTACCACTTTGTACCAAGCTAGGAATGAGGCTCGTGTTGCTTACCTCCGAAAACAGTTGGAGAGTGAGCACATGAATGAAGGTGATTCTATGGATAGTTTTCTCACAAAGATCAAAGACCTGAAGGAACAATTGATTTCTGCTGATGAGGTTATACCAGATAGCTCACTTGTGCAGACCGTTCTGAATGGTCTTCCTGATTCATATCAAAGTTTTGCCTCTACTCTTCGGTTGATGATGAAAGGCAATCCGAATGCCTTGTCATTTGAGGAATTAGTCTCTGTTCTGTTGCAGGAAGATCACTCCAGGCAGAACAGGTCCATTATGCGTGTTGCAGATCAAGCTTTCCTGGCTAGTCAGAAGGGCAAAGGAAAATGGAGCTCTTCTACTAGTAAGCAGAAATCTGCAAATGCTGCACAATCGAAGAACCAGGATAAAGATGAGAAGAAATCAGAAAAGCAGAAATTGTTCTGCAAGTACTGTAAAGGAAATGATCATATTATAAAGAACTGTCCAAAACTGGCTGCTAAAGAGGCAAAGAAGAAAGAGGCTGGAATGGTTGTTGCAGAGGCCTCTACACCAAAAACAGAGTCTGCAAATCTTGTGCAGGAAGAAGAGTGGGCGTTTACTACTGTCTACAGTTTTGACCCATCTTCTCATGATCAGTGCATGTCTGCAGTAGACTCAGATGTTTGGTACTTTGACAGTGGGGCGACCAAACATATTACCTCGCAGCGCAGTTTCTTCTCTTCACTCGAGCCTGCCCCTACAGGGAATACTGTCACATGCGCCAATAACTCCTCTTATCCTGTTATGGGAGTTGGTAAGATCATTCTGACTACTGCTGATGGTAGTTCTTTCACTTTGTCAGATGCTTTATTTGTGCCAGGGATCAAAAAGAACCTGTTATCAGTTTCTGCATTAGCCAAGATTGGCTTGGTTGTGAAATTTGTTGATGACAGGTGTACAGTCCATGATCTCTCAAATGGCGATGTGATTATTGCTTCTGGCATTTTATGTCGTGGGCTGTATAAGCTCATAGACTATGAAAGATCTGTGAATGATTCGGCATGTGCAGTTCATGATTCTCAGGCTATGTCAGATGCAAAGCTTTGGCATGCACGCTTTGGTCATCTGAATTTTGCTAGTTTGTTACGCCTGCAGAAATCTGAAACGGTGTCCTCTTTGCCCAAACTTGAGGCACCTGGAAAACATGTTTGTGAAGGCTGTATTTTGGGCAAAATGCAGCGTTCTTCCTTTCCAAAAGATGGTTCAGTTTGGGCTACGCAGAAATTGCAACTTGTACATAATGATGTCTGTGGTCCTATGCAGACACCCTCTTTTGGAAATTACCTTTACTTCGTGACTTTCATTGATGATTTTTCTAGGCATGCATGGGTATATCCACTCAAAGCAAAGTCCGAAGTGTTCATGTGCTTCAAACAGTTTTTGGTTTTGGCTGAAAATCTGTCAGCATGTAAAATGGGCACCCTCCATTCTGATCGAGGGGGGGAATATATGTCTTCGGATTTTAATGCATTTCTGGCTGAACATGGGATAAAACACCAGTGTACAGTGTCGTATGCACCTCAACAGAATGGAGTTGCTGAAAGAAAGAACAGGTCACTCATGGAGATGGCGAGGTGCATGGTCAAAAGTCAGGCTTTACCACATAGTTTCTGGCTTGAGGCTGTCATGTGTGCAGCATATGTACTGAACAGGTGTCCCACTAAAGCGTTGCAGTCTATCACTCCATATGAGGCTTGGCATGACAGCAAGCCATCTATTGCTCATCTGCATGTTTTTGGTTGTTTGGCATACGCATTAGTGCCTGAACAACATCGCAGAAAATTGGATGATAAGGCTATCGTCTGTATCATCCACAGACTAAACGCATTCTGGTTAGCCGTGATGTTGTCTTTGTGGAAGATGCTATTCAGCCATTGCTTTCATGTACTAAGGAGACATCTGTTAGCTCCAAAGACATGTATGATACTTTGATGCCTCTTTTTACAGGTGGACAGGCCAGTGCTGGTCCTAATGAGGCAACTTCTCAACCTTTGCAGGTTTCATATGATGATCCAGATCATTCCATTTCTTATGCAGATTTACATGATGCACTTGTTGATGAGAGAGCTGATATTGAGCAGGCAAAAACTATGCCAAAATGGCTGGTGCAAACTTTGCGTGACAACAAATTAGATGCACCTTTGTCATATCGTACTCGTTCAGGCTCTCATAGTGCCTCCTTTGCATCAGATTGCTATGCTATGGCTGCGTCTAGTCTCTGTGATTAGAATGAGCCTGTTTCTTTTGATGAAGCACAGAATTCAGAAAATTGGATGGCTGCTATGCAATCTGAATATGATGCTATAATGAAGAATGGTACATGGTCTTTATGTGACTTGCCTCCTGGCAAGAAGGCCATTGGCACTAAGTGGGTATACAAGCTGAAGCGTAAACCTGATGGTACAGTTGACAGGTATAAGGCTAGGCTTGTTGCAAAGGGTTATGCACAGGAAAGAGGCATTGATTTTGATGAGACCTTTGCACCTACATGCCGTATGACTACTGTTCGGAGCATTTGTGCACTTGCAGCCCATCATGGTTGGAATGTACATCAGTTGGACATTAAAACAGCATTTCTGAATGGTGACTTGCATGAAGAAGTGTATGTTTTTCAGCCCCGTGGCTTTGTGCAGAAAGGGCATGAAAACCAGGTGTGCAGGTTAAAGAAGGCTTTATATTGTTTAAAGCAAGCACCACGTGCTTGGTATGAGAAGATACATGCCTATCTGATTGCACATGGTTTTGAGAACAGTCCAACTGAAAGCACCTTATATGTTAAGCGTGCTAATGATGTGCTTCTGATCATTGTTGTCTATGTTGATGACATGTTGCTCACTGGTCCTATTGAGACACATATTGTTGATTTTAAGGCTGATTTGCATGCCTCATTTGAGATGTCTGATTTGGGGCATTTGCATCACTATTTGGGCATTCAGTTTATGCACGTTGATGGTGGAATGGCTTTGTGTCAAACGAAATATATTGACACATTATTGCAGCGTTTTGGCCTTGAAGACTGTAAGCCTATTGCCACTCCTATGGAGATAGGTTTACGATTGAGTCTTCATGATGCTGGAGATGCATTTGATGATGTTCTCTATCAGCAGGCTGTTGGATGCTTGATTCACTTATGCATTACTCGGCCAGATATTCAATTTGCTGTCTCACAGATGAGCAGGTTTATGCATTGCCCAGGAGTCACGCATTGGAAAGCAGTTAAGCGCATCTTTCGCTACTTGAGTGGTACTAGGCTACTTGGGTTGTTTTATCCCAAGGGGGGATCACTACCGCCAGATTTGCATGCTTTTTCTGACTCAAATTGGGCTGGTTGCTATGACACTCGTGTGTCCACTAGTGGTTTTTGCTTCATGCTTGGTAGCTCATGTATATCTTGGTTGAGCAAGAAGCAGCCTACTGTGGCCACTTCCAGTTGTGAGGCTGAGTATAGGGCAGCTTTCACAGCGACTGTTGAGTGTGTGTGGCTCAGACGCCTTATGGCTGATTTGGTGTTGGCCAGTCTTCTGCCACCACCATCTTCACTGACAGTCAGAGCGCATTGGCAGTTGCGAGGAACCCTGTGTTCCATGCTCGCACTAAGCACATTGAGGTGCATTATCACTATGTCCGGGAGAGGTTCTCTGCTGGGAGATCAGCTTGGCATATGTGCCCACGCAGGAGAACATTGCAGACCTTTTCACGAAGGCTCTACCTAGGGAGAAGTTTGAAGCTTTCCGCAAAGCTTTGGGCTTACTTCCTTTTGTGGAGTGATTTCCACATAGCTTGGCACTTCCTTATACATGAGTGCCAGCTCCTTGTTCACCGCATCACTCCCAGGGGGGATTTGTTGATATATTTAGGTAGTGATATGTGTGAACACTCTAGGATTGCCGGGGCACTTTTTTCCCTCTTTAGGAGGTTTTTTTCCCCCGGCTTGTATATACGCCTATTGCCCTAATGGGCTACTTATCTTTGTACATTCTCTAGTAATACATACAGTATTGTGTGTTTGTGCTCCAAGCTTCTTCTTCTTCCTTGTGTTGTTCGCGTGATTCCGCAGACGTCTATCTCCAACAGTTTTCTATTAGATAAGATGTGTACAAAACAAGCTTGGCCTCTTCTTGCTCAAGCTATGGAAACTCTCCTACACTGAGTAGTTTCTTCTTACCATCTCTCTTAGATGAATACCTGACATTTCAGGTTTCTGTTATTCATCTTTACATACGCGATCTCTGGCATCTTAAGGTGTCTTGTTCTTCAATCTTCAGTTGTTCTCTACCAAGCTTTGGAAAATCTTCTTCAAGATCATATGGTAAATTGACCTTCTTGCATGAATCTTCATACCATGAATTGTTTTCATCAAAAACTACATCTCTACTTACCAAGAATCCTTTGTTGGTAGGGTTGTATAACCTATGGCCCTTTTGATTGTTGTCATATCCAATAAATACACACCTTTCTGCCTTTGGATCCATCTTGCCTCTAACTTGTGAAGAAACATGAGCAAAAGCAATACATCCAAAAATTTTACAATGATCTAAGCTTGGTCTTCTTTCATTCCAAGCCTCATATGGAGTCATCCCATCAAGGGATTTTGAAGGCAACCTGTTAATCAAGTAAGTGGCTGTAGATACAGCCTCAGCCCATAGATAATTAGGCAAATGCTTTTCATTTAACATGGACGTTGCAGCTTCAACAATTGTCCTATTCCTCCTTTCTACCACTCCATTTTGCTCTGGAGTGTACCTTGTAGTTACCTCTCTTTTGATTCCTCTTTCTTGAAGAAAAGAATCAAACTCATGGGAGAAGTATTCTCCCCCTCTATCTGACCTTAGCCTTTTTAGTGATTTACCTGTTTGATTCTCCACAAGAGCCAAATATCTTTTGAAACACGAAAAAACTTCATCTTTGTGTTTCATAGGATAGTCCATCTGCTGCAATCATCAATAAAGGAGACATAATACCTTGATCCAGATATTGAAGCTTCCTTGCTAGGTCCCCATACATCTGTATGAACCAACTCCAAGAGATCTCCATGTATATAACCTTTCTTCATGAATGGTAACCTATGAGACTTTCCAAATTGACATGCACTACACTTATAAATCATATGTTGTTTTGACAAGTTAGGAAGTCCAAGTACACTTTGGTCCCTACAAATTTGCTTTAATGACCTTTCACCAATATGTGCTAACCTTTTGTGCCATACTTCCAATTCTGTGAGTGTCTGACCACCATAATTAAAGAGAGCAAACACATACTATACCCATGTCCACCCATCACCAGTAACTAGGGTATTTTACTCACTCACATTATGGATCCCCCATGTATTAGGTGGCCATTATCTGCAGAGTCAGAGCCACATCTCCCCAGCCTTTTCCAGCCTCACCTTCCTCTTCTACAGCCGTGTACACCGATCTAACCTCCTTCTCTCTTTCTCTCTCATTTGAAGCTTATAATAGAGGTATAATTAAATTTCTCGTGATTTGAAGTAAAGAGCAGTGAAGAAAAGGAGTTTTGAAGACTAAAGTAAAGAGTTTACTCCCCTCGAACTATCTCTAGGTACAGATGATCTCATGATTTGAAGAAGAAGTTTTGAAGACCGAAGTAAAGAGTTTAGCCCCATGGAACCTCTCTCCATGTTATTGTGCGGCTTTGAAGTAAAGACAAGTGTTTGAAGAAAAGCTTTTCAAAGATCGAGGAAGTAAAGTGAAGATTGAAGGCCCGAAGTGAAGTGAAGATCCCACTGCAAAGTCCGAAGAGAAGTTGAAGGGTGTCTTCTCACACTATAGTCGAGAATCTATTTTGTATTGAGCAATCCGCACTGTAGCGGAATTTTTTGTATTATTCAGAGTCACTTGGTCACATCAATTATATATTCATTGCCATCATTGAGCATCGTTTGTTTATTTGGCACATCGATCCAGTGATTTCTATTTTAGCATTGTATTTCCCTTTCCCATTCACGATGCATATGCCCTACGATTTCATTCCACGCGGTCGAGTGCTTTTGGTTTCGCTTTCTCTTCTAAGGCACCGACCTACGATATGACGATGTGACAAACCAAGGTGAGGTACCCAACGTGCAAAAGCCGCTCGCTGGATCAGGGGATGATGCACACCCAGCGGGGCCTGATGCAACCCCACGTAGCTCTCCCCTCTAGACCTCCTTCCCGAAAGCGGACCTAAAGGAAGCTGGATACTATCCTAGTTGTGGTAGAAAGATTGAGAGAGATGGCTCATTTCATACCCACACAAGAGACGATAGAAGCTCCACAGGTAACGGAGTTATTTATCCAACATGTCTTCAAATTGCATGGGTTACCGATTTCCATAGTTTTAGATAGGGATGTCAGATTTACAGGACATTTTTGGAAGTTCATATTTGACAAACTGAAGGTGTCATTAAACATGATCACTGATGATCATCCTCAGAAAGATAATCAGACCCAGTAGACCAACCAAATTTTAGAGGACATGTTGAGGGCATATGTGTCTAAGAGATAGACAGATTGGGATAGTTACTTGCCACTAGTTGAGTTTGCTTATAACAATAGGCCTCACAAGGTGACAAGTATGTCTTGAGATGAACTATGGCATGAATCCCAATGCTCTTAGTGTTGGAGTTAGACGTATGCGGAAGCACGCGAATAGCACAAGGAAGAAGAAATAGCTTGGAGCACAACACACAATATTGAATGTATTACTAGAGAATTTACAAAGATAAGTAGCCCATTAGGGCAATAGGCGTACATACAAGCCGGGGAAAAAACCTCCTAAAGAGGGAAAAAAGTGCCCCAACATTCCTAGTGTGTTCATACAAATCACTACCTAAATATATCAACAAAGCCCCCCTGGGAGTGATGCGGTGAACAAGGAGCTAGCACTCATGTATAAGGAAGTGTCTAGCTATGTGGAAATCACTCCACAAAAGGATTTAAGCCCAAAGCTTTGCGAAAAGCTTCAAACATCTCCCTAGGCAGAGCCTTCGTGAAAAGGTCTGCAATGTTCTCCTGTGTGGGCACATATGCCAAGTTGATCTCCCCAACAGAGAACCTCTCCCTGACATAGTGATAATGCACCTCAATGTGCTTAATGTGAGCAGGGAACATAGGGTTCCTCGCAACTGTGAATGTGCTCTGACTGTCAGTGAAGATGATGGTGGCAGAAGTTTGACCAACACCCAAATTAGCCATAAGGCATCTGAGCCACACACACTCAACAGTAGCTATGAAAGCTGCCCTATACTCAGCCTCACAACTAGAAGTGGCCACAATAGGCTGCTTCTTGCTCAACCAAGATATACATGAGCTACCAAGCATGAAGCAAAAGCCACTAGTGGACACACGAGTGTCATAGCAACCAGCCCAATGAGAGTCAGAAAAAGCATGCAAATCTGGTGGTAGTGATCCCCCCTTGGGATAAAACAACCCAAGTAGTCGAGTACCACTCAAATAGCAAAAGATGCACTTAACTGCCTGCCAATGCTTGACTCCTGTGCAATGCATAAACCTGCTCATCTATGAGACAACAAACTGAATATCTGGCCGAGTAATGCATAACTAAATCAAGCATCTAACAGCCTGTTGATAGAGAATAGCATCAAATGCATCTCCAGCATCATGAAAACTCAATTCTAAACCTATCTCCATAGGAGTGGCAATAGGCTTACAGTCTTCAAGGCCAAAACGCTGCAATAATGTGTCAATATATTTCGTTTGACACAACGCCATTCCACCATCAACTTGCATAAATTAAATGCCCAAATAGTGATGCAAATGCCCCAAATCAGACATCTCAAATGAGGCATGCAAATCAGCCTTAAAATCAGCAATATGCTTCTCAATAGGACCAGTGAGCAGCATGTCATCAACATAGACAACAATGATCAGAAGCACATCATTAGCACGCTTAACATATAAGGTGCTTTCAGTTGGATTGTTCTCAAAACCATGTGCAATCAGATAGGTGCATGTATCTTCTCATACCAAGCACGTGGTGCTTGCTTTAAACCATATAATGCCTTCTTTAACCTGCACACTTGGTTTTCATGCCCGTTCTGCACAAAGCCACGGGGCTGAAAAACATACACTTCTTCATGCAAGTCACCATTCAGAAATGTTGTTTTAATGTCCAACTGATGTGCATTCCAACCATGATGAGCTGCAAGTGCACAGATGCTCGGAACAGTAGTCATATGACATGTAGGTGCAAAGATCTCATCAAAATCAATGCCTCTTTCCTGTGCATAACCCTTTGCAACAAGCCTAGCCTTATACATGTCAACTGTACCATCCGATTTATGCTTCAGCTTGTATACCCACTTAGTGCCAATGGCCTTCTTGCCAAAAGGCAAGTCACATAAAGACCAAGTACCATTCTTCATTATAGCTTCATATTCAGATTGCATAGCAGCCATCCAATTTTCTGAATTTTGTGCTTCATCAAACAAAACAGGCTCATTCTCATCACAAAGAATAGATGCAGCCATAGCATAGCAATCTAATGCAAAAGCGGCACCATGAGAGCCTAAACGAGTATGATATGACAAAGGTGCATCTAATTTGTTGTCACGCAAAGTCTGCACCAACCATTTTGGCATAGTTTTTGCTTGCTCAATATCACCTCTCTCATCAACTAGTGCATCATGTAAATCTACATCAGAAATGGAATGATCTGCATCATCACATGAAACCTACAAAGGCTGAGAAGTTGCCTCATTGGGCCCAGCACTAGATTGTCCACCTATAAAAAGAGGCAGCAAAGTATCATACATGTCTTTGGAGCTAATAGATGTCTCCTTAGTACATGAAAGCAATGGCTGAATAGCATCTTCCACAAAAACAACATCACGGCTAACCAGAATGCGTTTAGTCTGTGGATGATACAGACAATAGCCTTTACTTTCAGAACTGTACCCAACAAAAATACATTTTACTACTTTATCATCCAATTTTCTGCGATGTTGTTCAGGCCCTAATGCATATGCCAAACAACCAAAAACACATAGATGAGCAACAAATGGCTTGCGATCATGCCAAGCCTCATATGGATTGATAGACTGCAGTGCTTTAGTGGGACACCTGTTCAGTACATATGTTGCACACATGACGGCCTCAAGCCAGAAACTATGTGGTAAAGCCTGACTCTTGACCATACACCTCGCCATCTCCATGAGTGACCTGTTCTTTCGTTTAGCAACTCCATTCTGTTGAGGTGTATACGACACTGTACACTGGTGTTTTATCCCACGTTCAACCAGAAATGCATTAAAATTAGAAGACATATATTCCCTCCCTCGATCAGAACGAAGGGTGCCCAGTTTACATGCTGACAGATTTTTAGCCAAAACCAAAAATTGTTTGAAGCAGATGAACACTTCGAACTTTGCCTTCAATGGATATACCCATGTATGCCTGGAAAAATCATCGATGAAAGTCACGAAGTAAAGATAATTCCCAAAAGAAGGTGTCTGCATAGGAGCACAAACATCACTATGTACAAGCTACAATTTCTTAGTAGCTAGAACTGAACCATCTTTTGGAAAGAATGAACGTTGCATTTTGCCCAAAATATAGCCTTCACAAACATGTTTTATAGGTGCCTCAAGTTTGGGCAAAGAGGACACCATTTCAGATTTCTGCAGGCGTAGCAAACTAGCAAAATTCAGATGACCAAAGCGTGCATGCCAAAGCTTTGCATCTGACATTGCCTGAGAATCATTTACTGCACATGCCAAATCATTTACAAATCTTTCATAGTCTATGAGCTTATACAGCCCACGACATAAAATGCCAAAAGCAATAATCAAGTCGCCGTTTGATAGATCATGAATTGTACACCTATCATCAACAAATTTCACAACCAAGCCAATCTTGGCTAATGTAGAAACTGATAACAGGTTCTTCTTGATCCCTTGCACAAATAAAGCATCTGACAAAGTGAAAGAACTACCATCATCAGTAGTCAAAATGATCTTACCAACTCCCATAATAGGATAAGAGGAGTTGTTGGCACATGTAATAGTATTCCTTGTAGGGATAGGCTCGAGTGAAGAGAAGAAACTGCGTTGCGAGGTAATATGTTTGGTCGCCCCACTGTCAAAGTACCAAACATCTACGTCTACTGCAGACATGCACTGCTCATGAGAAGATGGGTTAGAACTACAAACAGTAGTAAATGCCCATTCTTCTTCCTGGACAAGTTTAGCAGACTCCGTTTTTGGTGTAGAGGCTTCTGCAACAACCATTCTAGCCTCTTTATTCTTTGCCTCTTTTGCAGCCAATTTTGGACAGTTCTTTATGATATGATCATTCCCTGTATAGTACTTACAAAACAATTTCTGCTTTTTTGATTTTTTCTCATCTTTGTCTTGGTTCTTCGAATGTGCAACATTTGCAGATTTCTGCTTACTAGTCTGACTAGCCAGGAAAGCTTGATTTGCAACACGCATAATGGACCTGTTCTGCCTGGACTGATCTTCCTACAACAGAACAGAGACTAAATCCTCAAATGACAAGGCATTTGGATTGCCTCTCATCATCAACCGAAGAGTAGAAGCAAAACTCTGATATGAATCAGGAAGACCATTCAAAACGGTCTGCAAAAGTGAGCTATCTGGTATAACCTCATCAGCAGAAATCAATTGTTCCTTCAAGTCTTTGATCTTTGTTAGGAAACTGTCCATAGAATCACGTTCATTCATGTGCTCACTCTCGAATTGTTTTCAGAGGTTAGCAACACGAGCCTCATTCCTAGCTTAGTACAATGTGGTAAGTGTATCCCAAGCATCCTTAGCTGTTCTGCAAGAGCAAATATAAGGAATAATGGAACATTTGACAGACAAAGCTATCAATGCATGTGCCTAGGCATCTCTACCATCCCAATGAATTTGCTCTGCAGTAGGTGTAGCAGAAACCGCAACATGAACAGGAATATGCAGAATATCACCATCTTCGACACCTTCTTCATCAGCTTCAGTGCCTGCAATTGTAACAGTTGCAGGTGTGATAGGATGTTTTTCGACACCCTGCACAATGTTCCACAGTCCTTTTGCAACCAACACATGTCGCATCATATAAGCCCATAACGGGTAGTTGATACCATCCAACTTATCCTCAACAGCCAACATACAGAATACATCACTGCTTTCAGCCATGGCCGGTGACTAAAATACCTTGATGTAGAAAATTGATTGTATCTCAAAAAGTTGAACAGAACTACCCAGACAAATTCCACTAGACCTGTAGTAGACTTCGAGATGCTTATACTGGCGAATAGAAACTGGTATGTATCTTTGGCACAAAAAGACGAAATAGCTTGCACAAGCGCTGTGATAGTGCGTTCGGAGGCCAAAACAAGCTCAGATCGCGATTTCAAAAACACGTGAGTATGCTCACCAAAATTCGTGCGATTCTGAGACTACAAACGGAGGAGTGTCGACGGTGCCCTAGATGAAGCGACGACCTTCTCTGATACCAATTGTTAGAGTTAGACGTCTGTGGAAGCACTTGAATAGCACAAGGAAGAAGAAGAAGCTTGGAGCACAACACACAATACTGAATGTATTACTAGAGAATGTACAAAGATAAGTAGCCCATTAGGGCAATAGGTGTATATACAAGCCGGGGGAAAAAAACCTCCTAAAGAGGGAAAAAAGTACCCCGGCAGTCCTAGTGTGTTCACACACATCACTACCTAAATATATCAACACTTAGTACCATGGGCATGCCAAAGAACTATCCTAGTTCTTTGGAGTTCTTAGCGAATGTCCAAGCAATTTAGAAATAGCTAAAGCCAAGATGCAACAAGCAGTTGATAGGGCTAAAGAGTATGCTGATAGGAAGAGATCTCTTAGATCTTTTGAGGGAGACAGAGTCTTTCTTCAGGTACTAGCTAGATCTAATTCACTATCCACATGGAGGTGTAGTAAGCTATCACCAAGGTTTTGTGGACCTTGGAAGATAGTTGAAAAGCTAAGTGAAGTTGCATACCGATTAGAGCTTCCTCCAGTTTGTAGAGTGCATCCAGTGTTTCATGTTAGTAAACTTTGGAAGTATATTTCCAGGGAGGATAATCTAATAGAAGGTACTCTGCAAGAAAGTAATAGCATGGATCATTCTCCAGAGAGGACACTACATCAGAGACAGAAGCGATTGAGGAAGCGTGCAATCTAGGAGTATCTAGTAGCTTGGAGAGGATTACCATTTACTGACTCTACTTGGGAATCAGAAGCTCTGGTTTGCAAGTACTTTCCCTCATTGATAATTGAGGACAATGATCTTTAGAAGGGGGAGAGAGTGTCAGACATTGATCCACAGGGATCAGTCCATGTGTGTGAGGGACAAGGGCCAGCTAGCCAAGGTTCCGAGCTTAGGGGCTACCCTAAGGTACTTTGGTAGAAAAGGAAAGTACTTGGGTAGTAATGGGAATAAGTGTTGTATGATGGCCACATGTTCACACTAGACTATTCCAAATCATTGCTAATTTTAGAGTACATCATTAGTATTTTAGAGTACAAAAGGGTATATATGGATGGGAGGTGAGTCACACACATCATTCAAGTCTTTTTCTCACAAGGAGACCTTCACTTTATCCTAGTATCGAATCAGGACCTTCTTCACTAGTTAGGATTGATACACTCATGGCTAAGCATACCTTAGATCCTACAGAGACCATGAGTGCTAGGATAGAATACCAAGAGAGCACACTTCATGATATCTTAGAGCACGTGTGTAGGTCCAAGAAAGAGGAAGTGATGCCTAAGACTAACCTGTCACAAATGGAGTTAGATTCTCCAAGTGAGCATCAAACTCCAGAGATTCCTAGAGGGGGTGTGCTACTTAGAGTGACCCGAGGCAGCTTACGGATCTTAAGCTGCCAAGATATCACAGCTCTACTACTACTAGGATTGTTGATGTTGTTGAGCAGTGGTTCAACAAGTGGAAGCAATGCTTCCGTCTATGCCATATCGTGGACGATGGGCATAAGATTCAGCAGGCCATATATAATCTTATGGACGTTCCCACAAGTGGTGGTCTAAGATTGAGCAAGACAAAGAGCCCACCACATGGAAGTAATTTGAAGTCTTATTCTATAATAATTTTGTATCCCCTCATGATAGGTCTAGAGCAGTAGCCACTTGGTTTTTCATCAAAAAGAAAAACCAAACCGTTAAGGAGTACACAGATGAGTATAGAGAGGTACTTATCAAAGTACATGACTCTATCCCAGAGTTTCTCCGAGTCCACAAGTTCATCTTGGGACTTAGAGAAACTATTCAACCTTTAGTTAGGAAGGAGAGGTGCTACTCTTTGGCACAGGCCATGGAGATGGCTCTAGTTTAGAAGGATGATCACAAGGGCATAGGCTCCCAGGGTCAGAGATCCTCATGGACTAAGATGAGTCGACCCTTTTCCATGACCACTCCTAACTTGGTTAGTGCACAACCTGAGAAAGAGGCTAAGTAGGTGCACATGATCAAGACAATTTCAGAAGGAAAAAGAAAAGTGTCTACTCTGGCTGAAACGGCATACAATAAGTCCATCCTTATCTCTCAGCAGAAAGAGAACGAAATGAAGGAAGGATTGTGCTTTGGATGTCTAGGACAGCACCCCTTCAAGGACTCTCCTTAAAAGAAAAAGATAGCAGCTACCATAGTCATCAATTCTACACAGGCAAGGAGTGATGGAGATGAGGGTTTTGGTGATTCCCTATCTTAGATATCATCTCCCATAGTGGCCACGAAGAAGGTTCTTACTGTGCCAGACACTATGCTTTCACTAGTGGCACAGAAAGGATACCAATTCCTAGGTACGGAGCTCATTGTCATGAGAGGAGTCATGCCAAGAAATGTCAAGGTCCTCTTTGACACTGGGTCTACACATAATGTTATTAGTTCCTGACTAGTCAGGAGGCTACACCTAGAGACTGTACAGTTAGAGTATGCCTACACAGTGGAGTTAGTCAATGGGAAGGAAACTAAGATATGGGACTTACGAGTAGTAGGTCTACCCATTCATATCCAGTCCTATGAGGACACATTGGATTTTGAGATAGCACAACAGGGCCATTTTGATGTGTTCCTAAGTAAAAAGTGGCATGCTAAGAAACGACTAGTCATAGACTTTGCGTCATATGTTTATCAGTTTGAGAATGAGGAGAGGCAACTACTAATCTCTGGAGAGCCAGATCTCCAAGAGATGTGATTAGTGACTGCCACCAAGTTGCTCAACATTGATTGTAAGTACAAGTACTTTCTTTACTTTGTGTATCCATCATGTGTAATGATGGATTCTTGCAGTCGTGGGAACTCTAGTTGGGATGCTCAAGTAATTTTAGATAAAGTAAGAGCAGAATTCGAAGGGTTATTCTTGAAAGAATTACCTTCGAGTTTACCTCCTTGCAAGAACATTGAGCAAAGAATCAAATTGGGACCATGAGCAAGTCCAACTGCTCGACCACCATTTTGAATGAGCTTGCATGATGAGAATGAAGTTTGCAAGGTCATGGACAAGTACTTGGAGAAAGGGCTGATCAGACCCCAGGTATTCACCCTTTGTAGCACGAGTTCTTCTAGTGAAGAAGAAAAATGGATCTTATAGGATGTGCGTCGACTATAGAGCACTCAATAAGATTACCATCAAGCACAGTCCCATGCCTAGAATAGATGATCTCTTAGATGCTCTAGGTGGATCCATTGTATATAGTGAAATAGATTTGAAAAGTGACTACCATCACATTAGAGTAAAGGAACAAGATGTATATAAAACAACTTTCAGGCCCCATTTTGGGCAGTATGAGTATTCAGTTATGCCATTTGGTTTAACTAATGCACCTGCTACTTTCATGGTGTTAATGAATCATATTTATGACCGTTCATTGGAAAGTTTGTTATGGATTCTATGGATGACTTGTCAATGTATAGTAGGTTTGTACATGAGCATAAAATTCATTTAAGATTAGCATTAAATGAGTTAAAACAAAATGAGTTGTTTGTAAATCTAGATAAGACTCAGTTGTTTCTTCCAAAGATAGAGTATTTAGGGCATGTGGTATCGATTGATGGGGTTCAAATGGATCCCAAGAAGGTCTCACTTATTCTAGCTTGGCCTACTCCTCAAGATGAGGGGTAATTGTGATCATTTCTAGGACTTTCTAATTCTTATCAAAAATTCATTTCCTCTTATTCGTCAATAGCAGCACCTATGATGAACTTGCTTCAAGGCAAAGTATCATTTGCATGGAAGTAAAAGCAACAAAAAAGTTTTGATGCTCTGAAACAAGTTGTTTCAGAGGCTGCCAAACTCAAAGTGGTAGATCCGTAGAAACCATTTGAGTTAGAGACAGATGCTAGTGGCATAGCCATATGGGCAATCTTGAGCCAAGATGGTAAGCCAATAGCTTTTGAAAGAAAAAAATTGAGTAGCGCATAACGCAATTGACCAGTGCATGAATAGGAGTTATATGCAATGGTACATGCTCTTAAAGTGTGGAGACACTATCTTTATGGTGTAGACTTTAAGGTATACATGGAAATCCTGTATAGAAGAGGCAAAGAGAATACAGTAGTTGATGCAATATCAGAGATAGTGTATCAAATGAGCTTTACAATTCTAGAAAGCTCATTGCTTCAAGATATAAAGGAAGCATAAGTGGAACATCCACATATGTTACAGATCATTAGAGCCATCAGTGACGACTCTATCATAGGAGGCAATGCAGTTCTAGTTATTTCTTCCTCTAATAAAGCAAACAAGTCAAGTCGCTATTCCAATTTCTCAAAGGAGAATGGAATAATTAAACGGAAAGGAAAGAATTGCATACCAAATTCCCGAGATTTGAGAAGAAAATCATGCATGATAACTATGATGTTCCTTGTGCAAGGCATCTTGGTGTTGACAAGACAATTGAGCTTGTTAGAAGAACATTTTGGTGGCCTAGATTAAACAGAGATGTCCTCTCATATGTTCAACAATGCTTTATGTGTCAAGTCAACACAGAAAAAAGGGTAAAGACACTAGGACTTTTACATACTTTACAGACTCCAAAGCACAACTGTGATAGTGTATCCATGGACTTCATAGTGGGTTTACCGTGGACCCAAAGGAATCTCAATACTATCCTAGTTGTGCTTGATAGATTGAGCAAGATGGCTCATTTCATACCCATGCAAGAGACGATAGAAGCTCCAAAGGTAGAAGAGTTATTTATCCAACATGTCTTCATATTGCATGGGTTACCAACATCCATAGTTTTAGATAGGATATCAGATTCATAGGACACTTCTGGAAGTTTGTATTTGACAAACTGAAAGTGTCATTAAAAATAAGTAGTGGTGATCATCCACAGACAGACGATCAGATCGAGGGTCAACCGAATTCTAGAGGACATGTCGAGAGCATATGTGTCTGAGCGGCAGAGAGATTGGGATAGTGACAAAGCATCGTTCTGCCCTTTTTGAGAGAGAGAGAGATAAACAGTGGCTCACTCACTGTATGTGTTTTTGTGTTTTACTCTCTGCCAAACTCAATCTCTACATCTGCAGCTTGAGTGATGCTCGTCCCACATCTACCAACAACTACTGGCGGAAGAAGCACCAACAGCAGAATTGCACATCACTTGTCTTTCACTTCATTCACTAATGATGTCATCAACATTGCACTAACTGCCAGCGAATTCGGTATTAAGTATCATCTGATGTGTGATTATCTCTCCCTCAGAAAGCGAAGGAGGAAAGGTTCAATCAACCTTCCCAACGTCAGTTAACTCCATCTCTACATAGAGCTTTGAAAGCGCGAGATCACTGAGAAACTACTTTCTGCGTACTCTCTGTGTTCTTGTAGCAGCTGCAGGTGGAACACCTCTAAACCAACAAAGGAAGCATCTAAGGAAAACTTGACTGTGCTTCCATCAGAGAGAGAGAGAGAGAAAGAGCAATGTGCACTATATTCAATGATCGGTCCTGCACTTTTGATCACGTGCAGACAAGGGTCGTGAATGCTAAAGTTGTGCGTTCTTAACGTGAGCAACTTCGCACGTTGCATTGGCAGCTTCGTTCCACTACAATTCATAATTGATGAATGTCTGTAGGTTGCATCAAAATCAGCATCTTCACACACTCTTTACTTTGCATAACAATTTTCAATGTGACACTTCTATTGTAATTTTTACAAGGGTATTTTTGTATTTTTTTTCCAAGGGTTCAATCCTTAGCTTTGTGCCATGCTACACACATTGAAATGCAATTTTCTTGTATTCGTCAAGGGTACCATCACTCTCTTGAAGCATACTGTTTGGCACTAAGTGCCCACTCTTTGTACACTCAAAATATAAGAAGAAAAGTATCGTGTGTGCACTTTTGTGGGTTGGTTCCAGGCTACTCTAAGGCCACCCACAAAGTTTCTTAAGTTCCCAAGCCTACTCTAAGGCTCAATCGGTGTACAACGGGCTAATCTAAGCCCTCTCCTCTCATGTTGACTCATCTTGGTGTTTTGCAAGAGTAGGGCTAATCTCAGCCCCCCACCCCTCCTCAAGAATTTTAAGTGTGGTGTCCAGTCGTTCATTTCAAGCTTTGCAATTATTTTGAAGTGGTATTTTTGGCAGGTGTCTTTGATCGTGTTTCTAAACACTTTATCCTCAAAGCTTTGTAATGACCAAAAGTGAAGGTAGCTCATTATCTATGGCTAACTTCTTACCCTCTTTCACCCCTATTTTTATGTCTAAGGATGAATGCCTCAATGGACAAAATTACAATCTATGGAAAAATGTCATGCGCGCATATCTCTACACGAATCTCCTTCATGAGGTAGTAGACGGGTCAGACCCCGAACCTAATAGGGATATCAACTTAGACAATTGGCATGTGTGGAATGTCAAGGACAAATGAGCTTTAGTTCAGCTGTTACTTGCCTATGACAAACTGATGAAAGGACATATCACGGCCTGTAAGACGTCCAAGGACGCTTGGGATACGTTAGCCGCTTTGTATAAAGACAAAACCCCTTCGATAATATATGCATTAGACGCCGAGTTTCATAATTTGACCATTCGGCCACACGACACAATTACCAAGGTCATAGACCAATTTGAGGACTACCAGCGTAAATTAGCACTATGTGGTAGGAACATTTCTTGTGAAGATATGGCCATTAGGCTTCTTAACAAGTTACCTAAGTCGTACGAGACATTTGTCACAACTTTGTATAATCGCGGCCAATTCTTAACTTGGGAAGAGGTTCGTCGACTATTGCTCCTTCACAACTCGCGAGCCAAATCGAATTCCTCCCAAGAGTCTGCCATGAAGGCCACAGGCCCATTCAATAAGGGCAAAACCACAAGTCATCATGCTAGCAATGGATCTAAGCAAGGATCGCATAATTCATCGACGAAGTTCACCTGTAATTTTTTTGGAAAATGAGGATACTTAGAAAAGTTTAGCTATAAAAAGAAACAATCATCGAAGGCTTCTTCGTCTAGGCAAGCATCCAAAGGATCCCAACATAGATCCCACTGCTCTAGTAAGGAACTCTTCATCTCCACAGAAGCCAATGCCCTAGTTACTTCTAGCTCGCCGCATGAGTGGATCTTTGATAGCGGAGCTACTTCCCATATGTGCAAAGACAAGGACTCCTTTCAAGAACTCGAAGAGCACACGGGAGAACAAAAGTTTACCCATCGAAGGAAAAGGGAAAGTTCAAATTACCAACAATCAGGGGGAATGCAAGTCTTTATCCAATGTTCTTTTTGTTCCAAATTTATGTATGAATCTACTTTCCGTCAAGGCCATTACAGATCAGGATAAACAAGTAGGGTTTGATAACACCTCAGTTAAGGTAGTTGGTCCCCATACAAAGGATGTCATTGCTCAAGTATTGAAGAAAAGTGCCTCTACAAACTATCTTGCTTTGTATCCAGAGAATCAACCTCAAGTTTGTGGCACCAAAGATTTGGTCACACCCCTTACTTATCAAAAATCTCTTCATCCCAACTTATGAAGGGATTGCCAAAGATAGGGCAACTTACTGATGTCTTCCAAGCTTGCACCCAAGGCAAGTAACATAGGGCCCGAGTTCCCAAGGAAGCTTCAACACGAGCGAGGAACCCTCTAGCCCTTATCCACATGGACTTATGTGGATCCATGAACACCCCATCCCTGAGTGGATCCCTCTACTTTTATCTTCTAGTAGATGACCACTCTCGCTATATTTGGGTGTACTTTTTGAAGTCAAAGGTAGACACATTCTCTAAGTTTCAAACTTGGATCAAGGAAGTTGAGAATGAAGCTTTGACTAAATTTAAAACCATCAGATCAGATGGAGGTGGTGAGTTTATCAATCATGACTTTGATAACTTTCTCAACCAGAAAGGAATCAAAAGACAAGTCACTCAGCCTCATACTCCATCCCAGAATGGAGTAGCTAAAAGAAAGATATGCAGTGTGATGGAAATGGCAAGAACTATGCTTCATCACAAGGATCTACCCTACAAGTTCTGGGCAGAAGCCGTGCATACGGCCGTTCACATTCTTAATCGAGGATTTACAAGTGCATTACACAACAAAACACCATTTGAAGCATACTATGGAAGAAGACCAAATGTGAATTACTTTTGAGTCTTTGGTAGTGAAGCTTTTGTCCATGTACCAAAAGAAGATAGAAACAAGTTACAATCAAAGTCCAAGAAACACATATTCATAGGGTACAGTGACCAATCAAAGGCATACCATCTATGTGATATGGAAAACCACTCCATCACCATTTCGAAGGATGTGATCTTCAATGAAGCTTCCTCATACTCAAGAAAAGATTCAAGTACAAGCCTTAGTCCACCTATCTACACTACAGAGGGGAACTCAGTATTTCCAAACTCCAACTCGAAGCCAGTACTTCACAACAACCACGCCGATCTCAAAGGCTTCTTGATAAGAGACAATGCGAACAAAGTCATTATGTTAATTATGCTCTAATGCACCAAATTCAGCAAATTCCAGAGCCATCCAACTATAAGGAAGCTCAAGGCCAACCAGAGTGGGCAGAAGTTATGAAAGAGGAACTGGATGCAATAGCAAAGAACAAGACTTGGACATTAGTTCCCAAACCAACCAACCATCAAGTCATAGGATTCAAGTGGATATACAAAGTCAAATACAAGTCTGATGGCACTCTAGATAAATATAAGGCAAGATTAGTCGCTAAGGGTTACAAGCAACAACATGGCATAGATTATGAAGAAACGTTTGCCCCGACTCCACGATTCACAACCATCAGAACTATCTTAGCACTCAGTGCTCACTTCAAGTGGCCCATTTATCAATTAGATGTCAAAAGTGCCTTCCTCAATGGCGATCTCCAAGAAGAAGTATATGTTGAACAACCTGAAGGCTTCAAGATCAAAGGCAAAGAAGATCAAGTCTACAAACTTCACAAGGCACTTTACGGACTTAAGCAAGCTCCCAGGGCCTGGTATGAAAAGATTCACAAGTTCTTTGAAGACAAGTGATTTCACAGAAGCAATGCTGATGCTAATCTCTATATCTATCAAAAGGAGTCCTTAGTAGCCATCATCATTCTCTATGTAGATGACTTGATCTTGACAGGCTCAGACGAAGAACGCATCCAGTTTATCATCACACAGCTTCACCTTGAGTACTCTATGACAGATATTGGATTACTGCACTACTTCTTGGGTATGGAAGTTTGGCAAACAAAAGAAGGTATCTTCCTATCACAGAAGGAGTACTGCTCTGATCTACTTTCCACATATAACATGGACCAGTGTCGCTCAGTTTCTACACCACATGATCCACACATCAAGCTTACACTGGAGGACTCATCATCACATGTGGATGTGCATACCTATCGACACCTTGTTGGCTCATTACTCTATCTTGCCAACACTAGACCAGACATTGCTTATGCAGTTGGTATACTCAGTCAGTTTGCACATCAACCTCGTCAGACTCATTGGGATGCTGCTCAGAGACTACTTCAATACCTTGCCCTCACCCAACATCATGGTCTTTGGTATAGAGGGGGCATCGAACTTATTGGATATTCAGATTCAGATTGGGCTGGTGATCTTGATTCTCGACGGTCTACTTCTGGGTATATATTCTTGCTTGGCTCAAGACCTATCTGTTGGGCAAGTAAGAAGCAGCCTACAATTGCTCTATCATCTACCGAAGCCGAGTACTGAGCAGCCAACTTTGCAGCATGTGAGGCCATCTGGCTTCGACGTTTATTATCTGACATTGGTGTTTTGCAGGATACTCTGACATGTATTCGCACGGACAGCCAGTCAGCCTTGGCCATCACCAAGAATCCAGTGTTCCACGCTCGGACAAAGCACATCGAGATCCAATACCATTTCATCCGCGAGAAGATCATATCTCAAGAGATTACTCTACCTCCGGTTCTGCTTCAGTGCTTGGTGGACCTCTGCAGCATTCAACCGCTCCAAAATGGAGCTGTAGAGGGGGTGTTGACGACATGATTGCTCCTACTTCATCTACATTTGTATCCGCATGAGTGCATCTCGATTTTGTATCTAAGAGGCACTCCATTTCTAGTCTATTTCCATTTTATATTGTATTTACTTTGTATTTGGGTACCTTGCCATTTGCTTCTACCAATTGTATTCATTCTCCTTTCAGGGGAATTATCCCACATGAGATGTATTTTGGAGAGCCCCTCACAAATATATATAAGGAGGGCCTCTCCCCCATTTGTATTTGGCTAGAAGCTTGAGGAGCCTACTCCATGCTCTTGGCAAGCTCATTTCTAATCCACATGAGTTTACCCATTTCATGGTCTACTCATTTTGTGCCTCACACATTCTTTGTTTTGTGAGAGTACTTTACTTTTCATTTTGCTTCCGCGTGTGTACTCTCTACACTTTTGAGATGAACTATGGCATGAATCCCACTATTCCCAGTACCATAGGAATGCCAAAGCAATATCCTAGTGCTTTGGAGTTCTTAGCGAATCTCCAAGCAAATTTAGAAATAGCTAAAGCCAAGATGCAACAAGCAGCTGATAGGGCAAAAGAGTATGTTGATAGGAAGACATCTCCTAGAGTCTTTGAGGAAGGAGATAGATTTTTTCTTCAAGTGCTAGCTAGATTTACTTCACTATCCACAAGGAAGTGTACTAAGCTTTCACCAATGTTTTGTGGACCTTGGAAGATAGTTAAGAAACTTAGTGATGTTGCATACAGATCAGAGCTTCCTCCATATTGCAAAGTCCATGTAGTGTTTCATGTCTAGAAAACTTAGAAAGTATATTTCCAAGGAGGATAATCTAATAAAGGGTATTGTTTCTTTGCAGGAAAGTGATAGCACAGATCATTCTCCAAATAGGATACTAGATCGAAGACAAAAGCAGTTGAGAAATTGTGTCATCCAAGAGTATTTAGTAGCCTAGAGAGGATTACCGCTTACAGACTCTACTTGGGAATCAGAAGCTTTGGTTCGCAAGTACTTTCCCTCATTGATCATTGAGGGCAACGATCTTTAGAGGGGGGAGAGAGTGTCAGACATTGGTCTACAAAAACCACTCCATGTATGTGTGGGACAAGGGACAACCTTAGCCAAGGTCCTAAGCTCGGGGGATATCCTAAGGTATTCAATGGTAATGTGGATGATTGTTGCATGATGGCCACATGACGGCACTAGACCATTCCAGAGCATTACTAGTTTGGATGCAAGAGGATATATTAGATGGGAGGAGAGTGGTACACACATCATTCACAAGTCTTCATTTTCCAAGTTTGAAGAGAGTTTTCAGCTTAGTCTCACAATGCTAAGGAAGATATAGGAGTTTTAAAAACAATTTTCATGTGAAGATATTTTTCAAATATAATGGTTTCATGGCTTGAAGATTTATATTTCATATGGTTAAGATGGTTATGATGTGGATTACCTTGCATTAGTCTTACGATTCAAACTTGGGAAATTGCTTGGTATAGGATTCAAGGTACGCAATTCTAGAGGCAACGATAAGTGCAAAGCTCTGTTCTTTCACTATCCTTTTTTTTTTAGAGGAAGTTTGACCAAAGACTAATGTGCCTCATAGCTTGAATTTGATTGAAAGAACAATTGTGCAGGTGAAGGGGCATAGTACCCATGGGATCCTTCATAACCCACAAAACAAGAGTTAGACTAACCAAAGGCACCACTTGGAAAGGATTGCCCGAAGGCAACTGGTTTAAATGTATCGAAAAGCAATACACTGGCCTAGGGCCCACAATTGTCTTGCCATAAGGAGAGGCTAAACCTTCGCCCCTGCCTCAAGAAGCAAAGGACCCAGCTAGACAAACTTTCACTACCATTTTGTTTAAAATGTACATCGAGCTTCATAAATACACATTCCAAATTTAGAACATGTTGGGAACTTAAATCATTAACTTCAAGTCATTGTCTTCATAGTATTATGGAACTTTAAATCAACCATTAGAGATAAATGCTTTCTTTTTTATTGAACTTGTTTGACATGGATATCAAGAGCATTTTACCCATCTTTGATGTTCTTATTGGTCAGTTGTGTTTTGAAGGTTGGATGTTCTCATGTCAAAGAACCATAGTTTCCAATATTTAAAATATGTTAATATTGCATGAATGATTCCTTGGATTGTATAATTCAATTTATAATTTGCCATTAACCAAAGATAAATGTGATCATGGAGTGCATTCAGATAAATTTCCATTGTGTTTTTAAATTAGATTGGACTTCCACTTGTACACATGATCTGATATGTTGCTTTTAGGTGAGAATATGGAATCAATTCTACTAGAGTGTGTTGAAGATTATGTGGACTTCTATTTTTTCTAAACGAACATATGATTTGTCATGAAACAATGTTCTGCATAAAGAGTTCCCAAAATATGATTACAAAAACCTACACCTATTGAATCTAGAAAACAATTTAAGTTGATTTTCACATTGAAATGAAGCTAACAATTCCATGATTAAGATATGCAAAGATTGGATTAAAATTTGTGGAGTTCCATTCATTGAAACGTACTTTATGAGCAAAATTATGAATATGAGTCTCAACCTACATCTGATGAGTATTATAATCAATAGAGTCATACTTCAACAACTAGCTTAGAAAAATTTGTAACTCAAGATCATAGGTATGAAACAAGATATCAAAATTACAAAAACTCCCTTGAGAGAGATGAACTAGATACAATAAATAACTAGATAAGAGCTCCCATACTATTAGATTCCAAAAGGACTAAACTAGATGTCCAAAAACTAAACTAGACAAGACTAGAACAAGGAGCAAGACAAGAACATGTGTTGAAACTAAGAAAGTACTTTATTGGAAAATGCGGCTCCTTGAGTACCCAAAACTACCATCCAAAAAAAACTAAGGAACTCGATGGACAACCCCTCTTTATATATGTGTCATAGGGTGGTTGTGTAGGGAGGCTACAACTTATGATATCATCAATGATATCAACGAGGTAAAAAAAGGTCCCCAAATGTCAAAGTAGGGCATCTAGAAAATCGTTCTAAGAGTTTTGACACATTCTGAACCCAATGATCCTATTAGATTCTTTAAATTCTTGAGATATGGATAACAATCATGAAATCTTGGATAAATTTGAGTTTGTTTCCTTCAAGTCCATGACAATAGAAGGGTTCTCAAGGCAAAGGATATGGGAAACCAACCCAAGAGATGACCATGTATATAGAGTACAAGAGGTTCACGAGAGCAAGAGCACTTTCTTCTATCATTACAAACATTTCATCTACATTTACGAGGACGAAAGTGTTTTCAAGGGAAATGAAATGTCACATCACCTATGGTGGGAACCTCTCTTAAGAAGGGTTGGCCACTTGGCATTAAGAGAGGACACCTTCTATTTGGTGAGGTAGAAGAGATTATGAGATGTATTCGCAAGTCTCACAGCGCTCTTGACACAGCTGGGAGGAGATAGTTAGGCAAGCTTCTGTGTATGGGTGGCCATTGCATCCATTCGGAAGGACTGCAGCCGTGGTTTCGACATCCAAAAGGGTATCTGTGAAAATGAATACGTGTGGTACGTATGTGTGTCCTGAACGGTGAAAATTAGATTATTGCCTCTCACGTGAATTTCAGGACTTGTAATACTCCCTAGTCTCACTTAAGACTCAATACGAGCAGTGAGCTGAAGCTATCACGTCATTATTACTTTGGGAAAAGACCTGCTTGAACCAGGACTGACGCTCTACCTTGATGTTTCTTTGTCTCTATCTTCATGGAAAAAGAAAACCTTTGGAATAGTCTGGTAAGTATTTTGTCAGAATTGACCGAATGCAGGCATACTTGCAAGTTGCAACCTTTGCAATTGTCCATTCAAACGAATGCAGGCACACTTACAAGTTGCAACCTTTGCAATTGTCCACTCAAACGAAGTTGGTACCACCACAAGCTTCTTATTTTGTTACCGGTTCTTGCTTTGTCATCTGTTACCCTGGGCTACTCCCAGCTGGATTAATTTAATCTATATATATTAATGGACCACTGTTGGAAGAGCCGTATCAGATTGCTTATAATATTATCCTGTTCACTTAACAGAATTAAATCACACAACTCAGGGCAAATGCACAGCTGTCGTACGCAGAACAGAAATGATTCTCTCTCTCTCTCTCTCTCTCTCTCTCTCTCTCTCTCTCTCTCTCTCTCTCTCTCTCTCTCTCTCTCTCTCTCTCTCTCTCTCTCTCTCTCTCTCTCTCTCTCTCTCTCTCTCTCTCTCTCTCTCTCTCTCTCTCTCTCTCTCTCTCTCTGTGTGTCTGTGAATTAAATCACACAACTCAGGGCAAATGCACAGCTGTCGTATGCAGAACAGAAATCTCTCTCTCTCTCTCTCTCTCTCTCTCTCTCTCTCTCTCTCTCTCTCTCTCTCTCTCTCTCTCTCTCTCTCTCTCTCTCTCTCTCTCTCTCTCTCTCTGTGTGTGTGTGTGTGTGTGTGTGTGTGTGCGCGCGTGCATCTGTCAGAGAGATAATGCATGTCTATGAGAAATGGTAAGAAAAGACATTTAAAGATCTGATCTAGATATGAAAAAATTTATGGCTAGAGCAAAATTAGCTGCTCACAAAAGAGGGAAAAAGAGTAAAAGAACAGAAAAGGTCAAACAAAAACAGAACCTTTGCTGATCTATGGAGCTTCAGGTTAGACAACTATTTGTTTAACGGTAAGAAATCGTATAGGTATAACCCACCTAACGTGAGAAGAGCTTCCATCACTGCACTGCAAAAGAATGGAAAGAAAATATATTCGACTCTTAATCAGCAATCCTGCTACGTGGGCTGCAAGCCAATCATGTAACATCATACATTCATATGAAAGTGTCGAACTATGCACAATACACCCGCTACAATTGTTCATTTGCACAGACTTCAAGTTCTATCATTTCTCTGAAAAAGCAGCACACAAAGCCATGATTGACACGTCCAAACAAGATATCAGAAGCAACAGTCGAGAAAATTCAAACTTATCTTGTGTAATATTTAAATGAATGCAAGATCCTAATCAAGAAGGACAGGTCCTCTGTAGAAAACTATTGCACTACCTTGAACAATCACTGTGTAGATGCTGAAGCAGGTTCAATATCCTTTTTAGTTCTTGTTTCACATTTTTTAAGCTTCTTAATAGGTATAAGTTTGTTCTTGTCACAAACTTTTGCCAAATAACCATACAAGACTCTTTTCTCCTTGTTGCATTCATTGTCCACTCGTTTCAGATCTGGACCTTCATAGATGTCTTCATGACCAGGAAGACCATGCCACATGCATTTCACTCGCATCCACTCGGTGCGGCCACGATTACAGGATCTAAAATGCTCGTGCAACCGCTCTGCTTCTTTCAGGCCTTCTATGGTTGAGGGGTATTGAATGATTACTTGCCCAAGATGTCCTTCTTTTCCCCAACAGGATTTGGGCCTTCCCATAGTATGTCCGATCTCTGGTTAAGAACACAATGCAGTTTTCATCAATATAATTTTCTTTTAACCAGATTTAAAATATAATGGGCACTTAATTGTAGTCATTGATGAGAACAACTTCACGAGCATACTTCTCTCCACCAGTGATGATGCTTAAAAACACACGTGCTGTCCAGTTAGCTGAAATGCGAAACATCTGGATTTCTCGACCAGATTCAAAGGCAGGAAAGGTACATTCCAGACGAAAAACGATGATCATTCCAATTCTATGATTGAAATAAATCTGACCTTAGCAGCACACCTTATCATTCCCGGAACACAGACGATCACGGACCGATCGTCATCTTGTACGCCATACACATCAATGAGAAACGATGCTAGTGGCAAGATATGCAATCAGAGATGATGACTCTTGTTTAAAAAATGCACATCTTCCGGGAAATTGATGTAGAGCGGGTAAAAACTCGCTCACGCACAAAGAAAAATAATTGTATGAGTAATTCCTATAGTATAAGTACTAATATTGATGTTAAAAAAAAGGGACAAGTCAAGAAAAAGAAGCAGCAAAGGATCAAAGGAATAAAGAATGAACGTAAAAGTATCGGCTGCATGAAGGGATAGAAGAAACCCTAAAAAGAGGACGGAAGCTAACCAGCAAGGAAGCAAGCCATCTCAACATTTCCGAGCCCTGTCCATCTGCCATCGGTATCCTTGAACAGACGAGTGTTCTCCACAATTATGCAAGGTGGCCATATTATCTCATCATCGGGTGAAACGGCGTCGTCATCCGCCTTGCGCTTCTTCTGATTCACAGCCCCTGCTCGAACCTCCATCTCGAAGTGTACACACAATTTTCAGTATCATGGTTAACGTGGGAAAAACATGGCTCTGCTGTAATCGAACGTCTCGAAGTGCCGAGTAAGAGCTGATGTAAAGCTTTCGTAGAGTTCTATCCCGCAATGGATACACACCATGATTGGCGTAGCAATAGCATGGCTTTGTTGTAAAATCGGACGTCTTAAAGTGCCGAGTAAAAGCTGTCGTCAAGCTCTCCTCAGTCTAACGACTCTTTCACTATCCTTTGAGATGATAAGATCAAAGGGGATGCCGTTTGGAAAATTTGGAAGGAGAGATGTGTCTTTAGCTATAAGAAACTCTCAAAGAATGGGCCATAAAAAAATACTCAAATTTCTTAGGAAGAAGAATCAAGCACTTTAAAAGTATCCCATCTTAAAACATCATAGGTTGTTTGCATCATAATAGCATCATATTCTCATTGCATAGTAGCCATCCAATTTCCTGAATCTTGTGGTTCATTATCAAAAGAAAGAGGCTCATTCTCGTCGTTATTAGGACTAGAGGCAGCTATTTCATAGAAATTTGATGCAAAAGAAGGACTATGAAAGCTTGATTGATGCATCTAAATTGCTATTCTTTCAATGTCTTCACCAGTCATTAGACATAGTTTTAGCCTCTTCTATATTAGCCCTCTCATCAACAAATGCAGCATGTAAATCTGTATCGAAAATGGAATGATCTGCATCATCATGTAAATCATGTAAAGGTTGCAAAATTGCCTCATGTGGACTAGCATTTCACAATCCACCTGTAAAAAGAGGCCGCAAATTTCCATACACATCTTTGGAGCTAAGTGATGTCTCCTTGGTACATGAAAGTAATGGATAAATTACATCTTTCACAAAAACAACATCACAACTAACCGAAATAAATATAGTTTGTGGACAATACATAGGATATCCATTTGTTTCTTGAATTGTACCCAACAAAAATACATTTCACTTCTTTATCATCCAATTTCTTGCATTGTTGTTCAATCATTAATGCATATGTCAGACAATCAAAGACACATAGATGAGCAACAGATGGCTTGTAACCATGCTAAACCTCATATGAAGTGATTGATTGTAGTGCTTTGGTGGGACACCTCTTAAGTACATATGTTGCACACATAACAACCTCAAGCCAGAAGCTATGTGGTAAAGCTTGAATTTTGATTATACACCTTGCCATCTCCATGAGAGATCTATTCTTTCTTTCAAAAACTCCGTTTTCTTGAGGTGTATATGGCACAAACATGTATTAAAATTAGAAGACATGTATTCCCCCCCTCGATTAGAAGGGAGGGTGCCCAATTTACATGCTAACGAATTTTAGCCATAAACAAAAACTATTTAAAGCACATAAAACTTTTGGACTTTGCTTTTAATGGATACACCCATGCATGCCTAAAGAATTCATCAATAAAAGTCACAAAGTAAAGGTAGTTCCCAAAAGAAGGTGTCTACATAGGACCACAAACATCACTATAAACAAGTTGCAATCTATGAAAAGCTCAAACTAAACCATCCTTTGGAAAGGAGGAGTGCTACATTTGGCCCAAAATACAACCTTCACAAACTTGTTTACAAGGTGCCTCAACTTTGGGCAGAGAAGACACCATTTCAAACTTTTACAAGCATAGAAAACTAGCAAAATTTAGATGAACAAAGTGTGCATGCAAAAGCTTTGCATCTGAGATAACCTAAGAATCTTGAACTGCATATGCTAAATCATTCACATGTTTTGCATATTCTATGAGCTTATATAGCCCATGACATAAAATTCCAAAAACAATGATAACATTGCCATTTGAGAGATCATGAATCATACATTTGTCATCAAAACATTTGACAACCAAGCCAATCTTGGCTAATGCTGAAACTGACACCATATTTTTCTTGATCTCTGGCACATACAAAGCATATGATAATGTAAACGAACTACCATTAGTAGTAGTTAGAATGAACTTACCAACTCCCCTTACAAGATAAGAGGAGTTGTTAGTGCATCTGAAAATATTCCTTATAGGGACATGCTCAAGTGAACTAAAGAAATTGCTTCGTGAGGTAATATGTTTGGTTGTGCTACTCTCAAAGTACCAAACATCTCAATCTATTGCAAACATGCACTACTCATGAGAAGATGTATCATAGCTATAAACAATAGTAAATGCCCATTCTTCATTCTAGACAAGATTAGCACACACTATTATAGGTGTAGAGGCCTCTGAAACAACCATTCCAACCTCTTTCTTCTTTGCCTCTTTTGTAGCTAGTTTTGGACAACTCTTTATCATTATCATTTCCATTGCAATATTTGAAAAACTGTTTCTCATTTTCTAATTTCTTTTCATCTTTGTCTTCCTTCTTTGACTATGCAACATTAGCATATTTCTGCTTACTAGTAGATGAGGTCCATTTACCTTTGCCCTTGTGACTGCCTAAGAAAGCTTAGTGTGCAACACACATAATTGACATGTTATTCTGGACTGATCTTCCTACAACAAAATAGAGACCAAATCCTCAAGTTTTAAGGCATTTTGATTGCCTTTCATCATCAACTGAAGAGTACAATAAAAACTCTGATATGAATCTAGACGACCATTAAAATAGTCTGTATAAGTGAACTATCTCATAAGACCATTGTTGAGCCCATAAAAGTCATATTGGTCATAAAAGTCACATAAAAGTCATATTGGTCAAAGTCAACTGCACTCAAAGTCAAAAGATCAAAGTCAACTAGTCAAAGTCAACAAGGTCAAATTCAAAGTCAACAAGTGCAAAGTCAAGGTGCTAAAGTGCAGGTGTCAAAGTGCACAGGTAGTGCACAATTAATTGTCCACAAAGGGTAAATTGGAGAAAGTGGGTTGCAGGTTGTAGAGCTATTTCTCTAATTTCCCTAAGGTTCAAAGTGTTTTTAAAGTATTTTGGAAGGTTCAGGTGAACGCTCTCTTATGTGCAAAAGTGAAGGCTTAAAAGGAAATGTAAAGGTATGTGAAGCGGCAGCGTACGCACAGGGGAAAGTATGGCCCCCCAATTAAAATTTCTGGCTTTAGTCTAAAGTCACTACAGGACAAAGTGAGACGTTGGCTGCCACTTGTGAAGACAATCTTGGGACATCAAAGTGAGCACCAAGATACTATTGCAGTTAGGAGCGTACATGATCGACACACTCAAATCAAGGCAAGGACTATTCTTGGACCTATTCTAGAGTAAGCAAGAGAAGCATAGTCTAAGTGAAGCAAGAGAGAGAAGTGCAAGAGACACCAGAGTGCGACACAGAGAAGTGGAGTTGAAGGAGTGCATGAAGAGTGACTAAGGGATTGTGTAGAGAGTGCTAAGCTAGTCCCCTAAGGATCTCAAGGTCTCCTTGCAGTGTGCGCATGCCGACAGAAGGTATTCATTCCTCCCCCTTAGTGGAAGCTTGGTGCAAGGTGTGCACAAGGATAAGCTTGAAGCAGGTGGAGGTCTGGTGCAGAGGAGGCTGGCGGCAAGAAGACTTTGGGGTATTTGGTATTTTGTCATTGAGCACTCTGTGGAATTGTGCACAGAAGTATTGGTTTGTATTGTGCTTCAAACATTGTAATTGTCTTACTGAAATCAATCGGTAGAAGCTTCCAAGGGAGGTCTGGTGCAGAGGAGGCTGGTGGCAAGAAGACTTTGGGGTATTTGGTATTTTTTCATTAAGCACTCTGTGGGATTGTGCACAGAAGTATTGGTTTATATTGTGCTTCAAACATTGTAATTGTCTTACTGTAATCAATCGGTAGAAGCTTCCAAGGTGTATTTCCTCTCCTGATCTTTTCCTTTTTTCCTACAAACCCTCAAACTCCTTCTTGTCTAAGAATCCCCCAACAAAATTTGGCACGCTTGGTGGGACCTCCAAGGAGATTTGAGCTTAGGAGAAACCAAGTGCAAAGTATAGCAGAGGTCACGTGTCTACAGTGCTACTTCATCAACCAAAAGGTAAATATTCTCATCAAGTGTCTCATATTAAGTGGGCTATGAGCTGCTCATGACCGCAACCTGGTCCCAAACATTGAGGGTCACCTGCAAGCAAACAAGAAGGAAGGTTGTTACGAGATCCTCCAGTCCACTATCTTCAACCTCATCAGTAAAGAGCATGGCAGGACAGGTAGACTTGGAAACCTTACTCTCAAGATTAAATATAAAGTTTCCTTCTTTCAAAGGCATAGCTCAGGAGGATCCAGATGAACACATTAGAAGGTTTTTGGCACTATGTAAGACTAGAGGCTTAATGGGTAGGGAGGATGCCTTTTTTATTCTCTTCCCTGCCACATTAGAAGGATTAGCAGATAAGTGGTTCAACCAGTTTGCTGAAAACCATTTTACCACTTGGGATTTGATGAAAGATGCATTTAAAAATCAATTCCAGCATGGCAACACTACGGAGATCATCATAGAAGAACTAGAAAATTTGAGATTTGGTCCAGGAGAAAAGTTCCCAGAGTTTGTGACTAGGGCCAAAGCACTAATGGCTAAATTGCCAGATCCACCACATGATTTTTTTGTTAAGAAATGGTTAGCCAAGCCCCTACCAGTGGCCACCCAATGCAAAATAAAGGAATTAGTGTTACCTGCAGCCTCCATAGAGGAGTTCATCAACACAGCTACACGGCTTGAGCAGATAAGGCACCAGTATGGAGCAACTTCTTCCCAACCAACATATGGTACAGAAATGGAGGATCAAGTGATCCAGCTAAGGAAGGAGTTCGAGGGCTTAAAAAGAAATAAGCCCTACAAAGAGGAGGAGAATGTTGTTGCTCAGTTGAGAAGGGAGATTGAAGCACTAAAACTCCAAAAGGAGGAGGAGGCCCAAGCAGAGGAATTGGCTTAGCTGCAACAGGAGCTGCAGGAACTCAAAGGGAGTGGCATCAAGAGTGGGCTTTGGTGTTCCATGTGCAGCAAGCAAGGTCACGTAGTAAGTGAATGTCCTTTGTTAAGTGTGACTTGCCAATTATGCAGGAAAGTTGGTCATGAGGCCCATGAATGCCAATCAAGGGGAATGCCTACAACGACATGCTGGACACAAGGAGGATCCCTACCACCCACCAATGTGATGGTTGCGGCACCGAAACAAGGTAACAATTATAATCCTAGACAGAGGAATAACCTTGGAAATGGGCCTAGGAGGCCAATCATTTGTTTTAGATGTGGAGAATGCGGGCACTATCAAAGTAGGTGCACCCTACCAGAAAATGCCCCTCCTTGCAGGAACTTCCCTGAGGCCAGAGACCATTATACAAATTGTTGTCCTAAGAATCAAGCCTCTTCATCCGGGCCCCATATTCAAATGTTTTTTGTGCACAAGGAAGAAAGGTGTGATCAAGTCAATGAGCCATCACCATCTACCAGGGTGGTGTAGTTAGAAGAAATAGAATCTTTGACTGTGCAGACAAGAAGCAAGGGGAAAGTTCAAGCAGACATAGTTCAAGGATCAAAGATTAAGGAATGGAATCAAGATAGAGAATCATCTGAAGGTAAAGCCACCACAGATGCAGATACAAGGCAAAAAGAAGATCTCATATGTACGAGTGATGCCATTGGGCATGCCTTCAATAGGGCTCATGAGGAGTTTGATAAGTCAACTGGAGCCCATGCTCTCAAGGAATCAGAGGCTTCAAAACTACTCAAGTCCATGAAAAAGGAGGTTAGTATTTTTTATTTAATAAAGATGGATGGGAAATTCAGGTCAGAGTTATTGCAGATAATTGATGAAGCTTCCACTACAAGTTTGGTGGCAAAGATTGCTATTTTACATAAAGGAAAAATTGTAGGGGAAGCACCCCTTACAGATTATAAAAGTCCTCGGCTGACAGTATCTATCAAAGGTCATGAATTTCAAGGAGTTATTGTGGACGGTGGTTCTGGCATTAACTTGATGCCTGAACATACAATGGAAAAGATTGGACTCCAACCTTCAAGGCCTGCAGATTTCACTGTTACTTTGGCAGATCAAAGCAAAGTAAGGCCCTTGGGAGTGATCCCAAAAGTTCCACTTGAAGTACAAGGTAATCTATTCATTTTGGATTTTGTGGTTTTAAGATTGCCCCAGGTTGAAGGAGGATTTCCCCTCTTAATTGGAAGACCATGGCTGAGGCATGCAAGTGTCATTCATGATTGGGGCAAGGACACTATTTGGGTACAAAAGAAAGGGCAAGAGCTGACATAGATTCATTTAGAAGAGGGCCCAGATAATCAAGGAAACACCAGCATGATGCAAACAGTTGGCATATGCATGGAACCAGAATCGGAGTATCAACCCCAAATAGATTTCGAGGAAGAAGAGGATATTCTAAATTGGCTCCAAGCAGGCAACTCTTCCTCTTGTTTTGGAATTTTTCTTAATAATTCTTGCACGACTGAAGGTTATGATGAAGATAAGGAGAAAGTCCAGGTTGATGGATTGGGAGAGCCCATCACAGACCACAGAAGGGGCAGGAAGACACCCCTCAAGTACAACTTGGAGGAGGATATGACAACCACAGATAAGGGAGTTACTAAAGCTAAAGGCAAGGTAAAAGATTCTAGTGAAGAGTGTTCTTTCCCAATCCAAGAAATCCCTGCAGGATGGATGCAGGACAAGGAGGAACACATTGAAATCCAAAATACACCTGCTTATGAAGCAATGCACGAAAAGCTATTGGAAGAGGACAAGGAAGGAGATGAGCACGAAGATAATATGGTAGAGAGAAATCCTATCAAAGAAATACAATTAAGCACTCAAGACAATAATCGGCCAGTTTTGGTGGCTACTTGGTTGTGGAGCCAGCCAGGGCTCCTTGAAAAGGTAAGATCATTCTTGACCCATTATACAGATGTTTTTGCCTGGCATTATAAAGACTTAGAAGGAGTGCCTGCGACTTATGGAGAGCATAGAATCCCTCTGGTTGATGGAACCAAACCCATAAGAGGGAAGAATTATAGACTTAACCCAAAATATGTTGAAGCTGTCTATGTGGAAATACAGAAGATGGAGGATGCAGGAATCATCATTCTTGTGGAACATTCAGAGTGACTCTCACCTATGGTTATAGTACCAAAGAAGAATACTAATAAAATCAGAATTTGTGTTGACTTTAGAGCACTTAACAAGGTGACCATTCCAGATGGTTTCCCAATGCCTTTTGCAGAGCAGGTCATTGAAGAAGTGGTTGGGCATGCATTATATAGCTTTATGGATGGATTTAGTGGCTATAATCAAATATCAATACACCCAGAGGATCGTGAAAAGACTGCTTTTATCACACCTTGGGGAACATATGTGTATGTAAAAATGCCATTTGGGCTCAGAAATGCTCCAGCCACCTTTAACAGAACGGTCAATCTCATTTTTGGCCCCCTATTGCTGGAATCACTTAGAATCTTCATGGATGACTTCTCTTCGTTTTCCGGTTCTCACAAGGAAATTACTCTAGATTGTTTGGACCATCACTTGAGACAGCTGCAGAATGTTTTCAAGAGATGTAGGGAGACTAAGCTAAAGCTCAATCCAAACAAATGTCATTTCCTTGTGACAGAAGGAACTCTCTTAGGACATGTGGTGTCGGCTAAAGGTATGGCCCCAGATCCTGACAAAATCATTTCTATATTAAAGTTGCCTAAACCTAAATCTCCTAAAGAGATTCAGAGTTTCTTGGGGCATACTGGATACCATAGAAGGTTTATAAAAATGTATGCAGAGATAGCCAGACCACTGGCTAGACTTACAGGTAAGGAAGTACCTTTTAAATGGGAAGAAGAGGAGGAAAAAGCATATCAAACATTACGGTCAAGGTTAGTGTCTGCTCCTATTTTGATCACACCTGAGTGGTAAAAAATCTTTCATATACATGTCGATGCCAGTGCCTATGCAGTGGGGGCAGTTTTGACCCAACCCATTGAAGAATTTAAAGTGGAAAGACCAATTTAATATGCCAGTAGAATCTTGACCAAGGCTGAAAGGAATTACAGTACTACAGAAAGGGAAGCCCTAGCAATGGTTTTTGCTGTCCAAAAGTTTTGTCATTACTTACTGGGAGTAAAATTTATTATTATAACAGATCACCAACCACTAAAATACTTGCTCAATAAACCACAAGCCACTGGTAGAATATGGAGGTGGTTATTGTTGTTCCAAGAGTTTGATTTTTCTGTAGTCCACAGACCAGGTAAAGAAAATGTTATGGCGGATCACCTATCCAGAATCAATATGATGGATCAAGCTAGTGGAATCAATGATGATTTTCCAGATGCTCATCTGTTTGCTGTACAAGCTCAAGGTTGGTATTATGATATCAAGAATTTCATTAAAACTGGTTTGTATCTAGAAAAGGCTAGTGCTGTGCAAAGGAAGAGACTGCTAATCAAGAGTAGACCATATACCTTCATTGAAGATAAATTATATAGACAGGGCAAGGATGACAGGTTTAGGAAGTGTTTGGAAGAAGAAGAAGTGAGGGAAGTCCTTCACTGTGCACATGAAGGAACAGGTGGTGGGCACCTTCCAGGGCATATTATGAGTCAGAGGATACTGGATGCTGGTCTATGGTGGCCTACACTATTTAAGGATGCAGATGAATGGGGAAAGGCATGTGACATTTGCCAGAGGTGTGGACCTAAGCCAACAAAGCAGAGGCATAGCCCCTTGATTGTTTCCACTTCCTGGCAACCATTTGAGAAGTGGGGCCTAGATTTTGTAGGGCCCATCTACCCTCTGGCGATTCCAAAAAGAGATAAATATCTCTTGATAGCTACAGATTATGCGACAAAGTGGGCTGAAGCTATTGCCTCCCCCGACTGCACTGCCCAAACTGTTGCTGATTTCATCTACAGTAGCATCATTTGCAGGTTTGGATGTCCACTTGAAATTTGTACAGATCAGGGTACCCATTTTGTCAATAAGGTCCTACAGGAAATTTTCAACAGGTATAGAATTCTACATAGGACCTCTTGTGTCTACTATCCAAGAGCCAATGGACAGGCTGAATCGACAAATAAGGTCTTAATTTCAATGTTAAGGAAGGAGTGTATGTTACAGCCCACTTCCTGGGGCATTGCTTATCAAGGTACCCTATGGGCATACATGTTAGCCTACAAAGAGGCCACGGGATATTCTCCATTCCAACTGGTTTATGGCATATTGCCCATTGAGCCCTTTGAATTTTTACATGGATCACCTAAAATAGCATTCATGCAGGGCAAGAAAGATTGTGATGTTTCTCAGAGGCTTGGAGCACTACATAAAGTGGAGGAGATTCGTCTACTAGCAACAAAACAATTGATAGAGACTCAGATGAAGAGGAAGGAGGCACATGATCGACATCTGTGGAACAACAATATAGAACCTGGCATGTTGGTTCTTCTTCATAGATCTCATCTTCATACACAATTGAGAGGTAAATGGCTTCCACATTGGGAAGGACCTTATTGAGTCAAAACAATGCTGAATTGGGGTGTTGTGGAGTTAGAGACGCTGAAAGGAGAGGCCTTGCCACTGGTCAACATATCAAGGCTCAAGGCCTACCATCAACACACTTGAACAAGTATGGATCACCTGGAACTACAAAATCTGTCCAGGTTGTACATAGCTTTATCTTTTCATTTTGCTCAGTTTTAGTAGTTTTCTTTATCAAATTCATACTTGTTCCTTGCATTTTTAGCAAACCTAGAAGGCATTTCATAACCTCTACAAAAGTACAATTTCTGGGTATTTTTGGAAAATTTTTCTAGCATTTTTAGCATTTTTTTTAGCATTTTTATCCTTTTCTGATGTCATTTTATTGCCAAATAGAAGGAAGAAATGAAACTCATTGTGGTTTTGAGTACGGACTAAAGCCTAGCCCTGTAGAAAATTTTTTGAGAATTTTTTTGGCAATTTTTTGGCATTTTTTGGATTTTTTCTCTTTTTATTAAAAAAAAGAGCCTCCCTAGAATTTTCGGGGTTAAAAAAAAATAAATAAAAATCTCCCCCCCCCCTCTCCTCCCCCCCCCCCCCACCGACCACCACCCCCCCCCCCCCAAAAAATTATTTTTTAATTTAATTTTATTTATTTTATTATTTTTATTTTCTTTTACTATTTATTTTTTTCATTTTTTTATTTTATTTTATTTTCTTTTTATTTTTCAATTCTGCTTGAGCGTTCGTCCAAAAAAAAAAAAACATTTTTTTAATTTTATGATACATATAAATTTTTATTTTTTTTTTAAATTTTTATGGCTCAAAGCTTTTGGCTCTGGATCGTGCCTCGGTTGGCCGTTTTTTACAAAATGGGAGTCATTTTCATGTTTTTTGGCACCTCTAGATTCATTTTTTGCATTAATTTTATCAAAATCACACCTTTTCTCTGACTTTTGGTCAAAACCCACATGTTTTACACACATTTCTCACATGTTTTTATTTCCCCACATTTTTCACATGGCTCATTCTCCCTTTTTCTTTCCTTATGTTTCATAATGTCCCATATACACCCTCTGTAGCTCTACTGTTTGATCATTTTAACCCTCTCCTGACCCCATAATCATACCCCAATCCCTCCCTTTCCCAATCTACCCAGCCACATCCTTAACCATCCCAAACCCTTCCATCTCCGCCCCTCAGCCCTCCCCTCCACCTCCTTACTACCCTCCCATTGCAACCCTTTTCTTTTCCATGGCAAAATCCAATTTTTGGTTCTTCTCTGGTGCTTGTTCTATCCTGCTTTTGGTGGCATTGGTTGCTGCTCAATTGTCCTCTTTAAGTTTTTGCAGCTCTATTCTCATGGTGTCCTATATGCTCAGAGTTTTGGTTGTAGCTCTCCGGGACGGAGAGCACATTAGGTGGTGGGCAACTGTTGAGCCCATAAAAGTCATATTGGTCATAAAAGTCACATAAAAGTCATATTGGTCAAAGTCAACTACAGTCAAAGTCAAAAGGTCAAAGTCAACTGGTCAAAGTCAACAAGGTCAAAGTCAACAGGTGCAAAGTCAAGGTGTCAAAGTGCACAGGTAGTGCACAATTAATTGTCCACAAAGGGTAAATTGGAGAAAGTGGGTTGCAGGTTGCAGAGGTATTTCTCTAATTTCCCTAAGGTTCAAAGTGTTTTTAAAGTATTTTGGAAGGTTCAGGTGAACCCTCTCTTATGTGCAAAAGTGAAGACTTAAAAGGAAATGTAAAGGTATGTGAAGCAGCAGCGTACGCACAGGGGAAAGTATGGCCCCCCAATTAAAATTTTTGGCTTTACTCTAAAGTCACTACAAGACAAAACAGTGAGTCGTTGGTTGCCACTTGTGAAGACAATTTTGGGACATCAAAGTGAGCACCAAGCGCCAAGATACTATTGCAGTTAGGAGCGTACGTGATCGACACACTCAAATCAAGGCAAGGACTATTCTTGGAGCTATTCTAGAGTAAGCAAGAGAAGCATAGTCTAAGTGAAGCAAGAGAGAGAAGTGCAAGAGACACCAGAGTGCGACGCAGAGAAGTGGAGTTGAAGGAGTGCATGGAGAGTGACTAAGGGATTGTGTAGAGAGTGCTAAGCTAGTCCCCTAAGGATCTCAAGGTCTCCGTGCAGTGTGCGCGTGCCGATAGAAGGTATTCATTCCTCCCCCTTAGTGGAAGCTTGGTGCAAGGTGTGCACAAGGATAAGCTTGAAGTAGATGGAGGTCTGGTGCAGAGGAGGCTGGCGGCAAGAAGACTTTGGGGTATTTGGTATTTTGTCATTGAGCACTCTGTGGGATTGTGCACAGAAGTATTGGTTTGTATTGTGCTTCAAACATTGTAATTGTCTTACTGTAATCAATCGGCAGAAGCTTCCAAGGGAGGTCTGGTGCAGAGGAGGCTGGCGGCAAGAAGACTTTGGGGTATTTGGTATTTTGTCATTGAGCACTCTGTGGGATTGTGCACAGAAGTATTGGTTTGTATTGTGCTTCAAACATTGTAATTGTCTTACTATAATCAATCGGTAGAAGCTTCCAAGGTGTATTTCCTCTCCTGGTCTTTTCCTTTTCTCCTACAAACCCTCAAACTCCTTCTTGTCTAAGAATCCCCCAACAACCATTAACAGAAATCAACTCCTCCTTCAAATTTTTGATCTTTGTCAAAAAATTTTCCGTATGATCTCTTTCATTCATATGCTCACTCTCTAACTATTTTTGGATATAAGAAACACGAACCTCATTTCTTGTCTGGTATAAAGTTGTAAGTGTATCCCAAGCATTCTTTGTTGTCTTGCAAGAGCAAATGTGAGGGATAATGAAGTTTCTCTATAGTAGATGCAACAAGAACCACAACATGAACAAGAATTTGAAGATCATTATCTGCAATGCCATCAACATCACCTTCTATAGTTGGAGCGCACGGGTGGACAGCACCATCATTGTAACTGCATTACGCTTTTCAATCTGAGAATTTGAGTTCTCTACCTCTCAGTCTTCGTCTATCTTTGTCTGCGTTTTTCTCTCAGCTCTGTCTACAGGTCTATTCCACTGTGCTGTTATTTTCTTACATGGTATCAGAGCTCATGAGGCTCTGAGTGGTGCAGAAGCAGAAACGCAGAGGTTGCAGAGGTCTGAACAACAAAAGAGAGATGTCAAGTGGTGCATCATCATCTACGACTGGGGGCCAAGGTGGTTCATCAACAGGAGTAGGTGGCGCACAAGGAGGAGCAGCAATGATGCCGGTCATCCCAACGTTGCGGATACGGCCACCTGCCTTCACAGAAGGTAAACTTGATGGTACGAACTACACCCTATGGAAGTTCAAAATCACTTCTATTCTTGATTCATATGAGCTTTCAGAGATTGTTCTTGGAACTGATCATGAGCCCCAAGAAAGACCTGATCCAAATACTCCTGGTCGAATGATTCCTCCTGATGCTGATCTTCTACGTGCTTGGAAACGTAGAAATGCATATGCACTCTGTGCTCTTGTTACAAGTACTTCTGATAGTGTTATGACTCTCATTCAGCATACTACGAAGGCATGTGAAGCATGGAACATATTCAGTGCCTTACTCATGGAGGAGGAGCTGCAGCTCAAGGCAAGGAGTGGTGGTAGCAAAGGAGATGCTGCATTCACAGCAAATGCCAAAGGAGGCAAAACAGACTCTTCAAAAGATGGAGACAAAAAGAAGAACGACAAAAAGAAGTTCAAGGGAAAGTGTTTCCACTACAAGAAGAAGGGACACAGAATCCAAGACTGTCGCATCAAGAAGGCAGAAGAGAAGAGTGGCTCCTCAAAAGGTGGCAAGGGCAAGGAGTCTGCCAACACAGTAGAAACAGAGCTTGAGTTATTTGTTACGATAGAGGAGGTGTGCTCCTCAGCTGAAGATTCAGGAACAGATGACTCATGGGTGTTGGACAGCGGTGCATCTCGTCACATGACGAGTAGAAAACACCTTTACAGTTCCTTACAGCCTCTAACGGAACCCATCACAGTAAAGGTAGGAAACAATGCAAGATGTCCTGCAGAGGGCGAAGGTACGGTTTCTTTCATTAACTCTAATGGCGATATCAGAAAGCTTTCGAATATGTTGTATGTTCCACAAATAAAACGAAATCTACTTTCAGTAGCTTTTATAACTGATCAAGGTCATCAAGTATCTTTCAGTAAGACAGGAGCTAAGATTATGGACGGTAACAACAACATTGTTGGGACTGGCATAAGGAGGAACAACTTGTATGAGTTGTGTGCTCTTACAGCCACTACAAACGTGGGCACAAGTAAGCTATGGCATGAGAGATTCGGCCACATTGGATACCCTGTACTGAAGGAGATGCATCGCAGAGGTATGGTTGCACACCTACCATCGATTGCAGAAATGAAGGAACCATGTGAAGCTTGCATGATGGGCAAGCAACAGAGGAAGGCATTTCCACAAGAAAGCAAGAACAGGGCAAGCTATCCTCTAGAGTTGGTGCATGCTGACTTGTGCGGAAAAATGCCTACACAGGCCTTGGGCGGATCTTCCTACTTCATGCTACTTGTCGACGACTATAGCAGGAAGATGTGGGTGTACTTCCTTCGCGATAAGGCTCAAGCTTTTGGTAAGTTTAAAGAATGGCTTCAGCTTGTTGAAATTGAAACAGGGAAGAAGAGGAAGAAATTCAGGACAGACGGTGGTGGTGAGTTCACATCAATAGAGTTTGAAGATTTCTGCAAGAGTAAGGGAATCAAGCATCAACTCACAGTGGCACATAGTCCTCAACGAAACGGTGTTGCAGAACGCCGGAATCGAACCATCATGGAGATGGCAAGGTGCATGTTGAAAGGAAAGGGTTTGCCTAATCAATTTTGGGCAGAGGCTGTCAACACTGTTGTCTACATCTTGAATTGAAGCTACACCAAGGCACGTGATGGAAAGACTCCACAAGAAGCCTACACTGGTAAAAAGCCTTTTGTCTCCCATTTCAAAGTATTTGGAAGTGAATGTTATGTACATGTTCCAGATAGGGAGAGAAACAAGATTCAACCAAAAAGCATCAAATGTATCTTCCTGGGGTACAACGAAGATAAGAAGGCTTATAAGCTTTATGACCCTGAGGCTAAGAAGATCATGGCGAGTCGTGATGTGGTGTTCAAGGAGGAGCAGCCACATGCAGTGGAGGAGGAAAAGAGAGCTTCCACTTTATCATCAGGCGAAGGGGGAATCCACTATGAACCTGGCCCAAGATATATCCCTTCTACACAAGAGAAGGAAGCATCATCTTCAGATGATGAGTCTGAAAGTCACCAACCTGCCGACACCCAAGTGGAAAAGCCATTGCCACGTTGGGTGAGGCAGCTCTATGATTCTGCAAATCCCATCCCACAATCACTAGAACAGGTTGCAGATGGACCGAGGCGATCACAGAGAATAGAGGAACAGAGACGGGCAAGCGCCCATATTGTAAACACAGCCTTGATGGCTGATCTCATTCAAGAAGAAGCGAAGGAACCAAACAATGTGGAAGAGGCACTCCATGATCCGAATTGGAGGGCTGCCATGCAAACAGAATACAACAATATCATGAAGAATGGAACTTGGGAGCTAGTGGATCGACCCCCTAAGCGTAAAGTCATTGGCACCAAGTGGGTTTGGAAGCTAAATTACAAGGCTGATGGTACTCTAGAAAAATATAAAGCAAGACTTGTTGCACAGGGCTACTCACAAGTTGAAGGCATTGACTTTTGTGAATCATTTGCCCCGACTGCAAGACTGACTACTATCCGAGTAGTACTAGATGTGGCTGCACATAAGCGTTGGCCAGTCTATCACATGGATGTTAAATCAGCGTTCTTGAATGAAGACCTCAAGGAGGAGGTATATGTGTCTCAGCCACCAGGGTTTGAGGCTCCCCATTCACAGAACAAGGTATGTAAGCTGAAGAGGCATTATATGGGCTAAAACAAGCCCCTAGAGCATGGTACCAATGGATAGATAAGTATCTCTTGGATCTAGGGTTCAAAAGATGTGCTTCTGATGCTAACTTGTATGTTCTAAAGAAAGGAGGGAAGACAATTGTGCTTGTACTCTATGTAGATGACCTTGTGATTACAGGAAATGATGATGCTCTTCTTCAACAAACAAAAGATGCCCTAAGTTCATAATTTGAAATGACAGACTTGGGCTTAATGCATTATTTCTTAGGTCTTGAACTTTGGCAGGAACCAGAGAAGATTTTCATCTCTCAACAAAAGTATGCAAGGCAGATATTGAAGGCATTTGACATGGAGGATTGCAAGGAAATTTCTACACCTATGGAGGTCAACACAAAATTATCTATTGAAGATACTTCACCTCCAGTGGATATTGGAAGATACAGGAAATTAGTTGGAAGTCTCATCTACTTGTGCAATAGCAGACCAGACATCTCTTATGTTGTTGGAGTAGTAAGCAGGTTCTCTAATAAGCCTTGCCAAACTCATTGGAAGGCAAGCATGCAGATACTCACGTATGTGAAAGGAACCACTGATTATGGTATTCTTTATGAAGAAGGACCATCTCTAGTTGGATACTGTGACTCAGATTGGGCAGGAGATATTGATACCAGAAAATCAGTTTCCGGATATTGCTTTTCTTTAGGATCAGGGATTTTCTCTTGTATCAGTAAGAAGCAACCGACTGTAGCATTATCTTCTACTGAAGCTAAGTACAAAGCTGCATGCGTTGCAGCATGTGAAGCAGTATGGTTGAGGAGGATCCTATGGCACATAGGAATACAAGGACAGGAGGCTACAGAGTTAAAGTGTGACAACCAAAGTTGCATGGCCATCGCCAAAAATCCTGTTTTCCATGCACGTACCAAGCACATAGAAATCCAGTATCACTATGTGCGTGAGTTGATTGAGGACGGGGTCATGGAGATAACCTATTGCCCTACTGAAGAAAATGGAGCAGACATCTTCACCAAGGCTCTTGAGAGAGAGCAACTTCTTCGACACTTTCCAAAGCTTGGGATTGGACCAAGGAGGTAGTTCACCATCGGGTGGACATTGAGGGGGGGTGTTAGATATGCTCAATACTCCACCCTCATGTGACCACAAATGTTCCATGGTGCTCTAAGTTGTAAGGCCCCCATTATGAGGAGAAGCCATTATGAGAGCCCGGACATTTGTGGAACCCTAACTTCCAAGTTAGATGAGGTCTATGTGTGACCGTTGATGGTTATAGATGATCTTTGTGAGCCTAGCCGTTAGGTTAGGTAGGGCATAAACTCCCAGGCCATTGGGTTACCATTTAAGGTGAAAATAAAGGCCCTGTGGCGTCGCACGGTTTCCCCATAGAACCTTAATGGGGGGAGTGCAGAGGGGGGCTTGCCCCCTTCTGCGGGGTCCGGGGGGCCTATCCCCCCGGCCCGTAGGGCCGAGACGGTAGGACTTCTGGTCATGGAGATATTGTCGGATCATATATTTTACCGACTATTTTGTATCTCCCGACTACATTTGTCTATACCGAACCGCCTTGTAAAAGCTATATAAGCACGGCCCAGGTTGAGCTTTACATAGCATTGCGCACTAATAAGCCCTTCATCTAGAGTCTGTCTAGATCGCCATCTAAGCTCCACAGTGGGAGCGCACGGGTGGACAGCACCATCATTGTAACTGCATTACGCTTTGCAATCTGAGAATTTGAGTTCTCTACCTCTCAGTCTGCGTCTATCTTTGTCTGCATTTTTCTCTCAACTATGTCTACTGTGCTGTTATTTTCTTACAGGTTGTACATCTACCATGATGGTATCTTGTGCTTTGAGTGTTCACATTTGCAATATGATTCCATGTTTCTACTTCAACTAATCCTACTTCTTGGATGCTTGTGGATGCAACTTGCTATTGTTTGGTTGGAAGATCAAATTATGATATGAGCAAAAAAGATGGTGGGTGAGCTAAAGATGGAATTAATGGTAATCGATCTTGATGAAATCAAGATTTAAAAAATGATGGGGTAAAAGAAAAAATAGAAGATGATGCGGATGATTGAAAACCTAATGGCAAAATGACAAGTGGTTTGAAGAATGATGAAGCCAATTGGCAACTTGTGATTGGTGAAGTAAAAAAGGAAAATAAAGGTGACTCATGCAAAAAAATGATTGTATCTAAAAAGGTTGAACAAAAACACCCTGTCAAGCTCTGCTAGACATGTAGAAAGCTTTGATATGCTTGTACTAGCGAACCAAGACATTCTTATATGTTTGGCACAAAAGGATGAAATTTCTTGCACAATCATTGTGATAGTGCATTGAGATGCCGAGACTAGCTCAGATCAAAATTTTGACACCACGTGTAGTATTTTGAACTCATGATCACCTCAAGTATGCTCACTAATTTTTGTGCAATTCTGAGATTGTGACTTGAGGGGTGTCCAAGTCACCCTAGATGAAGTGGTGGCCTACTTTGATACCAATTGTTGGAGTTTGAGGTCTATGAAAGCACACAAACACCACAAGCAAGAAGAAGATTCTTGAAGCACAACACAATAAAGAATGTATTACCAAGTGAATGTACAAGAATGAGTGATGCATTAGGGTTATAGGCATATATACAAGTTGGGGGAAAAAAATCTCGTAAAGACACAAAAATGTGCCCCTCCGATGTCAAGTATGTTCATACATATCAATACCAAAATATATCAGTACTTTTTTCCTTTTTTTAGGAGTTTTTCCCCCTAGCTTGTATATATGCCTATAATGTTAGACTTTGAGGTATGCAAAAGCATGCAAACAACACAAGGAAGAAGAAAAAGCTTGGAGCACAACACACAATACTGAATGTATTACCAACAAAATGTACAAAGATAAGTGACCCATTAGGGTTATAGGCGTATATACAATCCGGGGGGGAAAAAACCTCCTAAAGAGGGAAAAGGTGCCTCGACAGTCCTAGTGTGTTCACACATGTCACTACCTAAATATATCAAAAAATCTCCCCTGGGAGTGATGTGGTGAACAAGGAGCTTTCACTCATGTATAAGGGAGTGCCAAGCTATGTGGAATCAATCTACAAAAGGAAGTGATCCCAAAGCTTTGTGGAAAGCTTCAAATTTCTCCCTAGGAAGGACCTTTGTGAAAAGGTCTACAATGTTCTCTTGTGTGGGCACATATGCCAAACTGATCTCTCTAGCAGAGAACCTCTCCCTAACATAATGATAGTGCACCTCAATGTGCCTAGTGCAAGCATGGAACATAGGGTTCCTCACAACTGCCAATTCACTCTAACTGTTAGTGAAGATGGTGGTGGTAGAAGACTAACCAACACCCAAATCAACCATAAGGCATCTAAGCGACACACACTCAACAGTCATTGTGAAAGCTACCCTTTACTTAGCCTCACAACTAGAAATGGCCACAGTAAGCTCCTTCTTGCTCAACCAAGATATGCATGAGCTACCAAGCATGAAGCAAAATCCACTGGTGGACACATGAGTGTCATAGCAACCAACCTAGTCACAATAAAAAAAAGCATGTAAATCTAGCAGTAGGGATCCCCCTTTGTGATAAAACAATCCAAGTAGTGGGGTACCACTCAAGTAGTGAAAGATGTGCTTAACCACTTGCCAATGCTTGATACCTTGGCAATGCATAAACTTGCTCATCTATGAGACAACAAATTGAATATCTAGCCGAGTAATGCATATGTAAATCAAGCATCCAAGAGCATGTTGATAGACAAAAACATCAAATGCATCTCCAACATCATGAAAACTTAATCGTAAACCTGCTTCCATAGGAGTGACAATAGTTTTGCAGTCTTCAAGGCCAAAATGCTGCAATAATATGTCAATATATTTTTTCTGACACAAAATTGTTCCAGCATCAACTTGCATAAATTGAATGCACAAATAATGATGCAAATGCCCCAAATCTGAATCTCAAATGAGGCATGCAAATCAGCCTTAAAATCAGCACATGCTTCTCATGAGGACTAGTGAGTAGCATGTCATCAACATAGACAAAAATGATCATAATCACATCATTTGCATGCTTAATGTATAAGGTTCTCCTAGTTGGACTGTTCTCAAAACCATGTGCAATCACATAGGCATTTTCATACCAAGCATGTGGTGCTTGCTTCAAACCATACAATGCCTTTTTCAATGTGCACAATTTTTTTTCATGTTTGTTTTGCACAAATCCATGGGGCAGAAGAACATACACTTCTTCATGCAAGTCACCATTCAGAAATGTAGTTTTAATGTCCAACTGATGTACATTTCAACCATGATGAACTTCAAGTGCACAGATGCTACGAACAATAGTCATTCGGCACGTAGGAGCAAAGGTCTCATCAAAATCAATGCCTCTTTGTTGAGCTTAACCCTTTGCAACAAGCCTAGCCTTAAACATGTCAACTGCTCCACTAGGCTTATGCTTCAGCTTGTGAACCCACGTAGTGCCAATGGTCGTCTTGCGAGAAGGTAAGTCACATAAAGACCAGGTACCATTTCTAATAATAGCGTCATATTCTGATTGCATAGTAGCCATCCAATGTTTAGAATTTTTTGCTTTATAAAAAAACAGGCTCATTCTCATCACAAAGACTAGAGGTAGCTATAGCATAGCAATCTGATGCAAAAGAAGCACTATGAGAGCCTAAATGAGTATGATATGATAGAGGCATCTAATTTACTATCACACAAAGTTTGCACCAACCATTTTGGCATAGTTTTTGCCTCCTCAATATCAGCTCTCTCATCAATAGTGCATCATGTAAATCTACATCATAAATAGAATGATCTACATCATCACATGAAACCTATAAAGGCTGAGAAATTGCCTCATTTGGACTAGCACTAGATTTTCCACCTATAAAAGGAGGCAACAAAGCGTCATACATATCTTTGGAGCTAACAGATGTCTCCTTAATACATGAAAGTAATGGTTAAATTGCATCTTCCACAAAAACAACATCATGGCTAACCGAAATGTGTTTAGTTTATGGATGATATGGACGATAGCCTTTGCTTTCAAAATTGTACCCAACAAAAATACATTTCCCTCCTTTATCATCCAACGTTCTGTGTTGTTGTTCAAGCACTAATGCATATGCCTCACAACCAAAAACATGTAGATGAGCAATAGATGGCTTACAACCATGCCAAGCGTCATATGGAGTGATAGATTGGAGTGCTTTAGTGGGACACATGTTAAGTACATATGTTGCACACATAATAGCCTCAAGCCAAAAACTATGTGGTAAAGCCTAACTCTTGACCATACACCTCGCCATCGCCATGAGTGACTTGTTCTTCCTTTTAGCAAATCCATTCTGTTGAGGTGTATATGGCACTACATACTAATGTTTTATCCCATGTTCAGCTAGAAATGCATTAAAGTCAGAAGACATATATCCCCCCCCCCCCCTCGATCACAACATAGGGTGCCCATTTTACATGCTCACAAATTTTTAGCCAAAATCAGAAACTGTTTGAAGCACATAAACACTTTGGACTTTGCTTTCAATGGATATACCCATGCATGCCTAGAAAAATCATCAATGAAAGTTAGGAAGTAAAGATAGTTCCCAAAGGAGGGTGTCAACATAGGACCCCAAACATCAATTTGAAGAAGCTACAATTTTTGGGTAGCTCGAACTAACCCATTTTTGGGGAATGAGGAATGCTACATTTTGCCCAAAATACAGCCTTCACAGACATGTTTACTAGGTGCATCAAGTCTGGGCAGAGAGGACACCATTTCATATTTCTGCACCCATAGCAAACTAGCAAAATTCAGATGACCAAAGTGTGCATGCCAAAGCTTTGCATCTAACATAGCTTGAGAATCATGTATTCACATGATGAATCATTCATAGATTTTTCATAGTCTATGAGCTTATACAACCCACGACATAGAATACAAGAAGCAATAATGACATTTCCATTTGATAGATCATGAACTGTATATCTATCATCAACAAATTTCACAACCAAGACAATCTTGGCTAATGTTGAAACTAATAATTTATTTTTTTTGATCCTTGGCACAAATAAAGCATCTAACAATGTAAATGAACTACCATGAGCAGTAGTTAGAATGATCTTACCAACTCCCATAGCAAGATAAGAGGATTTCTTGGTGCATGTGACAGTATTCCCTATAGAAGCAGGCTCCAGTGAAATGAAGAAACTGCGTTGTGAGGTTATATGTTTGGTTGCCCCACTATCAAAGTACCAAACATCTGAATCTACAACAGACATACACTATTGATATGAAGATGGGTCATAACTGCAAACAAAAGTAAATGTCCATTCTTCATTCTACACAAGATTAGCAGACTCTATTTTGGGTGTAGAGGCCTATGCAACAACCGTTCCAGTCTCTTTCTTCTTTACCTCTTTTGCATCTAGTTTTGGACAACTCTTTATGACACGATCATTTCCTTTACAGTATTTGCAAAAAACAAATTGATTTTTTGTTTTCTCATCTCTGTCATCCTTCTTTGATTGTGCAAAATCGGAAGATTTTTGCTTACTAGTAAATGAGCTCCATTTACCTTTACCCTTCTCACTAGCCAGGAAAGCTTGATCTGCAACATGCATAATGGCCCTGTTCTATCTAGAATGATCTTCCTACAATGGAACAAAGACTACCTTCTTAAATGTTAAGGCATTTGGATTGCCTTTCATCATCATTTGAAGAGTAGAAGCAAAACTCTAATATGAATCTAGAAGACCATTCAAAACAATCTGCACAAGTGAATTGTAAGGCAAGACTTCATCAGCAGAAATCAATTGCTCCTTCAAATATTTGATGTGTATCAAAAACCTGCCCATGAAATCTCCTTCATTCACGTGCTCACTCTCTGATTGTTTTCGAAGGTAAGCAACGCAAGCCTCATTCCTTGCCTGATATAAATTGGTAAGTGTGTCCCAAGCATCCTTTGCTATTTTGCAAGAGCGAATGTGAGGAATTATGGCACATTTGACAGATAAGGATATCAATGCATATGCCTAAGCATCTCTTCCATCCCAACAAAGTTGCCCTAGAGTACATGTGAACCAAAACTTTTATATGTCTTTGGCACAAAAAGATGAAATTGCCTACACAACCACTACGATAGTGCGTTCCGAGGCTGAAACGAGCTTAGACAGTTATTTTGACACCACAAAAAGCGAAGGTGTTTTGAATTCCTAATCACCCTGAGTATGCTCACCAAATTTTGTGCAATTCTGAGACTGTGATTGGAGGGGTGTCGATGATGCCCTAGATGAAGTAGTGGCCTATTCTGATATCAATTATTAGAGTTTGAGGTCTATAGAAGCATGCAAATAGCATAAGGAAGAAGAAGAAGCTTGGAGCACAACACACAATACTAAATGTATATACTAAAAAACATGTTAGGGTTATAGGCATATATACAAGCTGAGGGAAAAAACCCCGATGGTCCTAGTGTGTTCACACACATCACTACTTAAATATATCAACATATAACCCGAACATGTCGCTCATTTTTGTATATTCACTTGGACCAAGTAGTACATTATGTATTTTGTTGTGCTCCAAGCTTCTTCTTCTTCTTCCTTGTGATTTTTATGTGTTGTTGCAGACCTCAAACTCCAACGGTAATCCCCTTTAAAGCTTTTGAAGAATACTTGTTAAGAATGTGATTAGCCATGTGAGCAATTACATACCAAAAATTAGGGGAAACCTTCTTTGAAGACCTCATGCTACATCCCATTTCAACAAGTTTCCTATTCTTTATCTCCACAACACCATTATGTTTTGAAGTGGAAGCAATAGTGAGTTGATGATTTCTCTTTAGATTTTGTAAACCTTTGTAGGGGTTTGAGGAGGTTTTTCAACCCCCTTGTATGGCTAAACATAAGAATCTAAATTCCTTTGAAAAAATGCATAATTATTCGCCTTTATAAAATCTAGAGTTTTTGCATCTTTGTCATAAATTTGATTTTCTTTTACATATGCATTGTGCGAGAACATGGTTTTACCTATTTTTTGGAACATAGAACCATAAGCAAAAAAGATGGTTATGATAGCTTTCTCACCAAGCTTACCATAGTCCTTTTCAATGTGAACATAAGAGGGAGAACCAAAAACTTAAAAATAATTCATATTCAGTTTCTTACCAATATGCTTTGTATAGTGTAACCACCTTTAAAGTTTTTGTAGAAGACTTGCTAATAATGTGATTAGTCATCTGATCAACATCATATCAAGACTTTGGTGAAATCATCTTTGAAGAAGTCATGCTACATGCCATTTGAACAAGTGCCCTATTTTTTCTCTCTACAACACCATTTTGTTTTGAAGTGTAAGCAATAGTGAGTTGATGATTTTTCTTTACCTTTATATTCATAAACATGTATAGGGGTTTAAGACGGTTGTTCAACCCCTCCTATATGGATAAATATAAGAATCTAAATTCCTTTGAGAAAATGCATAAAAATATGCCTTTGTAAAATCTAGAATTTTTGCATCTTTGTCATAAGTCTTATTTCTTGCTACATATCCATTGTGTGAGATTAGGGTTTTACTTGTTTTTGGAACATAGAACATATAGCCTTTTCTTTCAATACCATAAACAACAAAGATGGCTTTGATGTCATAACCATGGTCCTTCTTTTCAATGTGAACATAAGAGGGTGAACCAAAAACTTTGAAATATTTCACAATGGGTTTCTTACCATAATAGGCGTTGTAAGGTGTAATCACCTTAAAGATTTTGTATAAGACTTGTTAAGAATGTGATTAGCCATGTGATCATACCAAAATTTTGGTGAAATCTTCTATCAAGACATCATGCTACATGCCATTTGAAAAAGTGCCCTATTCTTTGTCTCTGTAACACCATTTTGTTCTGGATTGTAAGCGATAGTGAGTTGATGATTTCTCTTTACCTTTATCTTTATAAACCTGTGTAGGGTTTTAAGAAGGTTTCTAAGTCCCCCTTGTATGGATAAATATAAGAATCTAAATTCCTTTGAAAAAATTCATAATTATTTGCCTTCATAAAATTTGGAATTTTTGTGCCTTTGTCATAAATCTGATTTTCTACTACATATCCAAGCTTTCATAGCTATTAAATTTCATAAAATTTGGAATTTTTGTGCCTTTGACATAAATTTAATTTGGAAGGCTCACCAAGCTTATTATTGTTGTTATTTTGAATGTGAATGTAAGAGGGAGAACCAAAAACTTTGAAATAATTCACATTCCGTTTCTTACCATAATATGCTTTGTCATGTGTAAACACCTTTAAAGATTTTGTAGAAGACTTGTTAAGAATGCGATCAGCCATGTGACCGACATTACACCAAAAACTTTGGTGAAATCTTCTTTGAAGACATCATGCTACATGCCATTTGAACAAGGTTCCTATTCTTTATCTCTACAACACCATTTTGTTTCGCAGTGTAAGCAATCGTGAGTTGATGAGAAATAGTTTTGATTTCTAAAAATGAATTGAAGTCATTTGACATGTAATCTTCTCCATCACTTCTCAACATCTGCATTTTTTACTGCTTTTCATTCTCATCCATAAAAACAAAATTCTTGAAGATAGAAAAAACTTTTGACTTGGTTTTAATCCAAAAACCCAAGAATATAATTGATAAAAATATGGATAAAGTAATGCTACCATGGCATTTGAAACATGCAAATCCCTAAGATCGATTGCTTACTATCTTGATTCTGACATTTTGAGGTAGTGTTTTGGATTTTTGACATCATCATTGGCATCATCAATTTGTATTCAACCTTGAAAACCTATACAAGGAGGGTTTGACCACAGATATCCTCCTCTTGCCAATACTAGTCTTGGGAGCTCAAGGATTCATGATCTCCAAATAAGTACTTTCCAAGTTCCAATTTCAGTTCGAGTCTTGTTCCTTATTCTAGTATAGTATTTTGGACATCCTTTCTTGTCCTCTTATAATCTCATAGTATGAGATTGTCTAGTTATTTCTTGTACCTAGTTCATCTCCCTCAAGGGAATTCTTATGAGTCAGATATCTTGCTTCAGACCTATGATCCAATGTTGTGGGATTTCTTGTATCCCATCTAGCTTAGTTATCCATACCTATCAATCCTGATTTGTAGGACTTCTTGTAACAATCTACATTCTTGTATTATTTTCTCTGTATGGTAATCTTGTTATTAGAAGCATATTTCCAAAATCTTGTTCAATTCTAGTCAAAGGACACAATCTAGTGCTCCCCTGACAGTTTCTTGAAAGGTGGCTTATGTAGTTTTCTGTGAAAACATCCTTCATAAGATTATGCATCATTTGGTAGAACAAAAGTTGGAAAATTCTCAACCATACTTCTTTTCTTCATAGATTTGAGAGATGTGTAGCTTATGTGACCAAATCTTACATGCCATAACTTCATATTCTCCTTTGGGTTAGAAGACTCTTAATAAGATTAGTGCAACAATCTAAGGATTACGACCACCACATACTAGAGAGATGACTCTCCTCCCAACCAAATGCCTCTATATATAGCTCTCTCCAGGGGACTACCTTCTTGGGCAGGTGGATACTAACCAGCCAAGTGTCAGCCATGTAACTACATGTGCGCCAAGTGTCCAGTGGATGCTTCTAGAAGGCTCTAGAGCTCTTTGGGCAAAATACTCTTCCCATGTACCTCATGGGGATTGAACCCAAGACCTCGTCCTTCACATCCTTGAGACTTAACCACTAAGCTAAGTGGTTCACTTGTTCACAAGAGCACAAGACCTCCTAGTAAGTCTAAACTCGAGATCTTTGGTCATACACACGGATGACCAAACGGTGTCCGATTTCAGATCTGTCTGAACCGGCCAGACCCTTGGATCATAGACTTACTTTATTACATTCTTCCCCCCTTGGAAAAGATTTTCGTCCTCGAAAATAGAGCTATATACATACTATAGGCAACCCCCGAGCCTCATGTTCTAAAACTGGAAGAACATGGTCATGTTCTAGAACTGGAAGAACATGTCTCATCTCTGTGGTGGCATCCTTGCCCAAATGATTCTAAACACTATCTCGCTTTGCACTTTGATAAACTAGTCAAAGTACAAAATAGTGAATGAATAATAAAGGTGGATCTAAACTCATATCCCTGGCTAATTCACAGTTTCTGGATGTGCGATCTAGGCACAAACATGTGAATTAGGTGGATTCAAATTACTAGTCCATTTCTAGGCATAACTGGTGCATGGGCTTAGTAATGAAGGTGGGATTCTTATCCCTCGCAAGACTTTGAGAATTCTTGATTCACTTGAATTTGTTTTGGAGAACTTGAAGTGTGGTTGTCCCATACATCTAACTTTAGATGTCTGTTCAATGGTTTACTTTTATCTAACAGTTAATTGATTTTTTCACCCGACTAGAGGACTACTCTGTCCCAATGAGTTGAAAAAATCCTATGTAAACTGTAGGAGAAAGTTTACCATTCCGGTGGAATCAACCATACTAACTTCACCAATTCAAATTCAAAATGAAAATTGTCCAACTTAGGACACTTTTCTCAAAGACTTTTAACTAAAAGTTCTTGGGAATTGTCAATCTAATGAGCAATTCCTAACTTCTTGATTCTAGAGTATACTGGACTCTAGGAAATTATTTATGCTATAACTTGAAGCAAAATCAAATGAATAAGTCTACTTAGACTTATCATCTTTTGAAGATTGAAAAGGTTCTTGTACATAACATCAATCTAGGATGTTTAAGTTAGTTATCTAATTCTAACCGGCTATCCCTGGTCTTTTGCAAAAAGAAATCAGATACCATATCTGAGTCAATTCCAAAAGATTTGGAAAGCGGAAAGAGATAACTAAGACTTTGTACAACCAATTCAAACTTCGCACATACATAAACTTGCTATGAGTCAAAGTCTAGTTGACTCAGGATTTTAACTTCTCAATGATCTATTTCAATAAGAATTTGAAGCATTTACTTTATCTTTAAGAGAAATAAGCTAGCTTCTCAAAAAGATTCAAAGCAAATAAAAAACATCATCCAACCACAAGATACTAGTGTGGTAACCAACATCAGTGTGTCGACCCACTGAGGTTATGCTGATGAGTTTTGTATTCAAATAATGCTTCACTTGAGACTAAGTTCAGGTCACATTCAATCTTTTTGACTCCGTGAATGCAATTCTTGTGCATTTCTTTGAGTCTAAAAGAGTGAATTTATCAAGTTACACTAGGAACTTGATACTTGACTTAGTCAATTAAATCTTAAGTTGAAAAGATCAACTCAAAATAAAAGTCCAACTTCTTTCAGAAATTTATCAAATATTTCTGATCAATAACACTTAAACTTGAAGTGTTCTATGAAGATCTTGGAAGTTACTTACTTCATATCTTCAGTATCCTTGATCTTGAAGTTACCTAGAAGTATCGTAAGATACTACTTTCATCCTTTACGAATTAAACTTTTCCTTGAAGTCTTAATTCCCTTGAGGATGAAACCTAACTTCAAAATCCAAACTAGGACTAAAAGATAATCATCATCCCACGGTCCGATGTCCCATTCCATCTTTCCTACATCAATCTGAGTATAAAATCTGGTGTCCCATACCACCCTATTTTATATTCACATTAATGTGTGGGTGATTCTTATCCTAAAGTCTAAACATCTCTTGATAGAGTACCTTATTTCTTCAATTCTTTTACAAGAATTGGAAGTTTCAGGCATTACCTCTAACTAGATTTTCCTAGGTTTTGATTCCTTCGCATGATCACCTCATAATCATGTGCTTTGCTTTGGAAACTTGAAAACCTCTTAACAGAATATCAATTCTTCTTTACTGGGGTTTTCAAATGAAAACCAATCAAAATTCCAAGTACTTGAATTTTCTTGAATTCAAGTTCAATTGGTTTACCCTTGACCAATTTTGTAGCGACAAGAGCTTTTGACTTCTTGTCTTTTAGATTCCTTTCTTTACTGGTGCTTTAGGTACTTACCCCGGGGACTTTATTTAGGAATCTCTTTACTGCTTAAGTCTTAAGCATCCGCTCATGCTTTCTGGATTTGTACCAAAATCCCTTTAAGGATAGGCAAACACTTATGTTTTACCTTCCACAGACTTAAGTACCGTCTTCACGGTTGCAGACTACATTCTTGGAATTTCTTTACTCTGTTCAGACTTGGAACAGTTTACTTTTTTCACAATTTTTTCCATTCAATAAATTGAACTTGAGTGAATAATTCCAAAAAGGAATTTTATTGCCAATACTTGGGCAATCTACGAAGTAGTTCTAGTCGCACATTCTTGGACAATCATGGCCAAGCTTGATCAAGTCTGGTTGATACTTGCGACAAAAATAAAGACTTAGTCTTTATCTTTAAGATCTCTTAAACTATCTTTAAGCTTCTTTGCTTACCTGCAGGATTTTAGAGATCTTTCCCTTTACACAAGTCCAAGCATTTTCTAATGCTTTTCAGATTCCAAAGCTAAGAATCTTTGATATACCTTTAGGTTATATCACTTATTTGGACTTAATTAACCAATACTGATGGTTTGGGAATTGCTAATGAACTACTTACAGACTAAAGAGTATGAAGAATTTCATTCTCAATACTTGAAAGAATGCCATTCTTCAAAGACTTGAGATTCCTTCTAGGGAATCAAATAACTTGAGAAAATGATTCATTTTGGATTCTTTTGCAAAAAGAACATTTAAAAGAAATTCTTTCAAATGATATCAAAAAATTTACTGATTCAATTGTATTTATTTCCTGAGTATCAAACTAGAGACGAAATATCACATTTGCCAGTTTGAAAGTTTAAGTTGAACTTTCATTTATGTGATATCGACTTTTATTCTTGAGTTTGATACAAAACTCATTATTATTGGTCAATCTTCAGATGTTACCAGAGTCCTTTAAACATATTTCACCAATCAAAATTATGTTTAAAGTCCAAGCATCTATTGATGATTGATCCAATAGTAATGTTATTGTGAACACTTTGAACTTTATAACTTGTTTAGGAGAAGTTCATGGATTAAAAATCCATTTCTTGGAACTTTCTATTCCTAAATGAAAAGTTCACACTTGCTTCAAGTCTTTAGGAACTTATATTATTTCCTAAAGATTGCTTAGCTAGTTGCATCATTTACGAGAGATGCAACTATAGAACCTAACATCCTTTTATTGACGTCAAGGATCAATTGATGTTGAGGTTTAACCTTTTGATTTCCATCACCCCTTGGGATGAAATCAAATGAAAATTTATAAAAGCTTGGTACCTTTATATCTTGGCAAAACTTTTATATCTTAAAGAGGTTTTGCCTTCATCATTCCTTGGACCTATCATATAATATGAATTTATATATATTTTGGGAGGAGTTCATGAATCAATTAAGATCCTCTACTTGGAACATCTTCCTTCCCAAAACTAAATTCATCTTGAACATAGTAGGAGAATGATCTCACATGAAATAGAAGGCTTGACTATTTCATATCTCTATTCCAAAAAGTTACTTACCGAGGTTTCATCATGAGATACAAATCTTGAAACCACAAGAAACTTCTTTAAAACTTTCGAAATCTTCTAAATAGAAGAGTGCTCAACGAACTTTGGAAATATAGTTGATGTTCTCATCCAACCTTGGGATGCTTGAGAAGTTACATAAAATATATAACTAATCAACTAAAGCTTTATCCACATGACTTTCTAAGTACATCCAGGACTTAGAGTCATCATACATCACAAAAGAGTTTGCAAGGAATTAAATTTTCTTGGTTATCAAGAAAATTTATTACTTAACTTTCTCCTAGTGCTTACTTATACCTAGCAAGACATCTATCATACTTAATTATCATTAAGTATTTGTCTTTGATAACGGAGTATCGACTTGGGAAGAAATTGACTAATTACTTGAGTTGCAAACTAGAACTAGTATGTCTTTGCAACTAACTAGTCCTTGGTCGTCCCTAAGGTCAAACTGCGAGCTTTATAAAGTAAGCTAAATACTAAGAGAGTACATTCTCATATCTACTTGCAAACAGCATTCCATTCTTCCATGCAAATGCATGTATCTACATGCAAAAGCATATGCTCACATGCGTATGCATGCATGTTCTTTGCATGCCCAACATTCATGCATGAGCTTGATGCATGATTTTTTCCTTGTACTAAGAATGTATATCATGCAATCCTGATGCATGTATATCCTTTCCTTTGTCCTAATGCACTATAATATAAAAACATACCCTTGAAGTGCAATAGAAAACTTACTCAATGGAAAGGAAATATGTATTTAAACTACCAAAATACATTCTTTGATGCACAAGGATCTTTTTGAAATCAAGTCTTTCCTTGATGCAAACTAATGCTTGAAATAAGAAATGGATTAATTCATTATTCTAATCTAGACTTAATCAATTGAAATCTTGGCTATTTCAATGTGCATCTATGATTAAGTGTAGAATAATGAAAACAAAATAAATCAAGCATTAAGGCCAAGCAAAAACTGGAAAATACTTAGCTTTGATCAAAGCTTCGTCCATCCCTTGATCCTTTGAAAGAGTGATTCATTCTCTTCAGCTTCATGAGTCTCCCAACATGTCTGTAGATGGAACTCCTTTGCTCTCTTCTCACTCGTGATCAAAACTTCTCTTCTCACACTCAATGGCTATGAGCGCATGGGCTGTGCCTCATCATTGATTGTTCAAGCGCAGATCACCGATTCGCAGACGATGTCAACTGTGCCGCAACCTTCGGGTTTGATGTGGCTCTTGTGCGCAGAAGTTGTAATGACATGATTTACTTTTTGTGACAGGAGAAGTCGAGAGGTGATGATATTAACAGACTTATATAATCTCTGCCACAGGTTAATATCGCCGCCCAGCTCCTTCAATATCTATATATCAAACTGTTCAACGCTTTTATATATCTGCTGCGCCATAATAAGATATAAACTGTCCGATTACTCCGGCGTCACCAGACCAGTTCATCTTAAGTCATATCTTGCTCTTGATGGAGGGCTCCGACAAAAAACACGTCGTTATAATGACTGCTGAGCGATAACTGGATGCATATATTTCTTGGGCTCATGGTCAAGAAGAATTCGTGTAGCCACAAGGTTATACGTTCGAATTTGGTCTGCGATACTCAGGAAGGTAGATGGTTCATAACCCGGGTGCCACGCTCCAGAGATTACGTCTTTTGTAATCAATATTGCACATCATATATGCGTCTAGCTCAGTTGGCCGAGCGCGGAGCTTCGACCTTCAGCATTATAAACAGTTTTGCCGATCCCATCGCCTGAAGCCAAGCAACAGTTTTGCGCTGGAAATGGTATAAACAAGAATTCGAGAACGTTATAAACGAACATCCGCCCTGTCCTCTTGGCTACGAGAAGGACAACTGTATGCCGTCTGTAGACTTTTTCCCGTATGGTACGAATTTCTACAGCAATAAGATTAGGAGAGATCAACTCCTACCAGCAATCAAATCACGACAGAATTAATACTTGCGCTTCTGAGAAGATGTGTCGGACGGCTCAGACGTCGTGACTTATATGACAGCCTTCTCGGGGGTGTATGGCCCAATCCCTGCTGCCTCCGACGTATTTCTGAAGACAGAGACTACAAGGAAGTTTGAGACAGATTGAGCAAGTCGGAAACTTCATATATCAATATTGCCTTGTTCCCTTGGTTACTACAAAGACAATCCTTCCACCATGTTGTGGGTTCAATACCCGCTGCTGCGATCATTGTTTCTTCATTTTGCCACCATGGATATGCGTGAGCACGAACCACTAAGAAGGAGAAGCACATAGTGAGAGAGAAAGAGAACAATATGAAGAAACTGGATTCGCAAAATCTCACGAAAACTTTTGAGGAAGGTGATGATGTCCCCCAAGGTCACCATGAGAGCTTGGCTCTGATACCAATGCAACAATCTAAGGATTACGACCACCACATACTAGAGAGATGACTCTCCTCCCAACCAAATGCCTCTATATATAGCTCTCTCCAGGGGACTACCTTCTTGGGCAGGTGGATACTAACCAGCCAAGTGTCAGCCATGTAACTACATGTGCGCCAAGTGTCCAGTGGATGCTTCTAGAAGGCTCTAGAGCTCTTTGGGCAAAATACTCTTCCCATGTACCTCATGGGGATTGAACCCAAGACCTCGTCCTTCACATCCTTGAGACTTAACCACTAAGCTAAGTGGTTCACTTGTTCACAAGAGCACAAGACCTCCTAGTAAGTCTAAACTCGAGATCTTTGGTCATACACACGGATGACCAAACGGTGTCCGATTTCAGATCTGTCTGAACCGGCCAGACCCTTGGATCATAGACTTACTTTATTACAATTAGCATGGATGATTTTTTACAAAACAAACATATGACTTTTGTTTTCACCTTGTAATAGATAATGCTCCTCATTAGGTGTAAGGATTTGACATGAATCCTTCTCAAAAATAAATTTATATCCATATAATAAGATTCTAGAGATAGAAAGTCAATGCTTCTTCATTTTTGGTACATACAAAACATTTGAAATAGTAAATTTACCACCTAATCTTGACTTTAGTGTGAATTATCCAACACCAACTACATCCATATCATGAACATCTCCTATGGTCACCCTTCTACCTGTAGAGCTAGTAAGAGAATAAAAACCTTCTTGCTACTTCTCATGTGCTTAGTAGCTTTAGTATAGAAAATCTAGGGATTGTTTGATATTGCATTCAATTATGCTTCATCAAAGATGCCTCATCTATGCTAAAACATGGAAAAAACTTCACTTGAAGAAGATTTAGTTTTTAGTACCTCTTCAACATTGTTATATGATTTCTTTTATTTTCATTGAAAATCCTCTTTCTGCATTGTGGAATATGGTTACTTGATTCCTTGCAATAATGGCATATACCCTTCATAAGCATAGATGTGGATGAATTAGATTTCCCCTTAGGTGTGGATGAATTAGTTGAGTAGAAGTTGATGGAAATGTATTAGAAGACTTAGAAGTAGATGACTTACTTTCCTCCTTCATTTATTGGGTCTTCTTTTCCTTCTTCATAGTCTCCTTCTTACCTTTGGATGATGATACAATAGATTCATCATTCTCCTTCATACTCTTTTGTTGATCTTCATCTTACATTAATAGGAACTACAACTCTTCAAATTCTATTTCTCTATGTCTTGTACAAAGAGAAAGAGAAGAACAAAAGAATGATATGTAGGTGGAAGTGAATTGCTGAGTGAGTTTCCAAGCTCTTCATAAAAAATGCTTACTCCAACATTTAGAAGTTGATCACAAATGTGCTTAAGCTTTAAAATGTGAGTTTTTTGTACTGACTCACCAACTTCCATGCATGTGTTGGCTAAATCCCTCCTTAGATGAGTTTTTCTAGCATGAATTTGGCTTTGATAGAGATTTCCCAACTCCAAACAAGGTTGATAAGATGTTCTACATGACCTGAATTGTGAATAATATGATAGTTTATAGTCGCAGCAATAACTGAGAGTGCTTGATCATCTCTAGGATCACATTCAAACTCCTTCTTAGAAGGTTGAATCTAGTGATCATGAAACAATGGCTTCTTCTTCCTCCTCCTCTTATGTATACTAAGTTGAAATTGGGGTAGGAAGCTTCTTGAAAGAACATTAAACATATTGAACCAGGTACCTTGGTCTTGGATAGTGATCCCTAAGTCTAATGATGATCAAACAAAAGCTTTTGCTTCCTCCTCTTATGTCTTCTAGGCTGAAATTGGGGTAGCAAGAATCTTGAAAGAAGAGTTACCATCCTTAACCAACTCCCTTGGTCTTGGATACTTGCCATTGAAGATATTCCATAAGTCCTTAGAAACTAGAAAATTCATAATCACCAAACTCCACATTGGATAATTAGACATTACATCAAGCTTATCTTCTTGTTCCAATTTATCTCTATAATCACTCATCTTGGGATAAAGTTATGTATGTGCACAAGGATCTGATACCAAATGTCAGAAGTAAGGTAGGCCCAATAATAATACACAGGTTTTCCAATATCTTTCCATCACTTCAACCTTAAATGCACACATACCTTGAATCAAATCAAGTAGATTAATGACTATGAGAATGTACAACTCGATCTAGTCAATATTGTTTTATTGGTTCTTCTGAACTCCTCTAGGGAGGTAATGTGTTCCTCACGACACAAAAATAGACCAGAGCAAAGTCATCACGATTATATGCATCATATTTACAGATACTATTGTCAGCACTCTCACGAGCACTTATGCTAAATAACAGGTTGATTAGGTTGATACAAGAAGGAAGTGAACTAAATGTAAGGTATTTGTATTAATGCCAAAAGCATTACAAAAATATGCTAAACCACCAAGTGATACTTACAAATCCTTAAAAATCCTTCTCAACATAGAACATAATAGAGAAGTATAGTTGTTTAATCCTAGCATGGATGTGATGTCACATATAAATCTCTCTTCCTCGACCCTAGAGGCTTTTCAACTGCACGTATCTTGTAGCCAGTACCACATTACCGCAAATGTAGCTCAAGCGTAAGCACCACCTCCTTTACTTGTCAATCCGCAGAGACGTGAGGACCGGTATGAAGACCATGAGCATGTGAAGGCAGAAGTGCGTGAATGAAAGCACACAAACATGCACACACATACACACACATGTGCACAAGGTAAGATCAAAGAGAGGAACAATGGAAAGCTTCGATTGCAAATGATTTCTCTTACAAAAGCTCTATTCTCTAACAAGCTAACCTCAAAAATGAGCTCTCTAGCTCTTTTTATAGTTTTTGGACTAGTTTTGGCCCTGTCCATACCTAGTGTCCGGCCTAGTTAAAAATTAGGTTCCAGGGCTTATTTGAGGGCTCAAACGAAGTCTAAAAATTATGAAAATTGGTAGGATGATACTTCTAATACTCCTCAAGCTCAAGGAATCCTTGGCTTGAAGAAAATGGAGTCACAAAAATAGAAAATGGTATTTACAATGGTTTTTGGTGATGAAAATCACTATTTTTATAGGGATTCTTTTGAAAATTTGACATGTACTTCTTGGAGCTCCCTACTTGCTCCTTCTTCCTGTGTGTCCACTTCTCTGATGCACTTTTTATGCTTGTCCTTGACCTTGAGCTTCAACACTCCCCCCCTCTCGAGTCTGTCGTCCGTGACAGACCCTTATTGTAATGGTTGTGTCAAGTCGTGCTTGAGAGGTAGTGTCATTTCCTTATTCTTTGGATGCCATTGAGAATGCATCGTTGTGATTCGTCAAAAAATTGCTAGCTGCCCAAAAAAGGTTGTCAAGTTTGAGTTGGAGCAACTGTTGGCTTCGATTGCATCCTAGGTATTGATGTTGTCTCCAGGATGTCCTCTAGCTCTTCCATAGATGATGTTTAGAGTAGTCATGCCCAGTACTCATAACCCATGGTGGATGATAGGAAGTGTGTTCGTGCATGGGTTGAAAAAAGTATGTGCCTTGTGCACGGCCTTGTAATGTAGCCCTATGCATGCTTACTTGGAAAATGCATTGGAAGAAGTATGGTGCAAAATTGGGGGGTCTTGAGCTAAGTGCCCAAGGGTATGCCGACGGAGAGGTTTCCTAATCTATCATGGTTATGGTTTTGCCAAAGTCAAGATACTTACCATGGTGGATGGTCGATTTGATGTTGATCTCTTCGTGTTGTACACCCAGCATTGTGATGGACCATCTGCTAGTCTATCCTTGGCGATGAATGTCCGTGATGAAATTCTTTGAGTGCCTTGTCCTGTCTCCTCTCTTCAAGAAACATTTGTCAAATACTGAGAATTGAATTTCTTTATATTCCTTGACAAAAAACATTGGGTAACTAATGCCAGGCTTAGTTTCACATATTCTCGTTAGCTCACCATAAGCAGGAGTCTTCTCATCTAGTATACATACAAGGATTTGCAGTGTACCAAAACTACCCTTTGCAGATATCTCCTTGGATGCTCTCGTACATACAGTAGTTAAGCATCGCTCAAGTTGTGGACCTTCAAGATCTTCCCTCCTACCATGGTAAGGGAAACAGTAGTTGTGGATGTCATGTTCATGCCAGGTGCTTGACATCTACCAGATAAGGTAGCAGTAATATCATCTGCTAGCCGAGACACACTTCTATCAAAACTGATAAATGCCAAGTAATAATGGTTCTACTTTCAACTTAAGTATGACTCATTCACGTTCCATGAGCCAAACCTGGGAAGAAACTCTCTCTCTCTCTCTCTCTTGTCCCTTTTTTTTTTAAACAATGTCACCAAACAAGACGACAGATGTTAGTATCAGAAAAAATAATTGACATATGTCAATGTGCTCTTGTGCATGGGACTCTTAGTTGTGTCTATGCACGGCCATGTAATGTGGCCCTGAAAGTCAAGATTCACATTAGAGAATCGTAATGAATGTATTAGAGTTATACAAGCAAACCATCCAAATAGGATTGAAATATCATGAAAATGATTTTTGAGCTAAAATTGAAATTAGGGTTTGTGGAAGGTTGTTATCAAGTTTTGGAAATTGAATTCAAATTTGTGGGTTATTTGTAGGTATTTGGGAAGTGTGGATAATCATAAAGCTTGCACTACGAAGGGATTCCAAAAGAAATCAAGCCAAAAGTTAAATCCAAGAAATTGGAACCCTTTACGGAGCATCATAATTCCCTAAGAAGGTGGTAACAAGGAATTTGTTTGGAATTTTTTGAGGTAAGTGTTGATATATTTAGGTAGTGATGTGTGTGAACACACTAGGACCACCGGGGCACTTTTTTCCCTCTTTAGGAGGTTTTTTTCCCTCGGCTTGTATATACGCCTATTGCCCTAATGGGCTACTTATCTTTTGTACATTCCCTAGTAATACATTCAGTATTGTGTGTTGTGCTCCAAGCTTCTTCTTCTTCCTTGTGTTGTTCACGTGCTTCCGCAGAAGTCTAACTCCAACAATTGGTATCAGAGCAGGTCGTCGCTTCATCTAGGGCGCCGTCGACACTCCTCCGTTTGCAGTCTCAGAATCGTACGAATTTTGGTGAGCATACTCAGGGTGATCTGAGCTCGTTTCGGACTCCGAACGCACTATCGTAGTGCTTCTGCAGGCTATTTTGTCTTTTTGTGCCAAAGGTATATACCAGTTTTTGTTCGCCAGTTCAAGCATCTCGAAGTCTGCTACAGGTCTAGCAGAACTCGTCTGGGCAGTTTTGCTCAACTTTTTGAGATACAGTCAATTTTCTACATCAAGGTATTTTAGTCACCGGCCATGGCTGAAAGTAGTGATGTATTCCGTATGTTGGCTGTTGAGGATAAGTTGGATGGTACCAACTACCCATTATGGGCTTATATGATGCGACATGTATTGGTTGCAAAAGGATTGTGGAACATTGTGTAGGGTGTTGAAAGACGTCCTGTTACACCTGTAACGACAGGTACTGCAAATACAGGTGTTGGAGCTGATGAAGATGGTGTCGACGATGATATTCCGCAGATTCCTGTTTGTGCTGCTGTTTCTACTGCACCTACTGCAGAGCAGATTTGATGGGATGGCAAAGATTCCCAGGCACATGCATTGATAGCTTTGTCTATCAAACGTGCCATTATTCCTCACATTCGCTCTTGCAGAATAGCTAAGGATGCTTGGGATATACTTACCACATTGTACCAAGCTAGGAATGAGGCTCGTGTTGCTTACCTTCGAAAACAGTTGGAGAGTGAGCACATGAATGAAGGTGATTCTATGGACAGTTTCCTAACAAAGATCAAAGATTTGAAGGAACAGTTGATTTCTGCTGATGAGGTTATACCAGATAGCTCACTTGTGCAGACCGTTCTGAATGGTCTTCCTGATTCATATCAGAGTTTTGCTTCTACGCTTCGGTTGATGATGAAAGGCAATCCGAATGCCTTATCATTTGAGGAGTTAGTTTCTGTTCTGTTGCAGGAAGATCAGTCTAGACAGAACAGGTCCATTATGCGTGTTGCAGATCAAGCTTTCATGGCTAGTCAGAAGGGGAAAGGAAAATGGAGATCTTCTACTAGTAAGCAGAAATCTGCAAATGCTGCACATTCAAAGAACCAGGATAAAGATGAGAAGAAATTAGAAAAGCAGAAATTGTTTTGCAAGTAATGTAAAGGGAATGATCATATCATAAAGAACTGTCCAAAACTGGCTGCAAAAGAGGCAAAGAAAAAGGAGGCTGGAATGGTTGTTGCAGAAGCCTCTACACCAAAAACAGAGTCTGCTAATCTTGTGCAGGAAGAAGAATGGGCATTTACTACTGTTTGCAGTTTTGACCCATCTTCTCATGAGCAGTGCATGTCTGCAGTGGACTCAGATATTTGGTACTTTGACAGTGGGGCGACCAAACATATTACCTCACAGCACAGTTTCTTCTCTTCACTCAAGTCTGCCCCTACAGGGAATACTGTCACATGCGCCAACAACTCCTCTTATCCTGTTATGGGAGTTGGTAAGATGATTCTGACTACTGCTGATGGTAGTTCTTTCACCTTGTCAGATGCTTTATTTGTGCTAGGGATCAAGAAGAATCTGTTATCAGTTTCTGCATTAGCCAAGATTGGCTTGGTTGTGAAATTTGTTGATGAACAATGTACAGTTCATGATCTGTCAAATGGCGATGTTATTATTGCTTCTGGCATATTATGTTGTGGGCTATATAAGCTCATAGACTATGAAAGATCTATGAATGATTCGACATGTGCAATTCATGATTCTCAGGCTATGTCAGATGCAAAGCTTTGGCATGCACGCTTTGGTCATCTGAATTTTGCTAGTTTGCTACGCCTCCAGAAATCTGATATGGTGTCTTCTTTGCCCAAGCTTGAGGCACCCGGAAAACATGTATCTGAAGGCTGTATTTTGGGCAAAATGCAGCGTTCCTCCTTTCCAAAAGATGGTTCAGTTCGGGCTACACAGAAATTGCAGCTTGTACATAGTGATGTCTGTGGTCCTATGCAGACACCTTCTTTTGGAAACTATCTTTACTTCGTGACTTTCATTGATGATTTTTCCAGGCATGCATGGGTATATCCATTGAAGGCAAAGTCCGAAGTGTTTTTGTGCTTCAAACAGTTTTTGGTTTTGGCTGAAAATCTGTCAGCATGTAAAATGGGCACCCTCCGTTCTGATCGAGGGGGGGAATATATGTCTTCTGATTTTGATGCATTTCTGGCTGAAGATGGGATAAAACACTAGTCTACAGTGCCATATACACCTCAACAGAATGGAGTTGCTGAACGGAAGAACAGGTCACTCATGGAGATGGCGAGGTGTATGGTCAAGAGTCAGGCTTTACCACATAGTTTCTGGCTTGAGGCTGTCATGTGTGCAGCATATGTACTTAACAAGTGTCCCACTAAAGCACTGCAGTCTATCACTCCATATGAGGCTTGGCATGACCGCAAGCCATCTGTTGCTCATCTGTGTGCTTTTGGTTGTTTGGCATATGCATTAGTGCCTGAACAACATCGCAGAAAATTGGATGATAAGGCAGTAAAATGTATTTTGTTGGGTACAATTCTGAAAGTAAAGGCTATTGTTTGTATCATCCACAGACTAAACACATTCTGGTTAGCCGTGATGTTGTCTTTGTGGAAGATGCTATTCAGCCATTGCTTTCATGTACTAAGGAGACATCTGTTAGCTCCAAAGACATGTATGATACTTTGATGCCTCTTTTTACAGGTGGACAGTCTAGTGCTGGTCCTAATGAGGCAACTTCTCAGCCTTTGCAGGTTTCATATGATGATGCAGATCATTCCATTTCTGATGCAGATTTACATGATGCACCTGTTGATGAGAGAGCTGATATTGAGCAGGCAAAAACTATGCCAAAATGGTTGGTGCAGACTTTGCGTGACAGCAAATTAGATGCACCTTTGTCATATCGTACTCGTTCAGGCTCTCATAGTGCCTCCTTTGCATCATATTGCTATGCCATGTCTACGTCTAGTCTCTGTGATGAGAATAAGCCTGTTTCTTTTGATGAAGCACAGAATTCAGAAAATTGGATGGCTGCTATGCAATCTGAATATGATGCTATAATGAAGAATGGTACATGGTCTTTATGTGACTTGCCTCCTAGCAAGAAGGCCATTGGCACTAAGTGGGTATACAAGCTGAAGCATAAACCTGATGGTACAGTTGACAGGTATAAGGCTAGGCTTGTTGCAAAGGGTTATGCGCAGGAAAGAGGCATTGATTTTGATGAGACCTTTGCACCTACATGCCGTATGACTACTGTTCGAAGCATTTGTGCACTTGCAGCCCATCATGGTTGGAATGTATATCAGTTGGACATTAAAACAGCATTTCTGAATGGTGACTTGCATGAAGAAGTGTATGTTTTTCAGCCCCGTGGCTTTGTGCAGAAAGGGCATGAAAACCAGGTGTGCAGGTTAAAGAAGGCCTTATATGGTTTAAAGCAAGCACCACGTGCTTGGTATGAGAAGATACATGCCTATCTGGTTGCACATGGTTTTGAGAACAGTCCAACTGAAAGCACCTTATATGTTAAGCGTGCTAATGATGTGCTTCTGATCATTGTTGTCTATGTTGACAACATGCTGCTCACTGGTCCTATTGAGAAGCATATTGCTGATTTCAAGGCTGATTTGCATGCGTCATTTGAGATGTCTGATTTGGGGCATTTGCATCACTATTTGGGCATTCAGTTTATGCAAGTTGATGGTGGAATGGCTTTGTGTCAAAGGAAATACATTGACACATTATTGCAGCGTTTTGGCCTTGAAGACTGTAAACCTATTGCCACTCCTATGGAGACAGGTTTACGATTGAGTCTTCATGATGCTGGAGATGCATTTGGTGTTGTTCTCTATCAGCAGGTTGTTGGATGCTTGATTTACTTATGCATTACTCGGCCAGATATTCAGTTTGCTGTCTCACAGATGAGCTGATTTATGCATTGCCCAGGAGTCACGCATTGGAAGGCAGTTAAGCGCATCTTTCGCTACTTGAGTGGTACTCGGCTCCTTGGGTTGTTTTATCCCAAGGGGGGATCACTACCGCCAGATTTGCATGATTTTTCTGACTCAGATTAGGTTGGTTGCTATGGCACTCGTGTGTCCACCAGTGGTTTTTGCTTCATGCTTGGTAGCTCATGTATATCTTGGTTGAGCAAGAAACAGCCTACTATGGCCACTTCCAGTTGTGAGGCTGAGTATAGGGCAGCTTTCACAGCGACTGTTGAGTGTGTGTGGCTCAGACGCCTTATGGCTGATTTGGGTGTTGGCCAGTCTTCTGCCACCACCATCTTCACTGACAGTCAGAGCGCATTGGCAGTTGTGAGGAACCCTGTGTTCCATGCTCGCACTAAGCACATTGAGGTGCATTATCACTATGTCAAGGAGAGGTTCTCTGCTGGGGAGATCAGCTTGGCATATGTGCCCACGCAGGAGAACATAACAGACCTTTTCACGAAGGCTCTGCCTAGGGAGAAGTTTGAAGCTTTCCACAAAGCTTTGGGCTTACTTCCTTTTGTGGAGTGATTTCCACATAGCTTGGCACTTCCTTATACATGAGTGCCAGCTCCTTGTTCACCGCATCACTCCCAGGGGGGATTTGTTGATATATTTAGGTAGTGATGTGTGTGAACACACTAGGACCGCCAGGGCACTTTTTTCCCTCTTTAGGAGGTTTTTTTCCCTCAGCTTGTATATACGCCTATTGCCCTAATGGGCTACTTATCTTTTGTACATTTCCTAGTAATACATTCAGTATTGTGTGTTGTGCTCCAAGCTTCTTCTTCTTCCTTGTGTTGTTCGCGTGCTTCCGCAGAAGTCTAACTCCAATAGTAAGGATGTTAAGATGAATGTAGATGTATTATAGGAGTGTAAAGTCACATGAGAAAGATCGTTGATAGTCTCCAAAATCACTGGAGAAAAATTTTATGAACAAATTTTGCACCTTTATAAAGGACACAGTCTTAAGTGTGAGAGATAGAGAGAGAGAGTGTGTGTGTGTGTATGTGTATGAAGATAGTCACAAATGAGATCTTATGTACACAAGCACCATCGATAGGATATTTGAGCATTTGAATCTCAAGGAATTAACATAAGCATTTCAAGGACATCTTGCTTTGTTGTTGCCATTGATTGCATTCCATATGTATATGAATCAACAAGAATAGAAAATTGCAATTCTTTTTGCATAGAAAACATTTCATAGAAGTAATATTTAGAGATAAAGTTGAATTTCATGTTATTTATTTCATCAATCAATCTTGTGTAGATAATTAGAAATAGAAAAATTTAAGATTCAAAATTTTGGAACTTTGACAAAGCATCCCAATTGTGTATTGAGTTGAGTGTCCCTTATAGAACAAGGATTCTTATGAAATCAATATTCATCCTTTTCAAAGAAATGGAAGAAAAAGCATTAGCATCAAAATACTACTAAAGTCTATAGGCAATCATGATTCCAATTTTTTGGAAAAAAGTGGGTAAAATTAAAAGTTATTGAAGTATTCTAAATTTCATAATTATAAAATTTGTAGATGATCTTCTATAAAATATTTTACATCAAAATAGGTATATTAAAAAATTAAAAATGTATGAAGACAATTGCATGATCCTGTGAGAAAGACCATGTGAACAAAATGATTCTCTAAAAAGATGATTTCTAAGAGAAATAAAATTCAGAAAATTACGACTCTATGTAAGTCATGACTCCCAACTCCCTTTAAGAAATAATTGAAAAAAAAAAACAGGACCCTCTACTGATCATAATTATTTGCAAAGAGGTATGAAAAACATGATTCCTCATTGAGCATTGTGGCCTCGTAAGAATTAGAGGTGTGGTCTTTTCATCATAGAAAACCAATAACTACTAGAAAGAAGCACGAACCTCTATGGTCAGAGAAGTGCAACCGGCTCAAACACCATGATCCTATGAATACAACCTTTTAAAGCAAGCATGAAATTCATGATTCCTTACATTTAAGACATCGCAATCATTTTATCATAGAGAGTGATTATCTAAAAGAAATTGTAATTGTTTGAAAGAAGAGAAGTGTGATTCTTTGGGCCAGACAATTACTATCCCTTGTGTAGCATCATGATCCTTTTTGTAAACCTAGAGAATCATTATTTTTCAGAAACAATCGTGAAAAACTCAATCCTTTCTAAATAATTGTGATTACTTATAAGGATTGTGAATTTTGTGATCCTCTATGTGGAAGGGTGAAAAGCGTGATCCTTTTTTGGAAGGACAAAAATTGATTAAGTCCCATACTTTTCCACTCTCTCACACAAAGACACATACAAAGGATCTATGTAGAGGTACATTGACATGCCAACTAAGCATTATTCATTACTTCTTACATCCCTTCTGACAAGACCATGATACCTTACAAGAAATAATAATTTTGAAGTTTGGAAATTTTGGTTAAGGTTGAGTCTCCATTGATAGAGATGTTCTATACCTATAGCAAGATGGAGAGTTGGAAACTACAAGTCATTTATATTACAAAATATGTCAATGGGGCAACCTTCCACTAGGGACCTCACCTATAGGTTAATAAAATTTGGTCTTGGAAATGGACAGAAATGGTCCCATTTTTTAGAAATGGTAATAAATTTGGTAAAAATTTAATGTTATATTTGTGATGGTATTTTTCAAGATTTATCGAATGGTATATAACACTTGGGTGTTTGGCAATAGTGTATAGACCAAAATCAAACGCTAATTTTAGGTTTGACATGTGAAAAGCAATTGTGCCACATGTCAAAATCCTATAACTTTGATCCAAAATTATAATTAACTCATACAACAACTAAAATTCTCTAAAATAAGGCAAAATAAGTCTTTTTGTAAAATCCATAATGAATTGTGATGGGATTCATAGAACCCAAGTTTTTGCTTTATTTAATTTATTGTGGAAGTTTGGATATATTATTGACAAAGACATACTTTGTGTGCAGAAAAACATCTCTCATGGAGCTCTCTTCTTGAGCTTGTGTTGGAGAAGGTTTTCCCTTCTTGGAGAGGTGGAGTTGCATTCTCTTGATTATCTGGAATGTGTGCAAAATCTTGGAGCTTATGTATTTGGAGGAGATAATCTGCAACTTTGGAAATTGTGAAGTTATGGATAGCTATTATCTCTTGCATATTCTCTATAACATCTTGTATTTTCATTCACTTCAACATGGAATGTAATGAGCATATCTAGAGCTTGGATCCTCTCTCTCATGTTTTGTCTATCCTCCATCTTTTCTAAGTTTTATCTTTGTCTCCATATTAATTTTAGGCCTAAAAACCAACAATATACCTTACTTGGAAGGATGTCCAAAATGCTAAATTTTTCTAGAGAAAAGTAATCTTGAAGTGAACACTTGAAACACTCAAGTCATAAGTAAGATAATAAGGAGCCGTTATGTCTAATTTAGAGACACATAGGGATCATACTAATAGGGGAAATAGTTGACTTTGAAGTCTAAGAAGCGACAAGTTGAGATAAGACAACATAAAGGTAAAAAAATAAAAGATGAAAAACTCAAAAAACAATTTGATTCTCTCAAATACACACGTGTTAAAACATCCAACTTAAACCTATATTTTTCAAGCCAACCATCTACAGACACAAGAGATTCTAAGGATTTCAAAACCCATAGTAATGGTACACTAGAAGATAGAGACATAAACACATTCAGCATGGATGGGACACATGGACATGAGACATCAAAACTTTGATCCATAAACTTCAGACCAAGGAGAATATAGAAATTTCCTCAAGTGCATGTACACAAATAGGTTTGGAGCATATGTATATCAAGATGGGTTGCACAAGGAACGCATCATGGTTAGAAACCCAAAAGTGCCTTTAAACATGATGCATGTGAGCACAATTCAAAGATAGAAGGTATGAGGATAGGACATGGTGTGTTCACATCTTTGTAAACCATAAAAATTATATTAATGATTATCAAAGTATGTCCTCGACAATAAAAATAGGGCACAATGATTATCAAAGGACCTATAGAGCAACAATAGATGTTTAGAGCTAGTCACACTTCATATAAATCCTTCTTACAAGAGTGTGAGGCAATTGAAGAATTTCCACTAAGAAGAAGAAATTACTAGAAAAATCAAGCAAGGAGACTTAGACTTTCAGAGGTAGCTAAGTTCTTAAAGAATCAATATGGTTCACATCATCATGTAGCAACGTATAAATAGATATAAATGAATGAGGAGGTAAGTGATTACACTATTGAGTTTGAAGCTTAGAAGATAGATATTCCAAAGTATTGATACATTCTTAGGGGACTTCATTGGCGAATTCTCAAAAAGGGAATTCAAGAATAACACCATTCAGTTTGAAACTTTTGATCTATATCTCTCAAGACTAGCTTTGTCTTAGTTCCAACTCTTAAGAAAAGAGATATTTTGAAGTATTGATACATTCTTAGAGGAGTTCATCGGTGAATTCTCAAAAAGGGAAATCAAGCATAACATGGCCACATTGATTTCTACTTTCAAGCAAAAGCTTGAAGAGAGAGTAAGAGTAGCAGCTAGAAGTTTTAAGTAGTACTTGGATAGATATCAAGTGGATGAAAAACCATAAACAAGTGCAAGTATTTATTGACGGTTTGCAAAATGCTCAATTGACAACCATGGATTATTGAAGAAGATTCAATTACTTAGATTCATGTATAAAAGAGGCAGTAGATCTAGAAGATAATAGAGAATGTGAACTTATGGTCGACTTAGTCTCAATTGGAGAAAACATAATTCCTCCTATTGAGGTGTTGGCACAAAAGGTTACTAAGATATTAGGAACTTCAATTAGGAAAAATGATCCTAACCCTAGAGCAAAAAATGCTATGTTTGTGGAAAGAACCATCCCGCACACTTGCACACTTTTCAAATATCTTCACATTTACAAGATATGAGAACTTTGAAGTAAAGTACCCCAGAAAAGAAATGTAAAGGTGGTACTCTCATAGGCTAACTGGGTTGTTATTGCATAGAGTTTACAAGTTGCACTCCAATCTTTTTGGACACAAGATTAGAAGTTTCCTCTATAGAAGGATCTCTAGAATCCAAAATAGGAGAATAATAAAATCTAGAAAATTTTTGTGATATTTTCAAGTCCTTTGCCATATTTTCTTCAAGGTCCATGCATTCCTTAAACAAGGCATCAATGGTCCTCAATCTCTTGATGTATATAGGAGCTATGAATTCTCCACTTGTCAAATCCATCTTGAAATGAAGAGATTGTCTTCTCTTGAGAAGGAAGCCCTATCTATGGACATTGATCCATGTATGATTTAAATTATCTAGCAATGAGCTTACTATCTCATTGCTAGCTTCTTTAAAGTTGCGGATAAGGGAAGAAGTTCATATCTGACACCCTTATTGGAGAATTCACCTATGAAGCTCCAACCATTATTCAATCATCTTAAGGTTAGCTCTCTGTAGTGGTTGGGACCATGATATTGTTTTTCCTACCAACTTCAACATAAAGGGTTCATATTATGTGAATAATTTGACGCTTAGGACTCTTATCACTAATAATTTTTCTCTAGGCATGGATATAGTCTCCTCCATCTTCTCACTAAGAATTTGGGTTCATTCATTACTTCCCCTTAGTCATTCATTCCCTCAAGTTCATCACACATTAGTTAGAATCTTCCCATCATGTCCATCCAATATCTTTCTTCAAACTTTACTACAGGTTGAGCAATCACTATGCTTCCCTCTACTTCCCTTAGTTGAAGAATAGATCAATTGAGTCCACCTAGCTACATGGAAGGTCCTTGTATTACTTATGACAAATTTGAAGTATTATATTCCCCTTCTATCATGTTCATTACATTCTCACTTAATTTGGGTCTCTACACATCTTCAAATCTCTCCATCTCATCTAACTCCAACTCTGAATCACTTTAGGAATCTAAATGGCTAAAATAACTAAAAACTATATTCCTATGAGTTTTACTCTCGTTTGATGAATTTGGCTTCTCAAACTCCTAGTCATTCTTCCTGACCTCAAGTGCATAAGGGCATACACATCCTCTTCTCCAAGTCTCTAACATTTACATGTGTCTTTCAATATTTATGTGTGTTTGGTCATCATTGGTTCATTTTTTGGTTATTTTTTTCAATAAAAAAGATGGGATATTGATAGAAATTGATACTAGATGCTTGAGATCCAAGAATACCTATACATGAGATACATGGACTGGTCTCTAATTCTAGCCCTATGCCATTGGATAACGTCTTAGGAAAAATTCTAATATCCAATTCTATCTCCTCAACTCCATTCCTCAAGAACCTCAACCTAAGGAGCTATAGAAATAATAATCAGAAGTCCAACCAAAGCACAACATTTCTTGCAAATGTGCTAAAAACATGCCACAATGCCTCTCTATTTGTTCAAGCAACCATTTGTGATTTCTCACCCTATAATGCCCCAAACTAAGAGCAATTGCATTGCCTCTACTTTCAATGCTTGGGCAATCACAATGCTTTGAGGTAAATTGTGATGCCTCCATGCACGATGCCTCATCAATCGTGATGCCTTAAGGTTTGTTAATGCCTCAACTCATGATGTTTGATGCCTAGTGTCACAACGTTGGATGCTTGAACATCTTTATGCCCCACAAGAGATCATTGATGGCTCACCCCACATGTTATAGGGAGATCAAGATGCCTCAATTTTCAATGCCTTAGAAGGACAAGGGTGATGCCCCAACGATCATAATGCCTCCCAATTTGAATTTTGGAGATTGATATGCTTGCTCATGGGAACTGAGAAATCACAATGCTTCTACAGCATCATGATGTCTCTCACTACAATGGCTTCTAGTTGACAACCATTGCAATGCCTCCTATGTGTGTTAAACTAGTGTTTAAACTGTTTTATCTAATCTGGGTTCTTGGGATGGTTAGGGGTCTGTAAAACAGAGGCCCTGTTTGTATTTTCCCAAATCTACAGATTCAATGTATACTACTACACTGACTTAGTGTTCAGAATTAAACTATCTATCAACTACTTTTCTGTTCCATGCATTACAACTTTCTTTCACCACAATGCGCATAAACGCACAACTTCGTCACTTTACTGCAATATCGCTTTAACTTAACACTTCAGCAGAGACTTAACTAATTACTGAACTTGATTAACGAAGTTACAGAATAACAACAAGATATCAACAATGCACCATGCTCAACTTCAGGCGCTCGCCCAGACTAACAGTCCGGCATCGACCACCTTCTATTTCACACACGCTTCTTTCATTAATCGAAAAGGGTTACATCGTTTTGTGCTACGCCCTTTCGATGTGCGTGCGACTTTTCAGAATTACATTACAGAATATATGAATTCCATTGGCAGCTCACACTGGCACGCACGGTGGACTCGAACCCAAATTGATAAGTACAAAAGTTAGGACTCATCTATAATGCCCTGTATATACATGGAACGGCCTAACTTAAAAGTGCAGGTTATTTTCTACTTCAGAGAATCCAGCATATCCTTCAAAATTTGTGGCTCCACCAAGTGTGCATCAGTTCTGACCGAACTGACAGCGATCACCTAGCTGACCAGTGACTTAGTTTGAGTCTGCAGGAAAGCTTCTTGTAAGTAAACGTCATTGGTGAGAGCAGCATCTCTACGCAACTTCATTTCCGTAATTTTTGCATCAATCCTCGATAAACGCTCAGCCTGGATTCCTAACTGCTTTTCTCTGTGTTCGAGCTCTTCAGACTGGCACTGCATCATCTTATAAAAATCTTGTCTTTCCTTTTGAATGGCTTTAATGTCCTTCTTCAATTGAATGTTTCGGCCAATCTCTTCTTCCAAAGACCGACTTTTCTGAAAGAGTTCATCGGACACTTTCTTTAAATCAGCAGTGACTTGCATAGCTAGGTCTACCATTTCTTGACCTTTTTGCTCCACCAGAGCCAGATCTGCGCGTGTATTCTCAAGAAGGTTGCCTTAAGCTGTCATGGCATCTTCTTTGTCAATCACCATCTGCTTCAACCTACTAATCTCATCATCACGTACTGCAATGATGGCATCTTTCTCTTTCAATTCTGCTTGCAGAAGGCTAATCTGCTCCTCGAAGGAACTAGCTTCAGCTTTAGTGGTAAGCACTTCTTCCTGAAGTGGCACGATGTCAGCTTCTAGCATATCCACTTTGGCTTGGTACTACTACCGGAGGAAGTGTTGGGCCACTTGGAGGTGATGGGGAATATAGGTGGAGAGATGAATGAGGTAATTGCCAATCTAAGCTAATTGATCTAATGAGTCAGGGATGAGAGAGTTGGAGAGGGGCTGAGAAGGGTTAGCGGAAACAGTGGCAGACAACGAGGGAGGGGAATAATCCGGTGAGGAGGGAAGAGGCTGGGCTGCCGACTGACATGGGGAAGAAGGAAGGCTAGGCGGCAATGGCACCTTGGAGGGAGATAGAGGTAGAGGTGGATTTTGAGAGGTAGAGAGCAGGGCAAGGGTTGTTACCACGAGAGTCAAATCAGCAGGTTGCGTAGTTTCCTCCTCAGGTTGGGGATTATCGGCGGGCTACGCAGTTTTCATGGGCGTATCGAGCACGGACACCTATGGATGGGACCCGAGCGGCACAACTGTACCAGCAGGTTCAACTTCATCAATAACGGTATCAAGAAGAGCTTTATTTGGAGGGGATGATGGAGCAAAAGCAATCTGAGCCGATGAAGCAGTGTCCTGCACTTGCAGGGTGAAGGACGATAGGACTTTACTATGTGAAGGGCTCAATTTGTTGTGTTTCCCTAGAAAGAATTGCAGAAGATCTTCATCATTGTCCATCTCCATCATTTGTGTAGACTCCTCATTAATAGAATCGTAGGCACTGGAGGACGTTGCACGGCCTGAATTTTTGGGAGGAGGAAAGCCAGGAGCTGCGGCAAGCGAGTGCGGAGTATCTCGTGCTTGGCCAATTGCCTAGAAATGGCCTGCCATTCCCGGTGAATGCACCGAAAAAAGAAGGAAGCAAAATTAATTGCTTCTCTTGTTGCAGTATCAATCATAGAGTAAAAGGGGTGAGAGATGTCGTAAGTGCATTTTTGGAGATTAAGGGAAGCGACAAGGAACTGGAGTGCGGTGTGCTCCGGTTCAGGACGACACAAGATGGCAAACTCATTGGACGAGTGGCGGGGAAAGAGTTCTTTCATAGTCGCCATGGGTAAAAGAGGTCCATCCACTAAACCCTCCTGAGGGAGATGGAAGCCCTCAACGATGGTATTAAGGGTCACTACGACATGGGGGTTAAGGCAGGCGAGCGGCCAGCATGTTTCAGTAGCAGGCATCACAGCGATGGCAGAGATAATCTGTGCAACGAAAGGATGACACTCCACCGAATGCCAGGGCAATTCAGCAAAGGCCAAGAGGCCACGGACATGCAGAAACTCGCTCACTTCCAGAGCGAGGCCAGCACAGAAGCTGACAATGTTAGCCAGAGCTTCCATAGTGAAGACGAAGACACACAAGGACACGATAACACAGAGTACACAAGCACACAAAGATGCAATAGCGGAAACAGCATGAAGAACAAGATTAAGTAGAAACATTGAAGGAATCATGCGGAAAGAAACATAATCATCACACAGTATTGGAAATATACAAACATAATGGCGACATGCACGCATTAACATAATTGGAGACACAGAAGGTGGCTACTAATCATGGTTAGGTAAGAAAACAGAAATATTACGATCAGTCAATCAACCGAAATCACACAGAAAGGAAAGGAACGTCGAGTCAGAATAGTGAGGAAAAAAATGGGTGAAAAATAAAAATACCGATCAAGCATCATGGGGACGAAGGTGGGGGATAATAGGGATGAAGCTTCAATCCATTGATTGCCTTAGGGAGAAGGGTACTAGTTAGTGTTGATAACTAGAACATGGCTGGTCCCACTTATTCGGCAATGCGATAAGGACCAAACCATTGCAGTTTAAACTTTCTGGCGGATCTATTAGATTTAGCATTATAAAAGAGCACTAATTGATTTATCGTAAAAATGGGGGTTTTAAGGAAACATGGGTTCTTGCTTGTCTGAGCTAAACTTCCTGCAGCACTAGAATCTGGTAGTAACTTCTGCTCTAATGCCACTCGTAGACTAGGAACCACCAGTTCCATAGGGCCAATCGCCTCCAAACCATATGCCAACTTGAAGGGAGTGGTTCCGGTTGCCACTTTATATGTCGTACGATAAGCCCATAATACCGTAGGTAGGAATTGATCCCATCTCTCCGGGCAATCCAATACCAGTTTCTTTAAAATGTTCAACAAAGATTTGTTTGTGCTCTCAGCGAGTCCATTCGCTCGTGGGTAGTAGGGGGAACTAAACTTATGCACAATCTCGAAGGTATTAGTAAGCACTTGCATTAATGTGTTAGCAAAGTGCGTACCTTGATTAGTCATAAGCTCCAAAGGTAAACCATTGCGTGGAAAAATATCTTTCATCAAACATTTAGCCATCGCAGCAGCTGTGGCTGACCATAGAGCCCAAGCTTCGGCCCACTGAGTCGCATAATCCATGCATGTAAGAATATATCTGTTACTGGTAAGTGTCGCAGGAGGTCTTATTGATCCAACAAAATCCAAGCCCCATTTCTGAAAGGGTTCGAGAGGCAAAACTGGTTGGAGCGAAAAGAAATGTTGCTGTAAAGGTTGATCCGAACGTTGACACGCATCGCACCATCGCACATACTTGTTCACATCACGGTACATAGTAGGCCACCATAAGCCACTCTGCAGAATCTTCTGGTGGGTCAAGTCAACCGCAAAATGACCTCCAATGGGGGCAGAATGAGCCATTGTGATTACTGAAGCAATTTCGTGTGGGGGAACACATCTAAGCAGCACTCCTGAGTGATCCATATTAATAACTGCCCTACAATTAGCTGGAATCGTCGACTATACATGGCCAGTTTTCATCGAGCAGCAAGAGAGGTCGTACCGGAGGACATCCACTGGTCAAGAAAAGCGTCAAAGTGTCATAGTAGGAGTATTTTATCGGCAATTCTTGCTGATCGTCCTATACAGTCTCAGTTGCATAGATAGCGGGTGTGGTAGCATCAACTCCTTTCGAAAGTTCACCAGAATCTAACCGAGATAAAAAGTCAGCAAGCGCGTGTGCGGACCTTGGTCGATATACTATGAAATAATCAAACTCTTGGAGCAATAATACCCATCTGGCTAACCGTCCTCCCAGATGCTGTTGGCGAACAAGGTACACCAAGGCTGCATGATCGACATGGAAAGTGAAGCGGCATCCCAGTAAATAATGCCGGAATTTCTTCACCGAATACACTAATCGGAGACATTCATGTTCAATGACTGAATAATTTCACTCTGTCGGAGCTAATCTGCGACTCGCATAATACACTGGATGGAACCATTTCTCCGTTTGCTGCATCAGCACGCTGCCAATTGCAATGTCAGACACATCCACAAAAACGTGAAATGGGAGTTCCCAATTTGGTGCTTGTAAAATAGGTGCCTGCGTTAACAGTGATTTCAACCAATCGAAAGAGATCTGACATGCTTCAGTCCATTCAAACTGGTGGGAAGTACTAGTTATTAGTTGATTGAGCAGTGTGGCTAGATGAGCAAGCCACCGTAAATGTTACCCATGCCACCAGATTTGTCCCAAGAAGCACATCACTTCTTTGGGTGTCTTGGGAGCAGGTGCCTCCAGTATTGCCTTCACCTTATCTGGATCAACTTGGATCCCCTGTTTTGAGATAATATGCCCTAGAAACTTTCCGTAAGATACAGAGAATACAGATTTATTTGGGTTTAAGCATAAACGGTATTCTTGACACTTTAAAAAATAGCACCGTAAATGATACAAATGCGTCGAAGTATCACCGGATAAGGAGAAGTCATCCAAGTAAACTCTCATAAATGTAGTTAGATAAGGAGAGAAAACTTCTTGCATACAGCATTGAAACGTACTTGGAGCATTTTGCAGACCGAACCACATCACTGTACACGCATCGCCCCAATTGGTTATAAATGTTGTCTTTGGAATGTCCTGCTCCTCCATTCGTACTTGGTTATAACCACTATATCCATCCAAAAAGGAGTACATCTCATGGCCTGCCACATCATCTAACATTGTGTCCAGAAACGATAGAGGGAATGGATCAGGTACTGTTGCTGCATTTAATTTCTGGTAGTCCACACATATCCGTAATTGCTTGTTCTTCTTAGGGACTATGACAGTGGGGGAAATCCACTCCACATGCTCGATAGGGACAATGAACCCAACCTTCAGCAATCGATCCAATTCTACTTTGACCTGGGCCGCATAATGAGGATTCATTCTATAGCTGGGTTGTTTAATAGGCCGGGCATCTAGTTTTAGCATAACTCGATGCTGATAGATGCGCAGATCCAACCCCTTCATATCGCGGTAAACCCATGAAAATACATCAGAGAATTCATGTAGTAGCTGGAGTAAGTTATCTTGGAAGGTCTCTGATAGTCCCGCCTTAATCTTCACTGGCCGCGGATTGGCTTTATTGCCTAAGTTGCAGGTAACCAATTGTTCTTCCAATACGTAGAACTGTTGGGGCATGGCAAGGCCGTCACCTGACTGAAGCAATTTTTGTAGCACCTTACTGAAGCAATTGTTCTTCCGATACGGAACTGTTGGGCCATGGCAAGTCTGTGCTGCACTTGGTTTTGGTTCTCCGGTCAGTACTATGACCGTACACTCCGCCGGACTCCAGTCATCTACAACCATTTGTAAGTCCACAGTTCCGAGTGCCATCAGATCCTTGTTGGCTTTAAGAAAAGCTTCCTCTTCATTATCTGAGAGACCATCCAGCATGTGTACAGGTTCGGCTACATATGGTCGTGCATGCAAGTCACAAGGCTTCATGTCATCCAATGGAACGACATATTTTCGGTGGTTATTCTTAAAAATCAATTCATGCACTGACCAATCCTGAACTACCTTAGCTTGCTTTAACCATGTTCGTCCGAAGAGCAGGTTATAATCAAGGCTAGATTTGGGTAATTCCATAACAACGAAGGTCATTTTAAATACAACTCCTTGAAGAGTAAGAGGAATGTCTCAAACCAATCCAACCAGATGAACTCGAGATTGATCAGCCATGCAGACAAAAAATTGGATAGGTTCGATTTGTGTCCATCCCATCCATTGACAAAGTGCTGCCGTTGCAATGTTTACTCCAGAACCTCCATCAATTAATACTTGTGTTATTTTTATGATTCTTATACCAGACCATAATCAAGGGCACCGTATAGTCCACCATTGGGTCTAGTTCGGGCTGGATTGTTGCTGTCGAAGGAGCATATGAGGGTCCTAGACTGACCTATTGCTGGAATTGTTGGTGCACGCCAGGGACCAAAGCCAATAATTGTCCTAATGGTAGTGTAATTGACGCCTGGGATAAGACATCCCACACCGGATCAATTTTAGTTGTTTTCGATACCGAGTCTGATAGGGGCTCCGATATAGCGGTGGTCAGATGTCTTCCTTCCGGTACTGCTTGTAGTATACTGCTACATCACCGGAACTGGGTCAGGAACAATAGTTTGTTCCTGAGTTGCCCACTTGCTTGCTTTAGTAAACACCTTCTGTTGTTCACGGATTCTAGGCTCAAAAATCTCCGCAGCTGGCTGTAATTGCTTTCCCGAGCATGTTTGCACCACTACCGTTTGAGTGTCTACTGTTGAAATGTACACCATGTTCGCCATCGGGTGTTGTCGTTCCTTTTTCCTTTTATCGTACTAAGCCGCATCTTTACAGTACCTTCAGATATGCCCTATTTTGCCGCAAAAATGACATTTAGGTGGTGGAGGAGATGCAGCTTCACTTGAGGCACCTGCATTCCATCGAGTTTGTCCAAAGTTAGTTGGCAGTGAATATTTGAAAGCTTGTTTCTCTATGCACACATAGTGACTTCAAGCATGTTATATGTCAAAAGGAAGCTTGTAGCAAGCTCTACAAGGCTACAAAGTTTCACAACTATCCAAATTATGAGGAAACAAATGAGCTCAAAGATTTGCTTTCCTCTCTCTCGTTTGCACACATGAGCACAGTGATCAAAACTAATGGTCTTAACCTATCCAACTCTTCCCAATGCTCATTGTACGCAAGGTAGATTGTATGGGGTTCCATGTGAATTGGTAAAAAACAGTATGCATACTAAAAGAAACTCAATTCCTACTCTAAAATTGTACGAGAGATGAAGATCATGATTAAAGTGATTAATCATTTCCACTCATAACTATAACTAGAAGCAAATGGACCTCTGCCAATATCAAAATATGGACTATCACAATCACTTAAAAGCTTTGTTTCTCTCAAATGGATGAGCTAATGAACTCAAGACTTTGATACACTCAAAGTACTTGTATAAGTTCCAAATGAGCCGTGAATTGATCCAAATAGTTTTTAGTAATGCACACAAACTAGTGCAGGATTTTTAACTAGGTATATGCTTAAGATGTTGTATCCATAGGGTGGAAACTCCTTGAGATGTGTACCCAAATCCTTAATGATCTTCTTGAGCTGCATAATTTCACAAGATGGATAATGTCAAACCTCTATATTTAGCCTCTATTGGTGATAAAGCAATTGTAAGTTGCTTCTTAAACTTCCAATAGATTTTTTTGCTTCTAGGTAGAAACATATAGTTATATGTGCTTCTTCTATCCTCCTTTGTGTCATTTTAGCCACGGTACTAAAGGTCTCTTCATAATGAATCCCATCAAATTGATGGAATTCTTTTGCTGCAAATCTAGATTTGTATCTTGCTTTCCTTTCAGCTTCATGCACCCATTTATTTCCAATTACTTTCATACTTTCTTTCTTGGGTATCAGTATCCATGTGTTATCCTCTAATGCTTTCACTTCTTCTTACATAGCATCCTCTTCTCTAGCCTCTTCAAATTATGTAGGCACCTTGTTCTTGATCACCTTACACATATATGCATGGTGCCTAATAATGCAGTTATTATATGTAAAATTTTGAACTAGACATCTTATTCTTATAGAATTCCTTATCTCTTTGAGGTATAAAACTCTTCTACCTTAGAAGCTTTTATATTTACCTTTGATATGGTACCTCTTTTCATTGTGGGCTCTTCATCTTCTTATATCTCATGACCTTCATCATCCAATTCCATGATTCTTCCTCCGATTCTAGTTGATGTTGCCCTTCATTTCCATGTTAATGCGACATTTGAACCTTCTTCACTTATTAAAGTGGTCAAGCCACTAGGTTCCATGCTTTCTTGGTTTGACTCTTGAAACCTTATTTCTACATGTTCTACCTCTTCATCTTGCAAGCAAACTTTATGGAAAAAACATGGTTCTAGTTCATCAAAGATAACATCTGTAGAGAGATTTAATTTCTTGATAATAATTTCGTAACACAAATAGCTTTTCTATTCGAAGGAATAACTCAAGTGTTGGAGGATAAACACTCCTATGTGTACAACGAAAGCAAAAGAACCCTCCTAGGATCCTAAATTTTTTCAAACATAGTCTCTGTGTTTTCTGAGTTTCTCTGCGTACATGCAGATAATGAAAATGAAACTTTGCAAACTAAAAATAGACTTAGAGAGACATCAAATGAGAGTAAAATCACTCCATTTGGATAATGGATGGTGCCTCAACCAACTAAATCAAAATAGACAACTTGATCTCTTCATAGAGTATTAGTTCACTACATATACACTATTTTGAATATTTCTCTGAGATTTTGTATGCACTGATCCCGAAACTTACAGTACTCAAAGTAGAACTTATAATCTTTCCAACAAGACAAAAATCATTGCAGATGGATTCCGGATGAAGAAGAAACAACAATTACAAGATCAAGGGGTCTACCAAGATCATTTAGAGAGATAAGAGTATGTAAAAGTGAAATCTCTTCAAAATATGCAAAGAACATCTAGTAGGGGGTGTTCTTAAGCAAGGGGGCAGCTTGGAAATGTATTACTATGAGTCTAAGTCATATTAAAACTCATTAGAGGCTTTAAAGGTGACATACCAATGTCTTCAACCAATCAAAAGCATATGCATGTCAAAAGGTGAGGTCCAATCACATCAAGAGGTGACCTAAATCTTCTCTAATCAACTTCTTTCCATTATAGACATGATTTGATGCCTCCAACTCGTGGAAATCATCCTCCTTTGATTGTGGATCATGTGGAATGTTCAATTGGCATGTTTCCACACTCTTGAGCTTGAAATACAAAACTTTCAACACTCCCCCTCAAGCTCAAGTCTTTTTCCTTTGTTGCTTCATCCTATGTCTCTTATGTTGATTGCTTCTTTGAGTCCTCCAAGCTTTGTACCTTTAAGAAACTTTTTCATCATGTCTACAACCTGCCGTTTAGTGTTCACATACCTTATATCTAGATCCTTTTCCATCACCTTTTCTCTAATGAAGTGGTAATGAACCTCTATCTGCTTTCTCCTTGCATGAAACATGGGATTGTTAGCTAGTGAGATGCTTAAAATTTTGTCTCCATAGATAGAAAACTCTTCCACTTTCACTTCAAGGTCCTTAAGTAGCTTCTTAAGCCATAGTAGCTCACATGTAGCCAATTATAAACCTTTTTACTTAGCTTCTGTGGATGAAAGAGCAACAGTGGGTTGACTCTTAGAGCTCAATAGATCACTTTTGTACCTAGCATGAAAACATAACTTGATGTACTCCTTCGATCATCTTTGTTACCTACCCAATCTACATCACTATAAACTTTGACACTTAGATCATCATCATAACAGTAAAATAAACCTTTTGATGGTTTGATTAATATCTACACACTTTTCTTGTTTCCATAAGATGATCATGAGTTGGTGCATGAAAAAATTGAGAGAGTACACCTACTACATATGCGAGATCAGGTCTAGTGAATGTAGCATAAATTAATGAACCAATTATGCTTATATATAGTGTAATATCTTGTATAGCCTCTCCTTTACTTGCAAAAAACTTTTTATTGGGCTCCATAGTATGAGAAAGTGGCTTACAACCACTCATACCCAACCTATATAGCACATCCAACAAGTATTTTCTTTGAATCAAGAAGATGCCATGTGTGCATAGATTACCTCTATTCCCAAGAATTACTTTAGTGTTCCAAGATCAAATAACTTGAAATATTTTCTTAGATTTGATTTTATATCTTTAATACTTGCAATCTCACTTTGTGTGATGATCAAATCGTCCACATAGATGTATATGTATACCATCTTGTCTCCTTGCTTCTTCATGTAAACTGATAGATCTATAACACTTTCTTTGTATCCATAACTTGATAAATAATCTACTAACTTGATAAATAACTTGATAGGCCCTTGGGGCTTTCTTTAGTCCATAAAATGCTTTCCTTAGCTTTCAAACATGATTTGGGTACCTCATACTAGCAAATCCTTGAGGTTGGCTCATGTAGAGTACTTCTTCAAGTTCTCTATTGAGGATGGAATTCTTCACATCCAATTGATATAATCTGTATTTCTTTTATGTGGCCACTGCAATAAAATTCCTAATTGTTGGCATCTTGTCTATGCGGCTGAAAGTTTCATCGTAATCTATCCCATAGCTTTGGGAGAAGCCTTTTGCAACCAACCTTGCTTTGTACCTAGCAATGGAACCATCTAGATTTCTTTTAATTTTGTAAACCTACTTATTAACTATCACCTTCATGCCTTCTTGAGCTGGTACCAAGCTCCAAGTATGGTTCTCATCAAGTTCCTTGAGTTCCTCCTTCATTTCCTCTTTCCATTCCTTGCAATCCTTAGCTTCTTCATAACTAGCCAGTTCTTTGTCTGTGATTGCTTGAGTCATGTATGCATAATACTTTGCAATGAAATTATCATATGTTAACCTTTGAACTTGATATATTACTCTTGACAAACTTCTTTCACTTACTTTAGGTGTGGTTTCCATTTTCTTTCTTTGTTTTACCACTCTTGGGGTTTGAATTTGTTCTATCTCTTCATCTTCCAACATGCTCTTATCCACATAGCTTTCTTCTTCAATTCCAATCTTCTCTTTGCCTTTGAATTTGCTTTCTTTAGGGTTTTTCTCTCTTTCCCTAAGCCTTCCACTCCATGGTGAGCATGTCCTTGTGTTGGATGAGTTGCTTGGACCACTCAAATCCATGCTTTCTTGAACTCTATCATCATTCTTCTTATCGGTCTCACCTATTTCTTCAACCTGCAATGGACTTGTGCATGCATACCAAGGCTTCAACTCATCAAAGAAAAACTCCCTACTTGCCTTCAGCTCCTTGGTGATGGGATTATAGAATTTATACCCCTTTTATTCCATAAAATATCCCAAAAAGATACACCTTTCAGATTGGGCATCTAGCTTTGACCTCAACTTCTGAGGTGCATGTACATTGCATATACAACCAAATATTCTAAGATGTGAAATGCAAGGTTTTCTTCCATTCCATGCTTCCTTAGGGGTTATATGATGTATACCTGATGTAGGACATCTATTCATGATGTATGTGGTTGTATATGTAGCCTCTTCCCAATAACAAGGTGGCATATTCATTTCATGGAGCATACACCTTGCTACCTCTGCTATGTGTTTGTTATGTTTAATACATTAAAGATATTTTTCTTCAGGTATCATAAATAAAGGTAATAAATTATCTATTATTTGGAAGGTAAGGTGTTTGTTGGAACTGAAGGACTCACAAGGCAAGGAAGCTTACGAAGGGAGTCAGAGAGAAGAGAAGGCACAAGCAGACAGAGTAGTCAACGACGATCTGGCAAGTAGGCCAATATTTTTTCAGGGCACTAAAGCATATCGAAGAGGTGGACACACAAGGAGAAGGAGCAAGTAGGGAGCTCGAAGATATGTATGTCAAATCGTTAGAAGAAATCCCTACAACAATAGTGATTTTCATCACTAAGAGCCATTGTAGATACCATTTCATATTTTTGTAGCTCCATTTTGTGCAAGCCAAGGAGTCCTTGAGCTTGAGGAGCATTCGAAGTAGCTACCTACCAATTTTCATAATTTTTAGACTTCGTTTGAGTCTTCAAATAGGCCCTAGAACCTAATTTTTAACTAGGCCGGACACTAGGTCTGGACACGGCCAAAACCTAGTCAAAAACTATAAATAGAGCTAGAGAGCTCATTTTTTACGGTAGCTTGTAATTGATCTAAACTTGTATGAGCACTTTTGAAGTAATCTAAAAGAACTCCATTGCTCTCACTCTTTGTCTTGCCTTGTGTGCGCGTGTGTGTGTATGTGTGTGCTTGTTAGTGTGCTTCGCACTCACGCACTTGTGCCTTCACTTGCCCGAGGTCATCATACCATCCTCACGTCTTCCCGGATTGACATTAAAGGAGGTGCTACTCATCACTGAGCTACACCAAATTTTGGCGACGTTGCCGGGGATCGAGCTTTGAGGACGAGCGTGTGATGGTAAGACGTAGATTTGAGACGTTGGCGTTGTAGGTAATTTCTTCACTCTTCTTATTTTTCTCTTTCTTACCTCACCATCATCACCACCATCTCCCACCTCCATCTCCATCATCGCGAAAATTTTCAGTTTTGATCTTATCACCTTCTCCATTCCATTTCCCTCATTCCACTTGTGAGAGAGAGCGAGAGAGCAATATTGTGTGCATTGTTTTTGCATGTTTGTTGAGTTTTCTTGCAGGATCAAGCTGTATCATCCCCCCAGCACGCTGCGCAGGTACGGAAAAAACTCAGAAACTGTCTCTATGTCGCCGACCTCTATCGATCGCAATCGACAAAAAATTTGACCAATTGGTAAAACTAAGTGCACCACTAGGACTAACACAAAGAGCACATTTCAAATCAGTAAACAAAATTGAAAAATTCTGTGTTTCTCTGTCAATCGCGACCGACACCATCGATCGCGATCAACAGCTACGATTGACAACATCTGTCAATCGCGACCGACAGACCCTGTCAATCGCGATTGACAGACCTCATGACCGACTGACTGCCACGTAGGATTCAGTCAATCGCGATTGACACCGTCGATCGCGACCGACTGAAACTTCACGATTGACACCAAAATTTGCGTTGCCACGTGTTCATCGCGACAGACACATCCCCGACTGACTGAAATCACAGCGAAAATCCTAGAAAAAGTGTCGATTGCGATTGACACTGTCGATCGCGATTGACGTGTCGATCGCGACCAATAGGCCCGACGGACACCTCTGTCAATCGCGATTGACAGACTTGTCGATTGTGATTGACAGGCTTTTCGGCCAAAATTTTAGGGTTAATTTTTCCAAGTCCTTGGGGAAATTTTGGGCATAATTAGAGAGCCATTAGTGATTTGTGAAGCCCCTACACATGTATTTTTGAGAAAAATCCTGTGATCTGTTAGCTTGTTTGAACCCCGTTTTAGCACCAGAACCTTGAATTGGCATAACTTTCTCATACGAAATCCAATTGTTGTGATTCTTGTCTTGTTGGAAAGCTCGTGGGGAGTACAACCAAAACTTCCACTGGTTACGGTTAAATTAAGATTAGGATTATTAGATAGGGTATTTTGAAGTTGACCATACCCCGGGGTAGGAAAACTAAAGGATCCTTGAGATTGTTTTCCATAAAGGCAAAGGGGAATTTGGGTTGTGAATTACATGCATGAAAGTGATCTGTCTGTCATTTGAATTTAAGTCTTGAGCTAATTTTGGGATTTTCACAGGTCCATTGAGAGCAATTGAGAGCATCCAAAGCAAGGGTTTCTTTGCAAGCTTGAGAACCGGGTTCTTGAGCATCATAAAGCAAGGGATCAGAAAGAAAGGTCGGGATATTCTCAACTCCCTTTGTCAATTCCTAGCTTAGGCTAAGTTCGAGTAGTGCTAGGAGTAAGTCAGGACAACGATAGGCACGAGACAAGTCAAAGACTATCTAAGAAATCGAATTCGAGAGATAACCTGTGTGTGACTGACAACTTTAAAGGAAAAGAACCTAACTTGAGACAATCAACATTCAAGTGCGGAAATTAACTCAAGTGCTCCTGACAACGTGATATCAGACAAGAGTATAAACACGATAATCAACATAAGAAGGAACCAAGTAATTGGTACAAAAGAACTCAGCAACGAGGTTGTACTTGGGCAAAATAGGGGCTACTTAAATAGGCATATGAACCTTAGATCAGGACGGCATCTGGTAAGGGATAGACAAAGTCTTAGGTCTTCAGAGGCTAGCGTTAATCATACTGCTAGGTCTTGGGCCCAGCAGTTGAGCCACCACTCTCATTACCCTAGCTCTGAGACAAGTGAATCAGAGATGTCTCGAGGGATGGATAGACCTACAGGAAGTTCAGGTGTGCCATATCTGTATAGGGTGGAAGGCCCCTACAAGATGCGGCTGGAATACCTTAGGACCAACCGACTAGGTGCTAGCATCTATGAGGACGGCCTAGGAAGATCAGTGGTCCAGATTAAAAACCCTGACCAATCCATAGGACTAGAGCACCCAGCTGTCAAGTTTGAAAACGGAGCATACCTAGACAAGGAAGGGACAATATATGTAGTCACCAGTCACCCAGATAGGACAGATGAATTTGGGAATGTGATCTCAGAAGCGGATTTAGGTGACCTGAAGCAAGGAAACATGGGTGTAGAACTTAGAACCCCCCCGAGGCAAATCTGTTCTCACTAGGATTATCACACCAGAGTGGATTCCCCAAGACAATAAGAGCATAGATCTACTCTTGAACCGAGAGACTCATGAATCCTTTTGGAGGTATAAATCTGATAGGCCAAATGTTGTAGGGTCAATCCTGATCTATGAGTTCAAAGATCCTGATAGCCCAGGCAGAGTGACCTACTTAGATCATGCTTCAGAGAGGACCTTTGTGGTTACAGAACATGACAGGCATGCTTATACTTGGAAGGGTGAATTCGTTTTCCCTCAACCAAGATCGAACGTGTCCTATGGTCACCCTGGAGCTGGAACATCCCAAGCTCATGGAACTCAAAGAGACAGAAGTAGAGATAGGCCCGAAGTAAGATTTGCCAACCCAGGGGGCAGAGAAAGAACGAGGACGGAAACAAATAGAGTAGAACCTGAGGTACTTAGAGCTCCCAGGAATCAAAGAAATGCGGATGAGTTCCCTCTACCACGACCTAGAGAGCACACAAGGACTTTGAGACCGACTCAGCTAGTTAAGTCCATGAAGAACTACTTCGATGGCACTGGAGATCCATACGATCATGTGGCTGAGTTTAGGCAAGTCTTGAGAGCTGAACAAGTTGAAGATCTGTTCACGCAATACAATGCCTCTGGTCTAACCCTTAGGAATACTGCCCTGACATGGTTTCAGCCACTAAACGAGAGGCAGTTCAGGAGCATAGACCAACTTCTAGAGGCATTCATTATCGAATTCTCTAAAAGTGGCATAAGACATAACACTTCCTCGCTGATTCACAGCTTCAAGCAAACCCCTCAAGAAACCGTGAGACTTGCTGGAAGAAGATTTAGGCAATACTTAGAGAGATGCCCTGTCCCACTGGGACCGAAGTGTCACCAGAATTTGTCTAACTTTCCCCAAAACAGGGTATTCTTTCACCTTCAATAATCTCTTTGTGCAAGACACCTCTATCCTCAGACGAATTTGAATCCTGACAAGACAATGTCGGGTCAACTGCACACTGCGTCCCTGTAGACTCCGAAGTTACTGTACCTTCTGCAAACTGTGCCGAAATGGCACCGGAATCTACCAGAATTGTAGCATGTTCTACCGGAATACTACCGGAATACTACCGGAATCACTGCTAACGTACTTTGCTTCTTCGACAACTGGGCTTAATCGATCTGTGCTTCTGCCTCCTGGGGGTGTCCCTAACAAATTTGGTACTGCCCAAGGCTGTCGGTCTCTCCTGTACTTCGGATACGACTCGACGGACCGAGTAACCGACATATATCATCTTTGCAACACTTGCATACTCCTTCACCTTACTGTTGATTCACAATCTGTGGCCACCTTTCCACAATCAATTTGCAACACTCTGTTGCCACCTTCCCACAGACGGCGCCAGTGTTAAACGCACGTTGCCATCACAGGTGCGTTTAAACTCTTTCGGGTTCTTGGGAGTGGAAGGGGTCTGCTAATCAGAGGCCCTATAACTTGATTTTCCCAATTAACTAATTCACATCGTAGTACACTAATATTCAAAGTACTCTGTTAATACGAATTACTATCAATACTCTGGTTCGTTCTCTTACAGACTTACTGTTCGTACTCTGGTTACTACCTTCTCAGTACACAGCACCAACGTTAAATATTACCGTAACACAGACTTCATTACCGTAACTTAATGGAATTGGACTAACCGCAAGTTAATGTAATCAAAACAAAGACGAAAAAGATAGTACTACTCAGATTTCTCAAACACAACACCGCGGTAACTCCACAAAACGTAATCGCCCAGACAGACAGTCTGGCGATTCTGCTGATCGTCACCGGAGAGTCCTTTCATTAGTTTATAAAGAGATACAACTTTTCACAACGACCTTTCGGTTCGTGCGGAATACTAAAAGTAAAGAATTACAAATGCCAATCTGACGGCTTACAAGACTAACTCCTCAAATACTAAGGTAGTTGGATTTCCTTTCATCATCAATCGAAGAGTAGAAGCAAAAGTATGATATAAATCTTGAAGACCATTCAGAATAGTCTGCACAAGTGGTGTCCAACAAGACTTTATCAACATAAATCAACTACTCCTTCAAATCTTTGATGTTTGTCAAAAAAGTGTCCATGGAATCACACTCATTCATGTGCTCACTCTCCAACTATTTTCGGAGGTAAGGAACACGAGCCTCATTCCTTGCCTAGTATAAAGTGGTAAGAGAATGTGAGGATTAATGGCACGTTTGACAAACAAGGCTATCAATGCATGTGCCTGAGCATCTCTTCCATCCCAAGAAATTTTCTCTATAGTAGGTGCAGCAGGAACTGCAACATGAACAAAAGCTTGAAGAACATCATCTTCAATGCCATCCGCATCACCTCCAGTAACTATATTTGCAGATGTTGTAGGACATATTTCAACACCCTACACAATATTCCACAGTCCTTTTGTGACCAGTACATGATGCATCATATATGCCCATAATGGGTAATTGATACCATCCAACTTATCCTCAACAACCAACATACCGAATACATGACTGCTTTCAGCCATGGCCACTGACTAAAATACCCTAATGCAAAAAAATGAATGTATCTCAAAAAGTTGAACAGAACTATCTTGTCAAGTTTTGCTAAACCTATAGCATACTTTGAGGAGCTTATACTGGAAAACCAAAACCTGTATATGTTTGGCACAAAAAGGAAAAATTGCCTCCATAGGCATTTTGATGGTGCAGTTAGAGGCCGAAACAAGCTCAAATCACGATTTTGACATGATAGAGCGAAGAGATTTTGAACTCCTAATCACCCTAAGTATGGTCACCAATTTTTGTGTGATTCTGAGATTGTGTCCAGAGGGGTGTCGACGACACCCTAGATGAAGTGGCGACCTACTTTGATACCGATTGTTGGAGTTTGAGGTCTATAGAAGCATGCGAATAGCACATGGAAGAAGAAGAAGCTTGGAGCACAACACACAATATTGAATGTATTACCGAGAGAATGAACAAAGATTAGGGTAGTAGGCATATATACAAGCCATAGATAAAAATCTCCTAAAGAGAGAAAAAAGTGCCCTGACATTCCTAGTGTGTTCATGCACATCACTACTGAAATATATGAACACAATAATGCTTTTAAGGAGAAGGGATGTTTCATAGATACATGGGCCTAAGGGGTATAACTCTTGGGTTTGTAGATGTGAAACCCTTTAGGATTAATTGTTTATTTACCCCTATCTGAAGGGTCTTGAACCTTAGGTTTAATTCTCTAAGTTTTAGTACCTTAGGCTTGATTGGAAACTTCTCCTAGCCACTTGACTTGTATGTGAGAGCTTGCAGGGTCTTCTTTTAGAAGGAATGTGATTTCCTAAGCTTGGAAACCATGTGATTACCTTGGGAACCCATGCCCCCTTGAGGGTGAGTTAACCCCTTAGCCTTGGAGGTCTTGAACCAACCAACCCCTCCAAATGCAGGTCTTGAACCAACCAACCCACTCTAGGATACAAATGCAGGTCTTGAACCAACCAACCCCTCCAATTTGATTGTGGAAGTTATGGATCTCATACAACAGGCTCCCCCTTAGTTCAAAAATTGAGAAAAATAAATGGAGAAGGAATTATTGAAGACACCAACATACGAAAATGAACAAGAACATGAAGAAATTTATGGGGAATCATTTCCGTTAAAAAATTAGTTTTTTCCTAGCCAAATACTCCAAGCAAAAAAGGGTTTAAAAAGATGAAAGATGTGATCAAACAAATACAAAAGAAAACTGAAGTGACAAGAGAAGAAACCCAAGGAATAAAAGAGGATTCGGAAAAACTGAAGGAGGAGATAAAAGATGCAAAGGAAGTAGAACAACAAGCTAATGTACACATGCAACAACAAACATGAGGGGATTTAGCAACCTTCATACATAGATAGAAAAAGGAAGAAGATATTCGCAGGAAGAAAGAGTAAATTTGATGAAGGAAATAGAAGAATGGAAACCAAAGATTATTCTTAACAATGAAGAATCAGTTAAGTTAATACAGTGCAACAAGGGCAACCCATAGAAGAAGATAGAGTGCCAGCACCTATTACTGATAATGGAGATGATGGAAAAGAGCATAAAGAATTACCAAAGACCAAGAGTAGGGGTTCCTCCAAATGAATTTCTAGAGTATGATGATTCCATCGAGATAACAAAAGAAAATTTTGAAAAATGTAATCCCACTTGGAAAAATAAATGGTTGTATAGAAACAAAGAATGCAAAAAAATATAGCTTTATGTATCGAATTATGTAAAAGATAAACTCAATCTATTGTCCAAATGATATAAGAAGGGAGTGGTCAAAGTTTTAGCCGATGAGGAAAGAAGGTTTCATTTTTTGTAAATGGTTGAACTTTTCAAAGATTGCAAGATCAAGAAGAGGCTCATGATCGACCAAGCAATATATGATCACAACTATTAGAGTTGTAATAGAAGACTTGGCTAAAGCAAAGGATCCTGCATGTATAATGACAATTGGAATTTTGAAGCTCATCATAGCATGTATAAAAACTTTTACAGATGCAAATATTAAGACCTTAAATTTTATAAGATTCAATTCATTAAGGAATGCCTTAATTTTTTTATCTAAGTGAAACCCCTGATAGGATATGTATCATGACATACTATAGTAGAATTGTGTTTATGGGCGGTCACTACGTACAAACTTTGAAAATGCATTTGAATATGGATTTTTTGAAAGAGATTCAGAAAATTTTGAAAGAATATATTTGTTCATGAAATCAAGTCTAACTGCCTATGAAGTTGGTTACATACAATATTTGAAGAAAGATGTAATCGTTAAACCAGAAGTTGCAGTCGAATGGAGGAAATCTTTGTTTGAAATTGTCAATGATTTGAACATCATAGAAAGAAAAAGTCATGATCTAATCTTGTAGGTATACAAAAGATAGAAGAAGCACTAGAGGACTCACAGGATAGTTTTGTCAAGGATGACAAAAGAGTGGGAGGGAAAGAATGTTGGAATGAATGTCAAAGTAGTTTCAAAGAGAAAATTCCAACGAATATTTTATGAAAGAAATAGACCAAAAAAATGTAATCTAGACATTGCAAATTATCCCAATTTTTGTAAAAATGAGGAAGATTCTTCGTCATGATATTAACAACCTTATGTATTTTTTTACAGAATTTTTAGAGCTCTCTAGAATATGTAATTTTTGGCTTAGAAAATAAAAGGATTAGATTTTAAGTGTGAACATAGACACTTCAATTGGTATAAAACACAACGAAAGCCATTTTGTAAGGCAGACTTCATTTTGGATGAATGAGAAAAGTTAAAGAGCTCTTTCAAAAGAAATTATTTTCGCTTTGCTTTTTTGTGATTTTTAAATGAAAATGATAAGTGTTTTCCATGGATTTATCTTAGATATCTGTATGTTTTATGTGTGCACATGACTTCCATTGATCTATTCTCAGTCTAAGTGCTTGTGAATCAAAGTTGAAAGTTTGTTTCCTCATGAATGTGTGAAGTTGCAAATATTTCAATTCTCTCATTAAGCGGTTATAAACACAAAACGTTGGAAAAAATGATATATTTTTATTTCTTATGATGTCACACTTTCGACACTTGAATCATTGCAAAAGCCTATCTCCATCACATCTTATTATAGAAAGAAAATTTATGTATAAAATTAGTGAGTTCTTGAGTTCCTTTGCTTAGATGGTGTGAATTAATGAATGTACTAATATTTTCATGATACATCTTGTGATTTATTGATTAGAAAGGGTCTAGGGTTTTTGTATACTTCCCAGATTGACAATTTAATGTTTGTGATTGTCTGTCTTTTATATTATAATGAATGGAGAGGACACTCCAAAGTATAACAAACACTCTCATCTGTATAATGTGGCTTCCGATGAAACTAGTCTTGTGGATCACAAGGTGCCTTTGGTCATTCTCTAGTACAAAAGTGTTGGAGTTTGAGGTATGTGGAAGCATAGGAACAACACAAGGAAGAAGGAGAAGCTTGGAGCACAACACAAGTACACTGGATGAATTACCAAGCGAATGTGCAAAAATAAGTAACCTATTAGGTTTATAGGTGTATATACAAGCCAAGGGTGAAAACCTCCTAAAGAGAGAAAAAAGTACCCCGAAGCCTAAGTGTGTTCACACACATCACTATCAAAATATATCAACAAATCCCCCTTGGGAGTGATGCGGTGAATAAGGAATTGGCACTCATGTATAAGGAAGTTCCATTGATGATGCCATCAACTTGAAACAAGACCTCCGAGTGTCAGAGTTTAGCAAAGAGACAGTCGATCTTTGGGTTTTGGCATGTTTTGGATGCAATGAAGGCATTAGTTTCTCCAAACACTGAACCAATCATGAGATATGTAAAGTCACATGGAATCTGAGGTTTAGGATGGTTTCTTTTGTGTCCAAGAAATCACCCCCCCTCAAGCGACGAGTTCCATGAGGAGCAGTTATGTGACTTTGAGATCTTCCAGGACTTGAATCTTCATAGCTCTTGGTCTTTGTAGAGTTCTTGATATATGGTACTGGAACACGATGATGATGGATATCCATGATAAAATTAAAAATGGTTAGTAGTATACCTAGGTACATGATCAAGGCCATGATTCCCATGATGGGAAGTACTCCTCTTTTGATTTTGATGGATCCTTTTGATGTGGGATGGTGATTGTAGAAGTCCTGATTCCAACCTGCTTCTTCTTCTTAGGACATTTGAATACCATATGAACATGATCTCCATAATAGAAGCATAACCCATTGTCTTTTCGATGTTTTTGTTCCTTTAGTATAAGTCATCAGAGCCTAATGTTATCCAACTGCATGGGTTTTGGTTGAGATTCTTCCAACATATGTTGTTGAGGAACTGAGGTAAACTTGTATTCTCGATCGTGGACAAAAATCTTCTTCTCTTGCTTTCTCTCAAACAACCTATTGTCACACTCAATTGCTTGATTCATGAATTCATTCAAAGTATTTACCTTGGGCATGGTTAACATGAGGTCCTTGACATCATCATGTAAGCCCCATCGAAATTGGTTGATAAAATAATCCTAATGCCATGTGAGATCACAAATGATTTGTCTGAATTCTGATGCATAGGTAGACACAGGCCTATTTCCTTGATGTAGCTTCCTTAGATTTGTCTCAGCAACACATGAATAATTGGTATCTCCAAATGAAGAATATGTGAATTTTCAAATAAAGGCCTTGAAATCAACCAAATTATCCATATCCTTCTCAAGGATAGGTGCAAACCATGAAAGAGCAGGACCAACTTGAGAAGCATCATCTGGGTACCTGTTTGGTTGCATCCTTATGAATAGCTTCACTTGTTTCACAAATCCTCTAAACTTTGATCTTGGCCCATCGAATTTCTCAAGCATGCTCACTTTTGGATTTTTCTTCATGTTAGTTGTCATGGGGGTACTTGAAGAAGATTGATTTGCAATGATATGTAGCTCTTGGATTTGACTTTGAAGTTCTGTGATTACATCTTGAATATTCTGTTGATGAATCGTTTGTTGGTTTTCTCGTATCTCTTAGACTTGTTGTTGAATACACACATCCCCCTCATGCACTTACGAGTCATATGATGAATGCACTTATGAATCATATGATGAGTTGACTTCACACAACAATCTATTCGGTGAACTGCCATCTCAATCCTACCTTTACTTTGAAGAATGCCCACAGAACCCATTCTCGCCCATTCATTTTGCCCGACAATTCCACCCCAAGAAAATGAGATTGGAGGACACTCAAGCCCTAATGGTGCCCTCTGACAAACCATTACATATTATATTTGGAGAATGAATGGTATGAACTATGGCCTATAATGGACACACTAAATGTGGAGGTCAAGAAAAGCGAGTCCGAGTTTAGTAGTTTGTACAAGGGGCCTAACCAACTACATAATGAGAGCCATGAGTTTTGAGTGTGAAAGAATAAGGCTGAAGATGCCCATGAGGAAGCCAAGATAACCTTGTATGTGCACCATGTTATCATTAGTGTTGATGTGAAAGGCCAAATGGCCATGGGACACTTTTATATATGTTCTTTAATAAAACATATAGTGGCATGGTCAACCACATACTCTAAGTTCGATCGCATTTGTATGATCTAAGAAATCTATGTTCATGGTCTATGTATTGTTCGCTTTTTGTGTATTCTACACCCCCTGTGCGGAGTACTGTGTGCGATGCCAGAGTTCGGGTTTCTATAGCAAGGGTATCATTGTGGAGCTCTCAAGAAAGAGAGTCTACCATCGTGCATAGCTAGCGATATACTTCACACCATAAAAAATATAGAGCTTGGAAGACCAAGTGTAGGAGAGGGAAAAAAAACTTGGGTGGGGCTAACAAGACCCATTAATGCTATTCAAGTTCACCTATTTTCTATCTATATCACCATGTAAGCTGCAAATTAGGAGCACATGTGTAGACAAATCCATCTTTATATCAATTGTTTGAAGAATTAGAATTCCCATTGTCTTATCTATTCTCTATCTCTTGCATGTTTAATGCATGATCTATATTCTTAATATAAGACGACAATCATGCAAAGCAATTTACAAGACTATGGGGTGACAATCACGCAAAGCAATTCACAAGATTACAGGATGACAATCACGCAAAGCAATGCTCAGCCTATAAGAGATAACAAGACGAATATGGGATGAATCCCACTAGAGGATATGAAAAATTATTAGCCTTCTTTGCATTTCTACCTATGTTCTTGAAAGCTTGAATTAATTGAGAAAGCACAAAATTGAAGAGCATAACATCCATGGGACTTCCGAATTGCACACAAGGAAGGGTTGAATGCCTAGAACCTACTAGGAATGATAGTGCGTGAAGGCTCTCTAGGCGTAAAAACTTGATAACGATGGCTCTAAGGCCAAATGAGGAGACAAGTTTCAACTTGCGGTGGTGCACATGGCCATTGCCACCCAAAGGCTCACTAATCCCCAAGGTCACCTGAAGGTCCACTAATCCCCAAGGGGAACTGGTTTCAATATCTCACACTACAAGTAAATGAGGCATTGTTGACAAAGCTCAACAAGGGCACCACTAATCCCCAAGGGGGAGTGGTTTTAACATCTTACCACTACAAGTGAATGAGGCCTTGTTGACAGAGCTCAAAACGGGCACTCGAGGCCCACTAATCTCGAAAGGGAACTTGTTTTAACATCTCACCACTACAAATGAATGAGAGATGTCTTGCCAATGCAGCCCATGGACTTGAACCCATATAGAGGCATGAAATTGAATAAGTCGAGGTAGCGCTCGTGGACATTTCTTTTATGTAATTAATAATATTTTAGGTGAAAGAGAGGTTGGATTCTATTCTCTTTTGCATGTACACACATGAAAGTATCAAGGTTGTGAGTGCCTTGAAAGGAGGCCAAACGTTTTTTGTGTGCATTTTTTTGATTAGCAACTTAATAAAATAATTCAAGGATGTTGGAAGACGAGATCAGAACATGAATACGAATTTTAACCTGTCTTGTGTGAACGATCCCGTAATAAGTGCCAAGAGATTCTTTCCAGCACTGACATGAGACGACGTGGCGCAACCCAACGCCAAGCCTGAGGACGTGTCAGTGGAGTTCTGGGCGATGCACAAATGGTTTTCTGCCACGTTGAAAACCCCCATAAAGTGCCCTTGGAGTCCACGTCAGCTGGAGCCATCTTGTGGGATATTCTTGAGAGAATGCGCCGCAGCAGTTCGTCTTCGTTTTCATCTTCTTCCCGCAAAAGCTAACCCCCGCTTCTTCTCTTTCCGATCCTCTCTCCCATGACCTCTAGACTATTCTTGTTCTTGTTCTGCGTCTCAACAATCTTCTCCGCCACTTTCCTCTGTATATATCCTAGTTGCTCTATTATCATTCCTGCCTTCACGCCCAAACCCTAAGCAGTTCCCTCAGCTCTTGCCTGTCATGCTGCCATTCACGTTCCATTTCGTTATTGTTACTACGCCTTGAACCCCGGAATTTTATTGGGTCTCTTTCGTCCAAACTCTAAAGCAGGGAAGGTCCTAGAAGCATGTTTCTTCTGATTAATGATGGCTTATGCTTTTCCGGGTTTTGAAATCATCAGCAGCATCGTCCTGGACGATGAAGGCGTGTCCATATAACAGAGACGGTCGTTTCCCATTCTCAGTAATCAGAGTAGTATGTCCAAGTAGGAAGGTTATTCCTTCTCGTGTGAGCAATGCATACCAAGTGGCGATGGATATTTTTTGTCAGATATAGTACTGTAAATGGATCCTTATACCGGAGTAGCACTCCGATCACATGCTTCAATGAAATCGAGCTCGACTTCAATAGTAAATGCATGAATTTCATCATCGAAATCCTTATGGTACGAATGGTTTAAATGTAGAAGCGCTCAAGCTTATCAACACCCTAAAACTTTTAGCTCTGTAAACGTCTTAAGATCACATAGTTGCTCAATATGTAAGGCATCGTTTGTTATGCATCTTGCCATTTATATAAATTGAAACTCTTTTGCTTATCCGAGTTTTTAAGAATGAACAAATCTAACAATGCAGATATTTCTAATCAGGTATTAGCGATTTCATTTATATTTGTAATTATAGAATCAGGGCCAGTGCATACTCATGCTTTTGAAATGTGTTTAAAAATTGAAGAATTTCTTCATCATTCATCATATTCAATGTCGTAGACCTCACTCGTTTTCGTTTTTTTTTTTGCGTATTTCACAGAATAAGGTGTGAATATGGTATCTTCTATGGCTTGTCTGATACATTGCCAACCTTATGAGCTGGCGGTTCCTAAGAACGTCACAGTGTATCCAAACTATCAAGCAGAGGAGCGTGTGGAAATGGGAGCTTGTGTGCTAGAAACACGACTCATGGCCTTGGAAAGGGAACACAAGAAAATCAATGCTTTCAAGAGAGAGCTCCCATTATGTATGCAATTGTTGCACGATGGTAATGATTCTATTCAACATAATCTCTTTGAGTTTTTGAATCGAACTTGGTTTTCGATTTTATGTGTCTTTTCCTTGGAGATCAAAATAAGTAGAGTCAATATCTATATGAAAGTTGGCGACTGCTGCAGTTGATTTAAATGTGGGTTCGAGTTGTAGATGTTTTAGGTGAGGTTGGGTATGATATTATGCGTAATGTAGGCTGAATATACAAGAATGTTCTGATTGGCATTCTTTTGTAAAAAGGCACTTCACATTACTCTATGCTCAGTTCAAGTGAATCCCAATGATCAGCTTATTCTATACTCCTCTGGTGAAAGTAGTCTGTTTTCTGCTTTATTTCAATTGATGGTTTTTGCACTGTACTGAGCATCAAGTATGGAATTGGGCATGTATTTTCTGGAGGCGGATAACATCTTTCAGATACGATCATCACCAACCTTAAGACTGTGCTTTTGATCATCGACGTGAGTGCAAATTTTGCATTGAGTGCATATGTATGCAACATAAGCATTCACATTTGGGTTGAAATGAATAGCTGAATACTGTCACAAAATGTACAAGAGGCAATATTTGATCTAGACTATATGACTCCCAATGATGTATATTCGAACCTCATGCATGCTAGAGTTTTAGTCGATATTGGAAAGGGAACTTGCAAAGATCAAGGCTACTAAGGAGGAGCTCCTGTTGTGCATAGCGTTGTTGCACAATGGTAACCGTGTCTTTCTGTAATGCTTCTATATTTTTAGAAAGAGGTTTTTAGTTGCTATTAAACAGAGTTCAGGGCAAGTAAGGTGGATATCTACATGGAAGCGAAATTTAGAGTGCTGATTATAGGTCTGCTTCTATATTGTCTTTAGATGCATATAGTGGAAATCGAGTAGGGACACTTTAGTATACCAACGTATAGGGATTATGTCCAATGTACGAATTTTATAAGATTCCAGATCCAAGTTTCATGTATATTGAGCATCTGTTTTCTGTGACCGGATTTGATTTGTCACCTAAGAAAAACGAATGCAATTGGTTATCATGAAGTTTTGTACTTAATATGATAGTCAATGAGATTGCTATACTGCACTAAATTTGTGTAGTTTTTTGTGTAACTGCTTACTACAGTTAAAAGTATTCATATGCTGTCTTATTGCTAATACATTATGTATTCTTTTGACCATTGATTGTATCATTGTAATTATTACAAAAGACGACAATTCTTTGTCCACATGGTATGGGTTGGTTTGATGTGTAACTCAAAGCTCATACATTATAGCATTATGAATCTTTTTCCTGGGCTTTCCGTCAGACAATCGACTTTAAGCGCGTATATAAGAAGTTATCATTATGCTTTCGAATGTCAAGTTTGGATATCATACATGTGATAGAGCCTAGAGTCAAGATACTATGTTTTGGCTTTAGATGTTCTTGAAAACAAGGAAACGAATGCTCTGCATTTTTAACTCAGCGTTCAAACAAGAAAGAGCTGTAAATATGTGTGACTTCTCAATGCTCTTTGCAAAGAAGAGGAATGGAAGGCTTGTAAAAGCTATACTTTACTCTGCGGAGGTGGTACTTACCGTATGTTTCCCCAAAACTTTAGTCATTATTCGTATAGTCACCCATTTGAGAAGATCTCTGTCCATTTTTTTCCTTTTCCACGTAGTCACTCTTATGAGGATGTTACTGTCTATTTTTTTCATTTTCTGCTACTTAAGTATGTTCTGTCAATTCTGTCTGATTCTGTGCTCAGCTACTTCAGTAGTTCCTGTCTGGCCATGGGATTGATATATTTTGTACAGCTGCGTCGGAATTATTTTGTTTTCTCTCATGGATAGTTTAGTGCTGTGGAAGAAATCGCCTTCTCCTTTCCCCCCAACTTGTCCTTGTGATGTGATGTGTTCTGCACTCGTCTAAAGCAATACACCTTCCTACTAAATAGAAGGGTACATGCCCATTTTCACTAACCACTTGCGGAAACAAGGGTTTACGTGCACTGATAAGTTATCGAAATTAAATGCAGGACATGATGTCATTTTGACTGGAAGTGGCATGATAGAATTGGTTGTGTAAGACCTGGGGATTATGCTTTCAAACAGAAGGATTAGCTGTGTAAGACATGGTGATAATTGGGAAAACTTGAATTAGTGTTGTGATTCATCAGGACGCGATTGAGTATCTGCTTTATAAACCTCATGTACTTTTGTCTATTATCGCTGTGTCTGATCAAAGGAATCATATTGAGATCGATGTTTACTAAAGAGATTATAATTTTGTCTTGCACTTGCAACATTGAATGATTGATAGTCCTTTTATTTGTCTCTTTTGACCTCCTGCCCCCAAAACTAAAACAGCGATTGAAGCTTGTAAAGAGCAGATAGCCTTTTATCGTTCATCACCACAAAGGCTACGACAGAACTCTCTTAGCCGCAGCATTGATGACAGAGCTTCAATTGTGGTGGTTGAAAGTGATGATCATCATCTTCATACATCAAGAAAGCCATTCAACTCTTTATGCACCAATGCTAACGAGGTTGAGCATAAAAGGATCAATCAGATATCTATAGATTCTTTACAAAGGATAGTGTGGAACAGCAGAGCAGAATCTAGTGTTGGTGAGCAAGAGGTAATTTCTGGGCATCCTTCTTGAACACGCCTAGCCTAATTGCAACTTTTGCTTAAAAGTAAGGTTTATTTATTACAGGGAAACCATTTCGCAATTCCATTAGAAGAGGGTCTCCCATGGTGTATTCAAGGACAGTCTTGTTGGCCTGTAAGGCCAGATATAGGTTCAAATAAGAAACAAGGAGGCGCTTTCATGCCATACAACCGGGTTATTCAACCAATCCCAAGACCTGGTGCTATTGACCCTGCCGTTCTCACATCGAGATGTTCTGATTCTGGCATAGCTGGATCGCTTAATGAACCTGATCCAGTTGGAAAAGATTCAAAATCTTATGGTGATGAACAGAGATATAATTTTTCAAGCAGGGAGACAAGTTTTCAGCATCAAGCAACGGAGCAAGTGAGAAAGGAGCAGGTGGGCACTAATACTTGCAGTGCGAATCATGCAACACGGAAGGCAAGGCGCAGTTGGTCTCCTGAGCTTCATCGACTCTTCGTTGATGCCCTAGAGAAGCTCGGGGGAGCTCAAGGTATATTTTAGTTATTCTGATCGCTGCAGATAACGTTTTGACTTAGCAGCATCATTGAAGAGGGAGAGGATTCTTATCCACTAAACCTTTCTCTGTAACCATGGAGTTCAATGAATTCATAGTGCTTTTATGTGCGAGAATGCCATTTTATTGCTTCATTCTTATTTGAGGTATTTGCGTTCCAGCGACACCGAAGCAGATTAGAGAGCGTATGAATGTGGAGGGTTTGACCAATGACGAAGTGAAGAGCCATCTACAGGTAAGAGGAAATTTATATTTCAGCTTTACATGTAGGTTGTACCCTTACCGATTAAAATATATTCTCGATAGAAATACCGTCTACACGCAAGGAGGCTTGGAGTATCCTCCAAATCATCATCTCAATCTCTCAGATTGGTTGCAGCTGAGTCTACTTCACATGACAGAGTAACTGGAGCTCCTATTTCTTATAGTAGTTATTCGTCAAGAGAAACTGGATCTTGTGAATTATCTGCCACACAGGATGTTATCTGTCGTACAAATAAAACGCCTTCAATACCTTCTTCTTGTCCTAAGCAGTCGACAATGCTGCACCCTCAGGACTTATGGCAAGGAGCTATGGATGTCTGCAGAGAAGAAAGTGTGGGTGAAGCTAATAGACCTGAAAATTCAGGTTCAAAAAGTCGGGAACTGAATGAAACAGATGAAATGGAGGATCACAGTTTTAGTGGGATTCAAACACACAGTGACTATGCAGATGAAATGGATCATGAGGATCTGCAGCCTAAGGTCATATGAGTGAGGGAAACGAAATTTTGCGGTGCAGTGTTTATTTACCATGATTGCGAGGGACTATGGTGACGAGGACCGGCTCAAAATAGTGCTTAGGTCTTGTTAAATGCCTAAAACCATACTGGTTTTGCTGGATACAGCGTAATCGCTTCGTCTTTTTCTTTTTTTGTTTCGATTGGGACTTTTAGCAGATGGATTTCAGTGATAGGACATTGGATGGGGCACCTTCACAGGCATTCTCGTTGCACTTCTGCCTGCAAGCTTCAAGTTTTCTTTCAACTTTGTGGATAATCTATGTTCGAACAGATTCTGGAACATGGGTGTCTAATGCTTTTTGTATAGAGCCAACGAATTCGTTGAAGAGTTGTACGTGAAAAGATTCCATCAGTATGGCGGCCATCGCGACTGACGAAAAAAAAAGTTTACTGGATACAAAATACATACAATTATCTGGACTGTAGTCAGTATGTCCAAACATTTCTTAGAGAAACGCAAGGTCAGCACAAATGCGTTCAATGAAAATACAGTAAACAGTTCCATTGGTACTGAGGCCATCTCAGGGAGGTCAAGGTTGTCGCAATTGAGGTAAAATAGAATCTGGATAAAAGATTCGTAACATATACTTATCTCCTCCGAAGGTAATTCAGATAAACTCAAGGCCAACGCAGAAATGCGTTCTCTAAATAGGTTAATGTATTATGTGACTTGAGAAAATATCTTGTTTTTTCTATTTTCTTCTCTCTCTCTGTTCTCTCTTTCTCTGGGTAATGGTTTTGAACACTGTGCTTTTGGCTATCAACTGCGACGCATTCTCTATTGGGATAAAGTTTCACCAGTACGTTGGTGTTAACATGCAACGTCAATTGCTAGCAAAAAGCATACAACAGGGGAAGACAAAAGTAAGAGCAGGCGATCATCTTTGAGCAAAAAGAGATTCGTGAATGTATGCGTCCTTAGCAACAGGTTTTTTTGTAATATAGTTAAAAAATCGGAGTGCGTTCTTAACTGTTGCTCTCAATTAATAATATTTTTAATAATCTAGTGAGCGCGGTTTAGTGGTTGTGCCTTGTACTCCTAGACAGATGGCTAGAGTTCAAGTCTCTCCCAGGGCTGGATGCCTCAGCTCATAACATACTAAAATCCTCTGTAGCATATGATGGATGTGTGAGTGTGTTTTCAATTCCTGTTGAACTCCAAAAAATCCAGCTTGCGTGGTTTAGCAGATGTGCTTTGTACTCTTAGGCAGATGGCCAAAGTTCAAGTCCCGACTAAGGTTGGATGCTTCAAAGTTTCCCAAGATAGTTGCCTCTATCTTACGAGGTCAGGTGTGTGCATCTTTGTAATCCATTGTACTCTAAAAAAAATAAAAATAAATTATAATTATTGAATAAGAAAAGTTCGATCTTTGGACCTTTTGATGTTTGAAAGTATAGAACGAGCAATGAATTGACATAGTGCCTCTTGTAGCCCCCTCCCGCTCGCATATCCCACGTAGCGTAAAACCTCTAGAAGGCATCGGACCCAAAAGTCCTTGACAAGGTGTCAACCTTAATAGTAACTTCAGCTTCTTTGCAAGGTCATGATGGCCCGTAGACCAGTTGGCGAAACGCTTTCATGATAGGTTTTTAAGTGATTCAATTACAAATGCGGACTTGCATTTATTATGTGTTACCTTTTTAATGTGGCACTACAAGGTACTCCTCCTCCAAACTGATGGCAGCCTATAGGATGTCTGCTCCCTTATTAGATTGCCGATTATAATAAGGCGTCCATTTAAAGTCGAGCTTTCACAAGGGATTTGTATACTTCACAAATATATATTTACCTAAGAAACTAAAAAATTATCCTTAGGACATCTCTAAAGACTAAAGGTATCCATCTGAGTTTTGTGATCCCAAACTACAAAAGAAGATGCTTTCCCAAACTACAAGTACATGGAGGACGCTTAATGAATCTTCAAACCTAATGGATTATACCACTTTTTGGTAGGGCCTCAAATAACTTGCGACAAGCATATCTAGAATGCAAAATTCAATCAATAAACAGCTTGCAAGTTGCCTTTGATGATTATTCAATCAAAGTGGGATTCCCATGTCTAAAACGAGCTTCGTCGCTACACGAAGAGTTTTCGTAGTTAATAGCTAAAGATTTGAAATCTTTTAAAAGTTTGAAAAATTCAAGGCAAATCATCACATGATATCTTCAAGTTTGTCAAATCATTCATGTTGATGGTATTAATATTTTAATTCTAATGGATTTCACAATGTCGATTAGTGATATGCTCATACACAAACATAGATTTGACTGATGTGAATGAGAATATGTGAACCTTCTCATATTATGTGCTTTTAACATGATTCAAATTGTGATCTCCACACATTCACATAATTCTTGGAATGAATGGTTATAATTCGCTTGGTTGTCAAGCTCATAGGATATTTTTTTAGTGGCTCTTGTTGAGGACTTTAGAAACTCCATTTAGTCTCATTGAGAAAACCAAAAAGTTTTTTGGGTTAGGCCCACGGGATACACACTTCACTTTTTGGAGAATTATCCTTGTTGTGGGGTGGAGACTTTACATCAAAGAGCTTAAAATTTCAAGGTTATCTATGTATGTCCTTTTGGGATGATGTCCTTTCCAAGGCATTGGTGACGTGAGTAGAGATATGATATTTATTTGCCCAAGCCATGCATAATAAAGTTCAAGTCACGATAATTCTTGTTTGGATAAACATAGATGTTGATGATGCACTTTTTTTGTTTTTGTTGTTGTTCATTTATTTAGTTATTATTTTTTCTTTCTATTTATTTGTTAGTTTTTTATTATTTTATTTATTTATCTATTTATTTTTTTGTTTCCATTTTAAAGTTTATCTCTCTTTTTTAATTAATAAGATGATGTTGATGATTATTAATATTTTAGATTTATTTACTTTTATTTATTTTAGTTTTTAATATTTAAAAAATATTTACATATGTATATATTTTTTATCAATGCTGATAATATGTCAAATTATTTTTGGTTTTTATTGGTTTTTCCAATTTATTATTTTCCATATTTTATTGGCTTTCCTATTTGCTCGTATTTTTTCATGACTTATATTGATCTTGTTTTTTTTTGTGTAGTCTCTTGCTTTGGGTGTCTATTTTTCTTATGTGTTTGTGTTTGTGCTCTTTACCTTGACACCAAAATCTTGGATAAGATTGAACTTATGTTGGTATATATAATAATCTTTCCTTGAGCATTGGGCTAAGATTATTGGACCATTATTCCCAATGCATTCAGTTGTAGGTAAATTTTGCTTCTTAATTAACTAACATGGAGATTGAGGAGAAAAGTTGGAATCACTTGTTTGTTGTTGAACAATAGCATATGTAATCCATGTTCATAGTGCTTTTTATGTTGTTACAAAGAGGTAGATGGAGCTAAGAGTCCAACTCGAGGTTAATATCGATTCTTGATGTTTAATGTTAGAGGTACTCACACTAGTGGTATAATTGCACACATTGTGCATTCTACGACATCAATAAGGACCCCAAACATTGAAGAAAAGTTTGGATTGAGGATAAGCTGGCTCAAAATCAAAGAGTAGAAGTTGAAAGAGGGTGAGCAAGTCAACTCTCATCAAAAGGAGGTGCTTACAACATATAAGCCTTCACAACTTTTATTCATTTCGTTTCACCAAAAGGGATTTTGAGAAGCACACAAAATGCTAGGAAGAAAGGATGGTTGATTACATCACATTAATTGAGAAATTAGAGAAAGGAAGCTACCAATCCTTGAAGTTTATGTTTAGCAATTTCTTGATGGCAAAGGCTTATGGGACTTAGAATGTGGCACATAGGTCAAGCCATACATAGATCCCATTACCCCATATAGAATCAAAGGAGGGGAGTTAGAGAATAGGAAGAACATTAGGGGGAAAAAATGAACCCTCCTTGGGCCTTTTAGCTCAAGGGCTGATTAGGGGGAAAAAATGAACCCTCCTTGGGCCTTTTAGCTCAAGGGCTGATTACTGATGGACCAATGAGAAGAGGGTGGTGGCCATAGTCTACTCCTTTAATCACATAGATTATGTTGATATATTTAGGTAGTGATGTGTGTGAACACTCTAGGACCGTCGGGGCACTTTTTTCCCTCTTTAGGAGGTTTTTTTCCCCCGGCTTGTATATACGCCTATTGCCCTAATGGGCTACTCATCTTTGTACATTCTCTAGTAATACATTCAATATTGTGTGTTGTGCTCCAAGCTTCTTCTCCTTCCTTGTGCTGTTCGCGTGCTTTCGCAGACGTCTATCTCCAACAATTGGTATCAGAGCAGGTCGTCGCTTCATCTAGGGCGCCTTCGACACTCCTCCGGTTGCAGTTTCATAATCGCATGCATTTTGGTGAGCATACTCAGCGTGTTTCCGAGATCAAAAGAACTTCGCTGCGTGGTGTCGAAATCGCGATCTGAGCTCGTTTCGGCCTTCGAACGCATTATCACAGCACTTGTGCAGGCTATTTCATCTTTTTGTGCCAAAGATATATAACAGTTTTTGTTCGCCGGTATAAGCGTCTTGAAGTCCGCTACAGGTTTGGTAGAATTCGTCTGGGCAGTTTTGTTCAACTTTTTGAGATATAGTCAATTTTCTGCATCAAGGTATTTTAGTCACCGGCCATGGCTGAAAGCAGTGATGTATTCCGTATGTTGGCTTTTGAGGATAAGTTGGATGGTACCAACTACTCGTTATGGGCTTATATGATGCGACATGTGTTGGTTGCAAAAGGACTGTGGAACAGTGTGCAGGGTGTCGAAAAACGTCCTATCACACCTGCAACTGTTACAACGGTAGGTACTGAAACTGATGCAGAAGGTGTTGAAGATGGTGATATTCTGCATATTCCTGTTTGTGATACGGTTTCTACTGCACCTACTGCATAGCAGATTCACTGGGATGGCAAAGATGCCCAGGCACATGCATTGATAGCTTTCTCTGTCAAACGTGCCATTATTCTTCACATTCGATCTTGCAGAACAATTAAGGATTCTTGGGATACACTTACCACATTGTACCAAGCTAGGAATGAGGCTCGTGTTGTTTACCTCCGAAAACAGTTGGAGAGTGAGCACATGAATGAAGGTGATTCTATGGACAGTTTCCTAACGAAGATCAAAGACTTGAAGGAACAGTTGATTTCTGCTGATGAGGTTATACCAGATAGCTCACTTGTGCAGACCGTTCTGAATGGTCTTCCTGATTCATATCAGAGTTTTGCTTCTACTCTTCGGTTGATGATGAAAGGCAATCCAAATGCCTTATCATTTGAGGAGTTAGTCTCTGTTCTATTGCAGGAAGATCAATCTAGGCAGAAGAGGTCCATTATGCGAGTTGCAGATCAAGCTTTCTTGGCTAGTCAGAAGGGCAAAGGAAAATGGAGCTCTTCAACTAGTAAGCAGAAATCTGCTGATTCTGCACATTTGAAGAAGGAAGATAAAGATGAGAAGAAATCAGAAAAGCAAAAATTGTTTTGTAAGTACTATAAAGGGAATGATCATATCATAAAGAACTGTCCAAAACTGACTGCTAAAGAGGCAAAGAAGAAAGAGGTTGGAACGGTTGTTGCAGAGGCCTCTACACCAAAAACAGAGTCTGCTAATCTTGTGCAGGAAGAACAATGGGCGCTTACTACTGTCTGCAATTTTGACCCATCTTCTCATGAGCAGTGCATGTCTGTAGTAGACTCAGATGTTTGCCAGTATTTTGACAGTGGGGGGACCAAACATATTACCTCGCAGCGTAGTTTCTTCTCTTCACTCGAGCCTGCCCCTACCGGAAATACTGTTACATGCGCCAACAACTCCTCTCATCCTGTTATGGAAGTTGGTAAGATCATTTTGACTACTGCTGATGGTAGTTCTTTCACTTTGTAAGATGCTTTATTTGTGCCAGGGATCAAGAAGAACCTGTTATCAGTTTCTGCATTAGCCAAGATTGGCTTGGTTGTGAAATTTGTTGATGACAGGTGTATAGTTCATGATCTATCAAATGGTGACGTGATTATTGCTTCTGGCATTTTATGTCGTGGGCCGTATAAGCTCATAGACTATGAAAGATCTGTAAGTGATTCGGCATGTGCAGTACATGATTCTTAGGCTATGTCAGATGCAAAGCTTTGGCATGCACGCTTTAGTCATCTGAATTTTGCTAGTTTGCTACACCTGTAGAAATCTCAAATGGTGTCCTCTTTGCCCAAACTTGAGGCACCTGGAAAACATGTTTGTGAAGGTTGTATTTTGGGAAAAATGCAACATTCCTCATTTCCAAAAGATGGTTTAGTTTGGGCTACTCAGAAATTGCAGCTTGTACATAGTGATGTCTGTGGTCCTATGCAGATACCTTCTTTTGGAAATTACCTTTACTTCGTGACTTTCATTGATGATTTTTCCAGGCATGCATGGGTATATCCATTGAAGGCAAAGTCAGAAGTGTTCATGTGCTTCAAACAGTTTTTGGTTTTGGCTGAAAATCTGTCAGCATGTAAAATGGGCACCCTCCATTCAGATCGGGGGGGGGGGGGGATATATGTCTTCTGATTTTAATGCATTTCTAGCTGAACATGGGATAAAACACCAGTGTATAGTTCCGTATACACCTCAACAAAATGGAGTTGCTGAACGAAAGAATAGGTCTCTCATGGAGATGGCGAGGTGTATGGTCAAGAGTCAGGCTTTACCCATAGTTTTTGGCTTCAGGCTGTCATGTGTGCAGCATATGTACTGAACAGGTGTCCCACTAAAGAGCTGCAGGCTATCACTGCATATGAGGCTTGGCATGATCAGAAGCCATCTGTTGCTCATCTGCGTGTTTTTGGTTGTTTGGCATATGCATTAGTGCTCGAACAACATCACAGAAAATTGGATGATAAAGCAGTAAAATATATTTTTCTTGGGTACAGTTTTGAAAGTAAAGGCTATCATTTGTATCATCCACAGACTAAACACATTATGGTTAGCCGTGATGTTGTTTTTGTGGAGGATGCTATTCAGCCATTCATGTACTAAGGAGACATCTGTTAGCTCCAAAGACATGTATGATACTTTGTTGCCTCTTTTTACAGGTGGACAATCTAGTGGTGGTCCTAATGAGGCAACTTCTCAGCCTTTGCAGGTTTCATGTGATGATGCAGATCATTCCATTTTTGATGCAGATTTACATGATGCACTTATTGATGAGAGAGCTGATATTGAGCAGACAAGAACTATGCCAAGATGGCTGGTGCAGACCTTGCGTGATAGCAAATTAGATGCACCTCTGTCATATCCTTGATCAGGCTCTCATAGTGCCTCTTTTGCATCAGATTGCTATGCTATGGCTGCATGTAGTCTTTGTGATAAGACTGAGCCTCTTTTGTTTAATGAAGCATAAAATTCAGAAAATTGGATGGCTGCTATGCAATCTGAATATGATGCAATAATGAAGAATGATACTTGGTCTTTATGTGACTTGCCTCCTGGCAAGAAGGCCATTGGCACTAAGTGGGTATACAAGCTGAAGCATAAACCTGATGGTACAGTTGACAGGTATAAGGCTAGGCTTGTTGCAAGATTTATGCACAAGAAAGAGGCATTGATTTTGATGAGACCTTTGCACCTACATGCCGTATGACTATTGTTCGTAGCATCTGTGCACTTGCAGCCCATCATGGTAGGAATGTACATCAGTTGGACATTAAAACTGCATTTCTGAATGGTGACTTGCATGAAGAAGTGTATGTTTTTCAATCCCGTGGCTTTGTGTAGAAAGGGCATGAGAACCAGGTGTGTAGGTTAAAGAAGGCATTATATGGTTTAAAGCAAGCACCACGTGCTTGGTATGAAAAGATACATGCCTATTTGATTGCACATGGTTTTGAGAACAGTCTAACTGAAAGCACCTTATATGTTAAACGTGCTAATGATGTACTTATAAGGCCTATTCAAGAAATTTGGGAATTATTCAAGTCCCATTTATGTTACTTACTATGTTAACTTCTTAAGTTTTATCCCAACCTTGATACTATATTTATAATAAAACTATTGTTAATATTAAATCATCAATTTTGAGTACTCCAATCAACAGATAGAAGCATGTTATAATGTGTGGATGACTCAAAAAATAAAATATTGGGACACAAACTATGGTCTCAAAATCCTGTGTAATTCCCATTTTTCTTGAATAGGCCTTTTATGATCATTGTGGTTTATGTTGATGACATGTTGCTCATTGGTGCACGTTGATGGTGGAATGGCTTTGTGTCAAACGAAATATATTGACACATTATTACATCGTTTTGGCCTTGAAGACTATAAGCCTATTGCCACTCCTATGGAGACAGGTTTACGCTTGAGTCTTCATGATGCTGGAGATGCATTTGATGTTGTTCTCTATCAACAGGCTATTGGATGCTTGATTTACTTATGCATTACTCGGCCAGATATTCAGTTTGCTATCTCACACATGAGCACGTTTATGCATTGCCTAGGAGTCAAGCATTGGCAGGCGGTTAAGCGTATCTTTCGCTACTTGAGTGGTACTCGGCTACTTGGGTTGTTTTATCCCAAGGGGGGATCACTACCGCCAGATTTGCATGCTTTTTCTGACTCTGATTGGCTAGTTGCTATGACACTCGTGTGTCCAGTAATGGCTTTTGCTTCATGCTTGGTAGCTCATGTATCTCTTGGTTGAGCAAGAAGCAGCCTACTGTGGCCACTTCCAGTTGTGAGGCTGAGTATAGGGCATCCTTCATAGCGACTGTTGAGTGTGTGTGGCTCAAACGCCTTATGGTTGATTTGGGTGTTGGTCAGTCTTCTGCCACCACCATCTTACTGACACTCAGAGCGCATTGGTAGTTGCGAGGAACCCTATGTTCCATGCTCGCACTAAGCCATGTATTAGTGTACTTCTTGAGTTGATAATTTAAGTGTTTGAGGTTGTTGTTCCTTTATACTACGATGATTGGAGAGCACAACTCAAAAGTACAACAAACACTGTAGCTTAGTGATGAGTAGCACCTCCTTTAATGTCAATTCGGGAAGACGTGAGGATGGTATGATGACCTTGGGCAAGTGAAGGCACAAGTGCATGAGTGCGAAGCACACTAACAAGCACACACATACACACACACGTGCACACAAGGCAAGACAAAGAGTGAGAGCAATGGAGTTCTTTTAGATTACTTCAAAAGTGCTCATACAAGTTTAGATAAATTACAAGCTACCGTCAAAAATGAGCTCTCTAGCTCTATTTATAGTTTTTGACTAGGTTTTGACCGTGTCCAGATCTAGTGTCCGGCCTAGTTAAAAATTAGGTTCTAGGGCCTATTTGAAGACTCAAACAAAGTCTAAAAATTATGAAAATTGGTAGGTAGCTACTTCGAATGCTCCTCAAGCTCAAGGACTCCTTGGCTTGCACAAAATGGAGCTACAAAAATATGAAATGGTATCTACAATGGCTCTTAGTGATGAAAATCACTATTGTTGTAGGGATTTCTTCTAACGATTTGACATACATATCTTCGAGCTCCCTACTTGATCCTTCTCCTTGTGTGTCCACCTCTTCGATATGCTTTAGTGTCCTGAAAAAATATTGGCCTACTTGCCAGATTGTTGTTGACTACTCTGTTTGCTTGTGCCTTCTCTTCTCTCTGACTCCCTTCGTAAGCTTCCTTGCCTTGTGAGTCCTTCAGTTCCAACACCCCCCCCTCTCTCGCGTCTGTCGTCCCTGACAGACCTTTGTTGGGTGGGTCGTTGGATGTAGTATTCTACAACGTCTTGTGCTAAGTGATGTTCTGCAATTCTCAACCCTTTGGCCAAGTCCGTGAGTAGAGCATCCCAAACTACCGGCCCGGGAACCTCTGGATGTGGTATACGTAACTTTTCTGAATGGAGAGCTTGTTCTACTGCAAACAACTGCAATAAATGTGATGGTCTGGGAATGAATATCTCTGAATGATATTCCTAGAATCCCGTGACAAACATTTCCTCAAACGTCTGTTTGAAGCAGGCCGATATATACTTTATACGCGCATGCCATGCATATACAACATTAATAGATGGTGTTGCGCTCATGTCGTAGACAAGGTCCTGATTACCTTCATTAAATCCAAGAGCTGACAGATGAGGTTCCTTGACATTCTTGAAGGTCCTGAAGGTGACCAACATGAGCTCAAAAATTTTAAGACACATTTGGGCCATGACATCTGGTACATTTTTGAACCGGACCCCCCAATGCCGAATCGTCGAAATCATATACCCTATGGTAGGTTGGCCTTTAGGTGGTTCTAAGTAGACATAATTGAGCCATTTCTCACATCCTTTGGTTGTCAGCACAGTTTTTGTGTATTCCGGCCACGACCTTCTTCGAAATACAGGGCAGTAGCATGGGTTGTATTTGATATACAAAGGCATGTTATTCCATGTCCTTACCATCTCAGGGTAGGTTTCCAGCAAACGAATCCTCCACGTAGGTTGGTGTATATTTCCCTGCTTGGCAGTTGCTAGGATGTCGTCCTGTGCAAACTGTGTAGCCGAGGTTGGTTCTTTTGAGGTGTGGTGCTTGATTTCAGCATTGTAATCCGCCATTAGGACACAGAAAGGAACATAGAAATCGTCGGATGTGTCGATCCACCTATGATGGGAGAGGTTTCTAAAGTAATCCGATTTTATGACTACCTCTTCCAAACGTGACATAGACGCTATCTGAACTGCCACTCTGTCGTCATGGGTTGTGGCCACTTTCTCTAACCTCTGCATCCATTCAGGAGCCTCGATCTCGATGGTGTCCATGCCCTCTTCTGTTTGCTTGCCCCCTGGTAAAGGCATGGGAACGTATGGGTCTTCGAAGGTTTCCTCTATTTCAATTGGCACTAAGTCTTCAGGCTCGGGCTCTACAAGGGGAGAGGGTTGACACTCGTATTGCATGACTTTACTTCTTAATTCTTCTAGTTCTGCTCTGAGTTTTTCGACTTCTTCAGACGTGTCAACTGCGGTTGTGACTTTGCTTGGTGACTCTGATGGAGAGTGTTAATCTCCAAAAGAACAAGTTGACCTTGAATTTAGACCACCTCTATATCAAGATCAACTTTAGACTCCACCAACTTTAGAGAACATTCACCAATTTATCTGAAAATTGATTATTCTGAAAAATTCAACTTCTCAGAAAAGTCTACTGTAGATTAATCCTTAATTGACTAATCATTTGTGTAAAGTTTTTGATAAAACTTTGTAGACTGCTTCTCCTTAAGGTTGCGCACCTTCTCCAACTTAAATCACTGCAAATGATTCAGTATACTCTGAGAAATCACACAAACAATTTACCTATGTGTAAATCACCTTCTCTGCAGTAGCGACTTTGACACCTGCAACTTCTTAGCTATAGTTCTCCCAATGTCAAACCCGTTTGATCAAGGTCTTTTAGCTATAGATGGCTTACCTTCCAACTTAGATTTTGAGCCCTCACTTGTGTAAAACTTTACACTATGCACTGAGCAATGTTCATTTCTCTGAACATGAAATCTGCGCCAGTTTTGTTGACTCTCAGAACATCATTACATATGAATGTTCCTAAACTAAATTCTCTCAACCTGATTGCAATTAGCCTCTCAAATTCTAGCCATAGATAGATTAGCTATGGACTTAGATACGTGCAGAAGGATTTCTCAAAAGATTAAACACAAAAGGAGCAGACAGCAAAACATCGGGCACAAGATTTTTCGATTTCTCAGAAAAATTACAACTGAGTGAGGATTAACAATTCAACTCACTTCTAAGAGACTTAATGACTCTTACAACTCCTCAATACACTATTCTCATAATCTCCTATTGTCTCCTCTCTTGCCCCGACATTTTTCCACAACATTTATAGGCAAATATGTACAAGCTTATGACTAATCAAAAGTGTGAGTCAGCTATATCTGAACTAATGTACATATGTGTACATAGCTTTGGATTTCTGAGTATGTCCTTCCTTCAACCTTCTGAATTTGTTCTCTTCTTGATTCCTTGACTTCATTTCTTCATAAATCTTCAATTGATGATTGGCATGCACCAACAACTCCCCCTCAATCATTAATTGAGGTTCTTCTCTATCTTCTTAATTCCTGCCATATCCTTGAATCTCTGTAGCTTTGGTCCATCTAGACTTTTTGTCATCATATCTGCAAGTTGATCTTTTGTAGGTGTATGCATAACTTCAACTTCCTTATCAATGACCTTCTCTCTCAGAAAATGATATTGTATTTCAATATGCTTAGTTCTAGCATGAAACACAGGATTAACTGCCAAGTATAGAGAACTCATATTGTCTCCACAAATAATAGGAGTACTTTGAATCACATCAAAAACCTTCATAAGTGTTTTTAGCCATATTACCTCCTTTGCAGCTTCCACCATACCTTTGTATTCTGCTTCTGTGCTAACCCGCTCCCATGTGGCACTATCTTCTGAACTATCTTTCCACTTTACTAGACACTCTTTATACAAGTGACTCCTCGTCCATTTCTCTCGAGTGCGTAGTATGCTCTCTGGCTCATGTGGAATAGATTGAACAGAAATAGGCTCTACTACCTCACTATCTGGAATGAGGTTGTCAGATTCACCCAGCCTTTTCTTAAGCCGGCTAACATGAAAAACTGGATGAATTTGACTATTCTCTGGAAGTTGGAGCTGGTAAGCCATCTTTCCTATTCTCTTAAGTATTTGGAAAGGTCCACAATACCTAGGAGATAATTTTGGACAAGGTCCCGTCTTCATGGTTTCAGACCTAGATGGAACTCTAAGATAGACTTGCTCTCCTACCTCAAAGTTGATATCTCTTCTTTGAGGGTCAGCATAGGCTCTAGCCCTATCCTGAGCTTTCCTAATGCTGTCCTTAGCAAGTCTAAGCATGTCATTCATTTCTTCCAAGAAGTCCTTTGCAGCTTGAACTTTTTCATTCTGCAAGCCAACTGCATAAGGAGCCCTTGGCTGAAACCCATACATAAGCATAAATGGACTATGCCCAGTGGAAGAGTGCTTGGCACTATTATATGCAAACTCTACTATAGGTAAGTACTCTTCCCAATTAGTTTGCCTTTCATTCACATATGCTCGAAGCATATCCTCTAGGATTTGGTTAACCCTTTCTGTTTGCCCATCCGACTGTGGATGCTCGGCCGTACTCATGCTAAGCTTTGTATCCAACCTTTTGAAGACCGCTCTCCAAAAGTGGCTAGTAAACTTCCTATCCCGATCAGAAACTATGTCTAAAGGAAGACCATATAACCGGTATAGGTTCTCAACAAAGAGTCTAGCCAACTCTGGTGTCTTCACTGTAGTATGTGTCGGAATAAACCTAGCCATTTTGGTTAACCTATCCACAATTACCCAGACCGAGTCGTGCCCTCTCTGTGTCTTAGGTAAACCGACTATAAAGTCCATGGAGATACTCTCCCACTTCCCATTGGGAATATCCAATGGGTGGAGTAGCCCTCCAATCCTCAATCTCTCAGCTTTGTTGACCTGGCATTTATTGCACTTAAGCACATACTCTAGGACGTCCTTATGAAGTCCAGGCCAATAAAACTGCCTCTTAACAAGATCATAAGTCTTGTTAACTCCTGGGTGTCCCGCACTAGGTGTGTCATGACACTCATATAAAATATGCCGTCTCATCTCAGTATCTCTAGGGACACACACCTTACCTTTATATAACAGATATCCATCATGGACACTGTAATTCTTCCACTTGAATCCTTCTTGAGTACCCGTCGATACTCCATCCTCATTGGAAACCCGTATATCACGATCCCCATTCTCTATGGCTTCCCAAATCTCGGAATATGCAGGATCAAGCCTACATTTCCCTCTAATAGACTCAAGTAGCTCACTAGTGATCTGAGTAAAACTCAGTCCATTGAGCATAGGCATGCAGCTAAGTGAATCAACCACTACATTAAACTTTCCCTTCCTATACCTAAGCTCGTAATCAAACTCTTGAAGGGTCTCTGCCCATCGGGCCTTACGACCTTTAAGGTCTGTTTGATTAGAGAGCCACTTAATGCTCTCTTGATCAAACACTATCGTAACTTTGGCACCATATAAATAATGACGCCACTTCTTCAAAGCATGGACTATTGCATACAACTCCTTCTCATAGACGGAGTAATTCTTTTGAGCCGGTTCTAGTTTTTTGCTCTCAAAAGCTAATGGTCGACCATCCTGTACTAAAACCGCTCCTATAGCAAAATCACTCGCGTCAGTTTCAACCACAAATGGTTTATTGGGATCTGCTATATGTAAAAGTGGAGCTGTAGCAATTGCTACCTTCAACTTTTCCATACTTTGCTTCTGTTCGTCTCCCCAATGAAAGGCTTTCCCTTTCCCTTTAAGCTGTTCCGTCATCGGGACAGCAATTTTGGCATAGTTCTTAATGAATCTTCGATAGAAACCTGATAAACCTAGGAAGATCTGCAGCTCCTCCAGGTTCCGTGGATGTGGCCACTGCATAATAGCCCTTACTTTTTCAGGATCCATCTGGATTCCATCCTGGGAGACTATATGCCCAAGATATTTAACCTCTGTTTTGAAAAATTCACACTTTGACTCCTTAGCAAAGAGCAAATTTTCCCTTAGCACTTGAAATACTTTTCTCAAGTGTTCCAAGTGTTCCTGTTCTGATGCACTATAGATCAGAATGTCATCTAAAAAGTCTACTACAAAGTGTCCTAGATAAGGCCGTAAAACACTATTCATGAGTTTCATGAAAGTGGCAGGAGCGTTGGTGAGACCAAAAGGCATCACCAAAAACTCATAGTGCCCATATCTAGTCCTAAATGCAGTCTTAGGGACATCCTCTGCCCTAATCCTGATCTGATGATATCCTGATCTAAGGTCAAGCTTGGTAAAATACCGAGCTTGATGTAACTGATCAAATAGATCTTCCAACCTAGGCATTGGAAATCTATTTTTGATAGTTACCTTATTAAGTGCTCTATAATCTATACATAGTCTCATAGAGCCATCTTTCTTTTTAACTAGGAGCATTGGCGATGCCCATGGTGAGTTACTAGGTTTGATGAAGCCTTTATCTAAATAGTCCTGCAATTGCTTCTCAACCTCCTCATGCTGAGAAACACTAAGCCTATAAGGTGGTCTACAAATAGGGTTAGTGTTAGTAACAACCTCTATGGCATGGTCAATGTCCCCTCTCTCAGGTGGTAGCCCTCTAGGTAAGTCAGTGGGAAAAACATCTCTGAATTCAAACATAAGATCCTTAAAACTTTTAACTACACACTCTTGCAAAAAGAATAGTAGAAAGTCCTGTTCATATTTACATTCAAAGCATGAAAATATACATCAGATGAGCTGTCTATACAATGCTCCATATCATGACTATACAATAAAAACATATCCTGTACATGCTGTGAACAACAGAGACTATACAACTCTAATGATGAGATGAGAGGTGCACTAGGTACATCTCTCTCTCCCTGAATATAAACTTTACTTCCATTCTTTTCAAACTCGAGTGTGTTATTTTGATAGCTGCGTTTAAGTGTATCTCCCAACCCCCATAGCCACTCTCTTCCTAAAACTAGATCTGTCCTCTCCATATTCATAATTTGGAAGTCCATATGATCTGTATAATCCTGCATCTTGACTTCCAAATTGGATACCATAGTATCCCATATTCTTTTATCTTGCCCTTGCATCATAGATACAATGTATTTATGTGCACTAGGCTGTTGGGGAATCTTCAATTTCTTGACCAAAGCATAGTTTATGAAGTTATGAGTGGCAGAGTCATCTATCATGACTCGCACCCTGGTCCCGTATACACTACCATGTAGCTTGACCAAGTCATGTGGTCCAAACTGCGGTGACCACAATGACTGAGTCAAACAACACGTGTGCTCTATATCCTCGTGCATCACCTCCACTCCCTTGCAGCTAGAGCTGCCATGAATGGGAAGGGTCTGCACCAGGTGGACCGCCTTTTTGCCCCTTTCAGGAGCCGTACTAGACTCTGGTCCTTTCTTCTTTTCTTCCCCCTTCTTGAGTGGACAGTTCCACTGTGAGTGGCTAGGGGATAGGCACCTAAAACACAGGTTCTCTCTTTTGGCCTTCTCAAACTGGTCTGTGGATAGCTTAGGCCCTTGTGATCTTTGTTTTTTAATAAAAACCTTGTTTTTCCCAAAAGGCAATTTTTTCTTAAATTTAGTGGTGCTAAGAGGTTTAAGGGGCTGATCCGTCTCCATAGGAGTATACTGAGGACGGTTATGGTCCTCATATATCTGTGCATATTTGATCGCCTCCTCAAACGTCTTAGGCGCATTCCTCCTGACTTCCCTCTTTATGGCTTTATCCAAGCCCCTAACAAACCCTCTGGTCTTCTGAAAATCATCTAGACCCTTAAGCTTCAAAGTGATCTCTCTATAGTGAGATAGATAAACTGAAAGAGGCCTGCCTCTTTGAGTAATTCTATCCCACTCATCCCAATTCCTCTCCTCTTCATTTTCAGGAAGAAACTCTTTTAGGAAAAGAGTCTCAAAGTGAGTCCAGTCACTAGGGATAGAGTTCGCCTCCTTAAGACTCATCCACCACTTATAAGCACGCGGGCCGAGGGAGAGACTCGCCTCTAGCACACGATACTCAGGTGGGGTGCCCTTTAATTGATGCAAATCTTGCCACTTTTGTAAAAAAATGTAGATTGCATCCTTATTCCTGTCTCGGTCATCCCCCGTGAAGGTTGGTGGTTTTAAGTCTTTCAGGAGGGGAGCTTCCCTAGAGCTCTCTCCTTTATATTTACTAGGAAGAGAAGTCTCTTTCCTAGTAATCTCTAGAGGAATGGTAGGAGTCTCTCTTTCCTTCCTAGCTAGGAAAGAAGTGACACTAGTCTCAAGAGAGATCATTTGAGACTTAAGTTGCTGTATAAGAGATGTAATGCTACCCAAATCTTTCTCTAACTTGAGGGTTTGCTCTTTCAAGTCAATGAATTGGTCACGAGTGACAAATTCATCTATAAGCTCTTCATAAGTATACTCTTGCTGTGAAGGCTCTTTTTCTTCTATATTCTCTTCTATTTCTTGTCCTAACTCTACTTCTTCCATCCTAGCATCCTGATCCTCTAGTTGCTCTCTAGGTGGAGAAGTGGTCTCAACTACTTGTTTGCCTTTATTTTCCATATTTAAGTACCCTTCCCCCGTTTGCTAACTAGAGAGTATGAAAATGGATGGAAGTAGAGTTAAAATATGCAAGAAGAAGAGAGATATAACACAAGAGCACTTCCCTGATACAAAGTAGTGTTGCGGAAGCTAAATCCAGGTGGTCCTTGATGCTTCAAGCCGCTGATTTTGATTCCTCGCCAGTCCCAAAAGAAAATTGGAAATGTCCGCTTGGTCCGGGGAGGTTCTAGACACCATAAACCATCCAAAATAACACCAAAAGTGTGTAGGAAAAGCCTCAAACGGGCAAACTGAATGCAACTGAACAATTTCAGAAATTTTCCAATCCTCGCCAGTCCACAAAGTGTTGTCCAGCACCTGCACTTCAAAAATTTGAGACAATCCCAAGTGAAAAAATTGGATTTGGAGTCCGGATGAAGAAAAACTAGGCCCGGAAGTGGCCGCCTAGTTCCTGCTGAAGCGCTGCAGAGAGATTTTGGTAGGGCAAATCTCTTCCAAATCCAACACCGATGGTCTCTGAGCGAAGCTTGAAAGCGTAGCTTCGAAACGTGACCAAGATATTTGAAATCCGATATCGTATGAAGAAGATATGGTCCGGAGAAGTGAGGTATGTCACCGGTGGGAAGTGAAAAGCTTCATCTTCATGAATAGATGGGTTTGGAAAGCTCAAAACTGAGGAATAAAAGCTTCTTTCACCAAACCAACACCCCCCATCCCATAACCACAGCCCATAATACATATATCCCTCATAATTCTTACAAAATATTGATCTAGATCATAGATTTGTAGCTCCAAAGTTTGGGAAAAAACTCGAAATCTTCTCCTATCCAAAGCTTATTGCTACTATTTTCGAAAAAACTCAGAGTTCACCTTCGATGGATCAAGTTATCCCACATGAGCTCGCTGCAGGCGGAGGAGAAGCCTATAAAACCAAGAGCATGAGATGCTCTCTTTCACCTTGGAGTGGGGAGGGAGGAGCAAAGCTCCCCCTCGTGGGCTGGCGGACGCCTTCGGGCCTCTGCATGACTCTCTGCGCCTGTGGGCCGTCGGTTCTTGATGATGGTTGTCCCGTCGCGGGCCGCCTGTGGGCTGTCGGTTCTTGATGATGGTTGTCCCGTTCGCCGTCTGGCTCCGATACCAATGTTAGACGCCGGCTCCGATGAGCTCCCCAATTTTGGGACTGTACCTGCACGCCAATCGATGATCCTCTGACAGTGATGTGCGCACGGAGATCCAAGAATTACTTGCCGCCCAGCCGCGCGATGAGTTCTATGATTACCCTCTCTCTCTCTCTACCCAAAATGGGTCAATGGTCAAGGTTTCACTCATGAGTGCCACTTGTCACTCATGTGAGCATCATACTCTATATGAATAAGAGGAGGGTCATACCTCTAAATACTATTCATATATGATACTCCATGTGACACTTTGTCCTGCTATCCAATGTTCCTTTCTAGGACAATGCATGAATTGTGAAAGCACACCAACTGCATATGACAAATCAGGCCTTGTTAATGTAGCATAAATCAAGCTACCAACCAAGCTTTGATAGAGCTTCATGTCTCTGAATTCTTCTCCTTCATCATGGACCTTGCAAACTCAACAAGAGTCCTATTTCTTCTTTCTGCTACCCCATTTTGTTGAGGAGAGTACCTACAAGTAACTTCTCTCTTTATACCTGCATTCCACAAGTAATCATTGAATTCATTTGAAAAATACTCTCCCCCTCCATCTGACCTTAGTCTCTTCAATTTTTGACCTATAATCCTTTCTGCATATGCATGATAGTGTTTAAATGTATTAAACACTTCTGACTTTTCTTTAATCACATAAATTGTGATCCATCTGGTAGCATCATCAACATATATGACATAATATCTTGAACCATTTATACTAAAGTCCTTTGAAGGACCCCACACATCTGTATGCACCAATTCAAGTCTTTCTGAATACATAAACCCATGCTTGGAATAGGATTGCTTATGAGCCTTACCTAATTGACATGCCTCACATCTGTATGTCATGTGTTGACCTGCAATGTTAGGCAATCCAAGCACTGAATCATTATTAATCATGTCTTTGATACCTCTTTCATTGAAGTGTCCAAGTCTTTTGTGCCAAAGATCCAATTCTGACACCTTCTACTCTCCATATGTGAACATAGCATGTCCAACATTTCCTTGTACCTTCAATGTGAAGAGCCTTCCTCCTTTCTTTCCTGTAACAACCTGTTTATACCCTTGACTAGGGTCTTCAACATATACTCCATCATTAGTGAATCTTACCTCATATCCTTTTTCCACAATTTGACCTACACTGATCAAATTCTTTGGAATTGTGGGAACATAAAGAACCTTACTCAGAAGAGTGCTCCCATCTTTAGCCTTGACTGAACCAATTGACTTTACCTTATGCTTTGTATTATCACCTGTCTGAACTGTATGATTAATTGCATTATGATCTAGGTCAGTCATCAAAGCAATATTTCCACTTAAATGATTACTACATCCTGAATCAATATAGAACACTCTCATGTCCTCATGTGAAGTTTCACATGTTGCATTCATAATGAGAGTCGAGTCCTCCTTCTGATCTGATGCATAGTTGTAGTAGGTGTTATTATAGGATTGATTTTGGAAGTTTCTTCCTCCACCTCTTCCAAAAGAATTCCTACCACCTCTACCTCTGAAGTTTCCTCTCTGAAATCTACCACCTCTTGCTCTTTGATTAAAGTTCTGATAATTACCATTATTCTGATTATTATGCCAACAATCATGAGATAGATGATTGGTCTTACCACATATCCAACAAGCTCTTGCATTATCTTTGTTGTTTCTGCCTCTTCCTCTACTTCTGCCATTTTTTCCTCTTATGAAATTTGCTTGATTTGAAGTACCTTCTTCTTCACCTGATTGTTGCTTTCCTTTGTTAGCTTTCTTCTTGTCTTTAGAGTACATTGCATGACCTGCACTCTTATCAACACCTCCTTTGATATCATTCTCAAAAGTTAGCATATGACCTAACAATTGATTCAAATCAGGAGTAAAGTGATCTAATGAAAGTTCTGTAGACAAAATAAAAGGCTTCCACTTCTCATCTCCTCTTAGCCCTGTGAGAATTTGTCTTACCAATTTATCTTCTTCAATATCTTCATCCACTGCACCTAGAGAATCTGCAATGTCCTTCATCTTTGTCACATAATCAGAGATTGATTGTGAGGCCTTCTTCTTGAAAGTAGTAAATTCTGCCCATAGTGAAGCCTTCCTTGATTTGGTTGTGTTTTGGAAATGCTCCTCCAAAGCATTCCAAATGTCACATGCACTTTCAAGTCCTCTAATGTGAGGAAGCAAATAGTCATTGACTGCCATGTAGATTATGCTCCTTGCTTGAGCATCCTTCTTCATCCAATTCTTTAGATCTGACAATTCTTCCCTAGTTGGAACACTAGGATCTCTGAACTGAGGCTTCTCTTCTTCACCTGTAGTGTAGGCTATCAAATCTTTGCTCATTAGATGAGCTTCCATCCTCGTAGACCAAGCTGGATAGTTCTCTCTATCCAACTTTTCAATTTGGAGACTATCTCCCATCCTTGCTTCACCTGTAGTCTCAAAACTTTAGACTTTACAAGGAATAAATGTACCTTAACTTCGAGTGTTGCTTCTTCTGATCCTTTTGATAATCTTTGCGTATCTCCCTTCAATCTTTCTTCAGCACTTTATCCTTCTGAACCTTCGAAATGTAGAACTTGTATGTCTGAAGCAGTCGGAGTCTCCCTTTTTCTTAATTTTGACACAACCTGCTCTGATACCACTGATGGAGAGTGTTAATCTCCAAAAGAACAAGTTGACCTTGAATTTAGACCACCTCTATATCAAGATCAAATTTAGACTCCACCAACTTTAGAGAAAGTTCACCAATTTATCTGAAAATTGATTATTCTGAAAAATTCAACTTCTCAGAAAAGTCTGCTGCAGATTAATCCTTAATTGACTAATCATTTGTGTAAAGTTTTTGATAAAACTTTGTAGACTGCTTCTCCTTAAGGTTGCGCACCTTCTCCAACTTAAATCACTGCAAATGATTCAGTATACTCTAAGAAATCACACAAACAATTTACCTATGTGTAAATCACCTTCTCTGCAGTAGCGACTTTGACACCTACAACTTCTTAGCTATAGTTCTCCCAATGTCGAACCCGTTTGATCAAGATCTTTTAGCCATAGATGGCTTACCTTCCAACTCAGATTTTGAGCCCTCACTTGTGTAAAACTTTACACTATGCACTGAGCAATGTTCATTTCTCTGAACATGAAATCTGCGCCAGTTTTGTTGACTCTCAGAACATCATTACATATGAATGTTCCTAAACTAAATTCTCTCAACCTGATTGCAATTAGCCTCTCAAATTCTAGCCATAGATAGATTAGCTATGGACTTAGATACGTGCAGAAGGATTTCTCAAAAGATTAAACACAAAAGGAGCAGACAGCAAAACATCGGGCGCAAGATTTTTCGATTTCTCAGAAAAATTACAACTGAGTGAGGATTAACAATTCAACTCACTTCTAAGAGACTTAATGACTCTTACAACTCCTCAATACACTATTCTCATAATCTCCTATTGTCTCCTCTCTTGCCCCGACATTTTTCCACAACATTTATAGGCAAATATGTACAAGCTTATGACTAATCAAAAGTGTGAGTCAGCTATATCTGAACTAATGTACATATGTGTACATAGCTTTGGATTTCTGAGTATGTCCTTCCTTCAACCTTCTGAATTTGTTCTCTTCTTGATTCCTTGACTTCATTTCTTCATAAATCTTCAATTGATGATTGGCATGCACCAACAGACTCATGCTGGGTTGCCAGCTGCTTTAATAGGTCATCTCTTTCTCTTTCTAATGCTGCATGGGCTTCCAGGAGGTCGGCATGGGTTTCCAACACAATCTGCATATTCGCTGAGGGTATGGCCTTGAATCTATCTGGGTCGATTTCCTGTGGGGAACCCTCCATGGCTGCTTCCAAGTTTTCTTCGTTTTGTTTCTGTAGTCATTTATTCTCCTCGAGTGCAGTAGACATGTGTTTGCGTAAGAGGGCCAGGTTGCGTCGAAGCTTGAGATTCTCTGTTATCTGGGAGTGTAGCAGATCATCCATTTGTTGTTTTTCTTCTGCATCTGACTGGGGTGGATTGGCTACTAACTGCTCATGTTGTTCCTGTAAAGTGACATACTGTTGTTGTAGTAGCCACTTTTCCCTTTCTAGATCAATGAATCGTACTTGAAGTTCTTCATGGCTTTGAAAGATTCTCGTATGTTGGTTATCAAGATGCTGGTAGTGCTGTTGTAGTTGAGACATACACTGATACATATTATTAAATACATTATTAATAGGGGTGGATGCGGGAAGAGTGTTGCATGGAGAAGGGAAGGGGAAGGGGAGTGTGGATGCGGTGCTGGAAAATGGTGAGATGGGTGGGAGGGGGAATGGGAGATGGTGGGTGTATGGGGGGAGGGAGAGGTGCGGAGGTGGGTGATATATCCATAAAATCAAAAGTGGATGCAGTAGTGGGAGTGATTGTGAACATTGGAATTGTGGGTGCGGTGATAGTGGTGAAAGTGTACAGTGGTGTGTGCAATTGTGAATACGAACTGCCAGGAAGTGTGATCGGGGGATTGAGGTTTTCCGTGGCTTCTATTAGAATTACTATGTCAGTGGCCGTATAGACAAGAGAGGTGGAGATAGGGTGTGTGGGTTGTGTGGGTTGACTGACGGTCTGCGCTTCGGTATGGGTAGTGGACTCGGAGGCGGTGACAGTAATGGTTACACTGGGTGTGGGAGGTGAATGTGGTGGAGTTGGAGGCAGGGGTGGCAAAGGGGGTGACGGAGGTGCACTTGATGTATGGGTTTCCTCAGTATTATGAACGGTGTGTGTTGTGCCCATGGTTGTGGATGTGCCTTGTGGTTCTGATACTAATACATTCGTCTGTTTTCCTGATCGAGGGGGACGTCTGCCGTATCTTCGCTCCGTTCTTCGTGCTTGTGCAACGGCGGTATGCACCGTCTCAGGTACTCCTAAAGCATCAAATATCATGTCAAGAGTGGCGCGGTATTGCTCGTCTATGCCTTCCTCCTCAAGGATTTGACTCATGAGGGCTTTGCCTACTGCTAGGGACAGTCTATGTTGCTCTTGAACTTTGTTCATGGTATCATAGAGCTTTTTCAATGCCTTCGTATAAGCTGGAGCACCTTCAAGTACCTGCAGAGCTTCCTGATCATATTCCTACTCTTCTTCCTCGGATTGTCCATCATGTTCCTCCTGTTGTTCTTCTTCTTCTTCACCTTCCACATCGACGACATCTGGTTGTCTGGGATGGGGTTGGTCTGTAGCAGTTTGTTGTCCACTAGCTTGCTCTGCCTCGACTTCCGTGTTAACAACTTTGATTATTCTGGCTACCTCCTCATCAGTTAGGTCTTCTAATGTGAATCCGTGAGGAAACTCTAGGGCGGTTGGTATGGGTGGGAACACCAGATTCGGTCTGTCAGTGCTGTGTCTTGGTAATCTGATTGTGAAGGGTTGCACCTGCCTTGGAAGTCGTGGAGTTGTCTCTGGTTTCAATGTCGCACCGCGGGGTTGTACACAGGGCATCTAAACTGCGCCTCTCATTTTCTTAGATGGCGGTCCTGCGGTTGATAGTCTACGTTGGAATTCCTGTACCCTGGTCCAATTTAATGCCCTCTGCACTGGCACATCATACGCCAGACATCTATACACAATCCTGGTGAGGGCACAACATCCATACAGTACAGACTTTTGTTTCTTATACCACCTTTGATGAGCCAAGTGGATTTGGTCGATAATCTAGTGGGGCATGTTGATTGTCAAATCAAAGGCATCAGCCAAGTATAGACTAAACCATATCTTCTTAGGTGGCATTGTGAACCTCTCTTGAGCGGGAAATGCAAAATGTTGCATGACCATTTGCAAGTGAATGGCAATTGTAGGTGTCATTGCCACCATGTCCTTTAATTTCGTCAGATTCCTGTTCTTCATATTGTCGGGGACCATAGTCTCTTTCTCCATAGGAATGTGCATACCTTTCATGTCTAGAGCTTCCCTTACCAAACTGATAGTCAACCTGAAACGCTTCAGTTCATTGCCCCTTGTGAGAGATGGCTCCCTTTTTGTCTTTGCTCGGAGTGAGGGTGCTAATCAAATAAGAGCACCTTAGAAAATCGTGCTTTGGCAATTGGAATTTGAAGTAATCGTAGAGTCCCGCCTTCTTCCATATAGGTTTCAGTCCTTCATTATTATGCAGTCTCTCAAATTCCCTGGTGAAAAAGTGATATCTGCCCCAGCGCCCATTGAATTCTATCTCGGCCTCCCACATGTAAGTGCCTTCACCTAGGGGTCCTGCCACATCACTGAACCAATGTGAGTTTTTGCTGACCGGCATTGTGTGCCCCTGTGGAGGATTCTGAACCGGTATGGCGTGTAATGCCCTCAATGCCACTGGTCGTTCCTTCAATTCCTCCTCAACCGGAAGATTTTCAATGTCCACGACTTGGGGGCTGGTGCCTGCCTGGGAGCTAGTTCCTGCCGTATCTGCCATGTTACTTCTTGCCTCCTGATTCTGTGAGAATATAGAAACATGTGTTAACATTGTAAAGGACAAGATAGAACCGTTTTTGTCCCCATTACAACATTAACATGAGGTTCGGGAGAGATTAGGGGATTATTAAGTGCTCGATGCTTGTGTGTGTAGTTAGGGATTGGGTAGACCCAGGAGCTAGGTGGAATGATGTAGTGTGAGAGTGACGTAGTTAGTAGGTGGGCATGGATTTACAATTGGGGTCCGGGGGTTTATTACAAGTTTTAGGTTGCCAATTGCAATGGATGGGTTTTGATCTTGACTTTGTGGAGACTCTGAAGAGTTTGTTAGGAGTATCGGCTTGGAAATGAGGCTTTTTCGGGGCCCATTTACGAGTGATTCTACTTGTGCGCATGGAAGAATATGTGTCCGTGCGTGATGTGTAAGACTGGGCATCAGATGTTCGAGTGAGTGAAACATGTTGTAGAGGGTGTGGTCTTGGTGTAGCTATTTGAGCCCGCAAGCAAGCCTTAGGCACCCAGATTTGTCGTGATTGTGGGCTGGCCTTCATCGACTTCTTGGGTATCCAAATTGACTTTACTTTCGTAGAAGAATTTATGAAAGACTTCTTATTAGTGTCATGTTGTTGACTACTAATAAGAGGTTTTGGCCGTGGGATTGGCCTGGTCGCAACAGGGTGTTCGCCTTTCCGCATCAATACTTGTTTCAACGGCTAAAACAATCTGCTTTGCTCCTTTTTTTGGCCTCCAGTATAGGTAGTGCTCTGCTTCCTCTGTATTTGATCTGCCGTTGGTTGCTGCATCCTTCTCGCCTTTGGAAAAGAAGGGAGTGCCGTCGTATCCTTGACTTCGTTGTTGAAACAATCCTCTTTGTGCATCATACAATTTTGGACAAGAATAGCATTGTCAACTTCATGTGTGCCCCTGGAAGGACCAGGAGTTCGTGCCTTACCTAATTCCTTGAGTGCCTCATTTTCCAATTCAACTGTAATTCGACTATGATTTACCCATACCTGAAGAAGTCCACTCCTTAGGTTTAGGTTGACTCCATGATCATAGATCCAGTCCTGACCCAAGACAAGAGGCTCAGTGAGGTCCTCATCTTGACACACTAGTACTTTGACTGTCATTACTTCGTCTTGGATGTAGAGGGGAAGTTCCACCTCGCCCATGCAAGGGGTTTCCACACCTCCCAATCCTATGAGATATGCTTCTATAGGATTGACAGTTAATTTCAACTCTTGACAGTAAGACAATTTAACAGCACTAGTGGCTGCACCTGAGTCAATCAAGGCTCTTACAATCCTTGCACCCTTTCCTTGTCCTATATCTAAGGTTATAAAAGGACGTCGATCAATTATCCTATGGAAGTTGATATCTAAAACTTCACACATAGCCACGTGATATCCTTGATCTGCATATGCATCTGGTCTAGGTTGCTCTCTGCCTTGTCTTCTTAATTTCATTCTCCGTATGCGCTCTAAAGCTTCTGCTTGAGCTTCTTCTCGAATTCACTTTTCTTCTTCTTTGCGTTTCTTAGCAGTATTGAGTCGACTTAGCATTTCCTCTGTGAGAGGTTCCTGATATAACTTGACCCTGCATCCGCTTATGTAGCTTGGGAGAACATCGCCTTCTAATGTGGCTAGTTGCACTGCTCCACTTGTTAAGATTCTATTAATGATCATGGGTCCGTAGCCTCTCTTCTCTAGTTTCCTCGCATGTTGTTTCAACGTGTATACTAGTACTAGGTCGCCTGCCTTCAAACCTTTATCCTTAACGTGGGCATCAAAGTATGCCTTCTATCGTTTCTTAGCTGCATATATTTCTGCAACCGCCCTCAGTCTTGTTTCTCCTAATCGTTCAAGGTCAAAAAGTCTAGAGGAGAGTTCATGACCCATCCATTCATGCTCTTGTGCTACTTTCAATGTAGGTATTAAGAAGTCCAATGGTAGCACTGCATTTTGGCCGAATACCATCTAAAAGGGGGTGGCTTGGAGTACCGTTTTGTAGGCGACTCGGTATGCCCAAACAGCATGGTGTAGCTGTTTGTCCCAATCAGAGCGTTTATTGTTCACTAATTTCGTCAGTACATTGCATAGGATCTTATTGGTGCTCTCAGCCTGGCCATTAGCTTGAGGGTGATAGGGGGCAGACTTCTTATGTACTACCAAGAATTCTTGGAGCAGATTTTCAATAACTTCATTCAAGAAGTGAGTGCCTCTGTCACTGACTAGCTCTATAGGTAACCCATATCTGGTGAACACATTCTCAAATAAAAACTTAGCTGCTGTTTGAGCATCGTTCTTCGTTGTGGCTTTTACCTCTACCCACTTGGTTAGATAATCCGTGGCCACAATGATATATTCAGCATGTGAACCCTTGGCTGGGGGATTAATAGGACCTACAAAGTCTATTCCCCACTTAGAGAATGCACGTCCACCCACCATAGGTTTCAGTGGCATCTCATCTTTGCGTATAGGATACTGAGTTCTCTGACAAACATCGCACCGTTTCACATAGGTATGTGCATCCATGTGAAGGGTCGGCCACCAGAAGCCTGCAAATAGGATCGCTTTAATCACTCGGTCTGGTCCAAAATGTCCTCCTGCTACACCTTGATGAGCAGTTTCCAAGATCTTGAGATATTCACTCTCATGGACGCATAGTCTGAGGTAACCATCTTTGCCACATTTGTATAGATTATCACCAATGAGTGAGTAATCCAGGGCTTCTTGTTCTAAACTCCTTTTCCTAGCCAGAGTCATGTCTGAAGGGAATGTTTTCGTCCTCAGGAAGGATACTAGTGGTTCACTCCAATCTGGCACTATGGACACTTGATAAAGAGTGGCATGTTCCACAGGTGGTTTAGTGCAGCAGATTGGGCATTCCTTGCACAACTTTTGGACATCAGCTTCCATTGTCGGCCAATGCACTCCGAGTCTCCTTAGTGTCTGTAGGGTTTTTTGCTTTGAGTAGTGTTGCTCTAATGCACCTACATGTGCTAATTGCAACCATTTAGCGTACTCATCCTCTTCCACACAACAAGCCAAGATCCCTTGATCTGTGTGCTTTTACATACTTCCTGCCATGATGTGATACTTTTGGGCTTTTACTACCTCTTTATCCTATGTGTTTATTACTGGGTGGTTAGGCCCGTATGTCAATACTGGCACTAATGGCTTAGCCCACTGCGGCACCACTTCCAAATTAAACAAGTAAGCATCAGGAAGGTCATCCGACACTCCTTGTGGGGCTTCTCCAGATGTGAGCCTAGAGAGATGGTCTGCTCTCAAGTGAGTCTTCCCTTTTCTTACCACAACCTCAAAATCGTATTCCATTAGCAAGAGAAACCATCTCACCAATCTTCCTGTATTGCATGGCTTGTTTACGAGATATAGCAGTGCCTGATGGTCAGTAAAAAATTTAAACTTATTTTCAAGCAAATAATGTCTAAACTTTTTAACTGCATATACCATGCCTAATCCTTCTCTCTCCGTAGTGGTATAATTTCGTTCAGCTGCATTCAATTGTCTACTAGCATAGGCAATTGGAAGATCCATATTACCTTCACCGGTAGGCTGCGCGAGTACACACCCAATAGCATAATTGGATGCATCAACATGAACATGGAAAGGCTTATTCCAATTTGGTGTGGTCAAGATTGGTGCTGAACATAATCATCGTTTAAGCTCATTGAAGGAATGTTCACATTCATCAGTCCACTCAAAGTTAGTCAAAAGTCCATACAGAGGCTTTGCTATGATGGCATACATGTGTATAAACCGTCGGTAATAACCACAATGCCCCATGAAAGCTTGTACTTCCTTGACATTCTTTGGCCTAGGTAGCTCCGCTATGGCTCTCACTTTCTCTTCATCAGGGGATATGCCATTCTTTGACACTATGTGTCCTAGAATCTTGCCTTGCCTGACCATAAAAACGCACTTTTCTGGGTTCAGGCAGACTTGATATTCTCTACATTTGTCAAAGATTTGTTTGAGTTCAGGAATATGGGTTTGTCTAATGTTGGAATAAGCACAAAGATCATCAACATAGACTTCTAAGTTCTTCCTCAAGAACTCTTTAAATACATGGCACATTAGTCTCTGGAAGGTAGCGGGTGCATTGGTAAGCCCAATGGCACTACTCTAAAGGCAAAAATGCCCCATTCAGTGGCAAAAGCCGTCTTATGCTGATCTTCTGGAGCTATGGCTACTTGATTGTAGCCCGAAAATCCATCAAGGAAGCTGTACACTTCCTTGCCTGCTACTCTTTCTAAGAGATGTTTTGTGATAGGAAGCGGATAGTTATCTCGAATTGTGGCTGCATTGACCTTCTTTAAGTTAATGCATACACGCAGCTTTCCATTTTTCTTGGGCACCACTATGATGGGGGATACCCACTCAGTGTGTTCAATTTCATAGATGAATCCAGCTTCAACCAGTCTATCTATCTCCTCTTTGATCTTAGCAGCATAATTATCATTGTATGTGTATGGCTTTTGCTTGGAAGGTTTGGCCTCTGAGGTCATGGGGATAGTGTGTGAGCATATGTCTGGATCAACACCCTTCAAATCCTTGTAACTCCAAGCGAATACATCTCTGTATTCTCTTAGCAAGGCTATCAATTCGTGCTCTTCGTCTTCCGTTAGGTCATGGCCTATGTACGTGCATCTCTCTTCTCCTTCTTCCACGGCTACCACTATTTTCTTGGTGGTTTCTTTGTTATCATAGGCCTCCCCTAATTGCACCTCTCGTTTAGGCATTCTGATCATGACTCTCCTGTCATCTATCTCATACTTCTTAAATTTTTTCGGGACCTCAAACAAAGATTCTTCCTCTTCTGGTGTGACTTCTTTCTTCTTTCTTTTCTTTCCTTCTTCCTTCAGGGTCATATGTGTGGCTAGCCTTACATCATTTGTAAGCTCTCCATACCTCTGGGGTTGAAATTCTACTTCATGGAAGTATTCTTCATCTGATGCAAAAGATGGGTCCATGATGATTGACTCTAGATCGGAGTCACTTGCATCCTCAAATGCATCAGGGCTAGGTTCACACTCTTCTAACACTGCCTCTCCCATGATCGGCTCTATGGAGAAGACTGAAATGTCATAGCCATCTTCATCACAGTGAGGTGTCCATTGTTCTTCATTGATGGCTACATCCATTGTTGCTAGGATTTCTGCCCAGTCGTGGGGTTCAAATTCTTCGTCATGAAAGACTACAGGTGCATAGGCTGGGTCTTGAATTGATCTATGTGTTTCTTTTGCACCTACCTCTCTGGCTTTTTCTCTCTTCTCTTCTTCTACTGCTACTTTGCACATCCATAAGTGGGTGTCTTCATGCATCCATAAGGAACCTGATCCTATGGAATGCACCGATTCCGTATCATCTTTGGCTCTATGGATGGGGTTCCATTGGATGGGGGGTACATCTCTATGAGAGTAATCTTTGAGATTGACTTTGGTCGTAACACCTAAATGTTGCAAGTACAAGGAATTGGTTCCCCAATCCTGTACTACTTGCAATTGTCGCATGAATGGTCTTCCCAAAATCATCTCATAGGCATGATTTTTGCTGAAGTCACATATAGCAAATGTGTGCTCAAACTCTACACCACAAGTAGTGAGAGTTATTCCTTCAAGTAGTCCTAAAGGCCTCTCTATGTGACCATCAGCATCTGCAATTTCATCCTCGTGGGCCTAAGTGCTGGCATGCCCCAACGCTTCCATAGGGAAGTGGTAGCAATTGCAACTCCTGCACCAGAGTCGAGAATTGCCTTGGTTGTGTACCCCTGATGGGTAATGGGAAGATAGGTGTTTCCTTCTTCACCTTCACTCATATCTCCTATCTTGTCCAAAGGTATCTCTGGCACTGTTCTATGGGATCCTACCTAGGAACGAGGTTTTGCTATCTCTGGTACTTGTTTGACTACATGTTTCCATAGCTCTGGCCTTACTTTGAGTAGCTCTTCAAGTGAGGTTGCACTGCACTTTGGTGTTTTTCACTACCTCTGTGTTCCTGGGTATGACTGAGTCTTCGTTTCTTACCATGACTGTGGGTGCTCTCATACAAGTTGACATAGCTTCCCATGGGCCTGTGAAGTGGGGTAATTCTTGCAGGGAGTTAGACTCAAAGTCTAATCTTTCCTGAGATTGGGTGCTCTCTTGCTCCTCATAAATGGATGGGATGTCTTGTGGGAATCGGTCGTGTGCATCATCCACAAGTTCAATGGGAGGAGGGACTTCACTTTCTTTAGCCCATTTGTCTTCTTGAATCTCTCGTAGGAATTCTGGTGTGAACCGATTCATAGAAGATGATGTGTCTGGCTCTGTAGAGTTAGGCACATAGGCTTCCTGGGCAGGAAGACCTGCCCCTTCACTTGCCTTGTCCTTGTGTTGAGAGGCGGGTTCCTTTTCTGATTGTGCAATTAGCTTCTCTATTCTTTCTAACAGTCCATCAAAGTGCAACTGTGTCTTCGCTGAACTAGAGATGTTAAATAGGCGACTGGCTTCAAACATGGTTTGAGCCAATTCCACCATCTTAGCACAAATTTTGATTCGTTCTAGCTCTAGTTCTGCTCTAGGGTAACACTTTTCATGATCAGTTACGTTTGGCCCTTCTTGGATTCTGGCCTGATATGCTTTAAGCATCATGTTTAGGTCCTCGGGAGTGGGATCTGCTAGGACTGATCCTACTCTAGGGGGAGGTGGGATTAGGTGAGGCGGGTTGGAAGGTGGCGGGTCGGATGGAGTTGGGAATGGTGGAGGTGGGGGAGGGAGTTTGAGATGTGAGTTCGGTTATCCTGGCTCTTGTTTCTCTTAGGCTTTCCTCAAGTTCACTCATTTTCTTTGCCCATTGTCTTTTCATTCTTTCACGACTATCTCTCCAAGATCTAGTCCTCTTCTTTGTCATGCTCTCCATTTCACTAACATCGGGACTCTTTTCCTGGCCTACGCTTTGGTTCTGTTGCAAGGCTTGGGCCCTAGTGATCACTTGCACTGGTGTAGTGGACGTCACACTTCCTGTGGAGTCTACAACTAACCCTACGACATTAATAGGAGTGATTTTCGGCATATTATTAGGATTCTTTGGGTAGTCTTGTAAAAGGTGCTCCTTTCCACAATCTTGGCAAAATCCTTGAATTGTCACTGACTGGGGTTGTGTAGGTGGAGGTAAGGGGCAATCACGAATGAGGTGATCACCCTGACATCTGTAGCATGGTCCTCTAGGAAATGGGGGTCTTACTTGCCTAGGTTGAGGTCTAGAGTTGGGGTTTGCGTACATGACATTTGTATACTCGGGCTCCCAATTAGGTTCACTCGGTTCCTCATTGTAGTAGGACTCACCATGTTCAGGAGACTGCATGTAGTAAGCATGGGGACTATCAACATGCGTAGAATCAAAGCTATGGTCACTGGGATCACTTTCTGAGATTAATGGGGTTACTGGGACTATAGCTCTATTCAAGTTTTCTTCTGCAGTAGCATACTTTACTGGAATCACATTAGTAGGAGCAGGTGGTTGCTGTGTGGTCTGATATTGCGGTTGGTAATTTTGCTGAGGCCTAGTATACTGTTGGGGTGGGTATTGACTCTGGTATCTGCCTTGCTGGTATGGTTGTGGGTACGTCTGTCTAACTGCTTGCTTATTGTAGGGACAATCTTGCGCAGTGTGATTGGTGTATCTTCGTTCTATGGTGCAGTACTGGCTACTAGGATTTACTTGGGGTTGAGTCATAATGGGACATACATTTGCCATATGGTCACCTCCACAAGTATAGCATCTTTTCATTGGGGCAAATCTTGGGATCTGTTTGCTAGTGACACCTAATTTCTGAGCTACTTTCTCTGCAAGTTCCTCAATCAATGTGGATTGCGAGGAAGAGAGGCTAGAGGCACTATCTGAGTCTTTGTAGATTTTGGAAAGCTCTAGTTCTTCCCCTAGGTTATCCTCGATGTCAATGCACATGCGTACACACTCTTCTATGGTCCTAGGGTCCTTCAAGTACACATATGATCTCAATTTGGTACTTAGCAATCCATCCAAGAATAAAGCCACTTGCTTAGCTGGCGTGGGCAATTTACAGTTTTCCGGTGAGCATGTGATACTTCCTGGTGAATCCTCATTCCGGACACCACTGTTCGGAGTAAGTTTGCCTGCGTTTGATACCAAAGAGGAGGATAGGCTATTTGAATTAGAGATCCGTAAGAGGTTGAACGATATTTTCAGACCGGAAGGTGAGCAGTCTAACCATACAGACTCCCAAGGACCAGAAACACCTCCTCAGAACTCAGGAGACAACAACAGTAGCGCTACTAGCACCATGAGTAATCAACAACAATAGCAACAACAACAGAAGCAACAACAACAACCACTTCCACTTCGATCGGTCCCAACAGGGGTAACATATACCAAGTTCGGTGGATTTCCAGGGGACGATCCTGATGCTCATGTACGCACCTTTGAAATAAGTTATGTAGTGCTAAACCATCCACCCGATCCGGCATACAAGGCCATCATATTTCAGTCAACATTAGTCAATGAAGCAGCTCGATGGTTAACAGAGTATGATATCAACCATTTTGGCACCTATGAGGCGGTAAGGAATGCGTTTTTACAGAGGTTCCAGTTGAAGAAGAACCCTGTCGAAATCTTCGATTACTTGCAGAACAATAGGCAGAAGTTGCACCAGACTGTGCACAAATATGCCACATTATTTAGAACTCATTTGAGACAACTGCCGCCGACACATGCTAATTTACCAGATGATGTGATAACTCAATGGTTTATTTATGGGTTAACCCCACAATTAAGACAAATTATGATCATCCGTTGTGTGGGAGCTATGACACTGGATGCGGTTATTGCGATGGCCCTGCAACTTGAGCATAAGATGGGAGGATTTACTGAGGATTTGGAGTGGCTGAAAGCCAGTAAAAACGTTGCAGAGGATCCAGCTAAACAGATGTACTACACTAAGTGCAAAAATTCTGGGCATACGAGTGCTACCTGTGCCCTTAATCAGATGTATTGTGCTATCTGCAATAGCACCGGACATTCCACCGAAAATTGTGTGTATAACGCCAAAGTGCAGGGACAAGTAGTTGTAAATGCCATCATACAGGAACCAGTGTAGCCAGCCACCCATTATGTGCCACCGTAGATGCGAAACAATCAGCCACAAGGATACAGGAATTATCGGGGACAGTGGAATACCAACTTCAATGCAAATCGCTGGCGGACAGGCACATCACAGGAAGGTACTTCCTTACCACCACCTCGATGTCATTTTTGCGGTGAACTTGGGCACATCCGAAGATTCTACAAGGATGCAGCCGAATATGATCAAAGGAAGAAAGAGCGTCAAAACCCGATGACCAACATGGTCTATATTTCACCAGTGGAAACTCAAGCAGCAGTGGTCCAGACACGATCTGGTAAGCAGTTGCAACCAACAACGGAAGTGTTTGAACCTGGCATCCGTGAACAACAGAGAATGTATAACAAAGCTAGTCAATGGACCACCAAAGAGTCTACGGTGTTCCCTGATCCAGTTCCGGTGACACAAGTTCCCCTGCCAAAGGTGGGAGCGCATGAACAAGATTGTACCTCAGTAATAGGAGAATCATCATCAGAATCGGGGAAGAGTACAATTCTAGCAGATCAGGTATGGGATATTCTCTCTAAGGCCTTCATTACACTTCCCTTGGGACAACTACTCGCTTTAGTGCCAGGAGTTAGGCAGCAGTTTCAACAACAGGTAAGTCCCGGATCTCCCAGTACCCCGGCGACTGCAGCAATACAACTGGAAGCTGATTCTACGGTGGATCATTCTGTCCCTTTAATCACTGTCTGGCATAAAAATCACAAGATTACGCAAGTGTTAATCGATGGTGGTTCCAGTGTGAACATAGCAACTGCGGCTCTTTGCAAGAAGTTAGGGTGGACCCAAATTGAACCTGTTCAATTCTTTGTCAGAATGGCAGATCAATCCTGAGTTCATCCAATGGGACTCGTAAGGAATATCCCAATCACTTTGTAGGGTACCACGTTTAAAATGACTTTTGTAGTCTTAGAATTACCAGAATCTAGCCTCGATTACAATCTTCTTTTTGGTCGACCATGGTTGAAACAGGCTAAAGTTATACAAGATTGGTCAGCGCAGGAACTGACTTTTAGGGTTAACCACCGTAAATATCTTGTCAAACTGGATGCCATTCAGCCCTGTGAACTTCATGCCAGACCATATGTAGCAGAGCCGGTCCACATGATGGATGGCTTATGTGATGATGAAGAGGAAGCGTTTCTGAAGAACAATGAAGATCTGATTTCCTTAGGTACTGTAGATCTGCAATCTGTCGTAGACACCTGGAGTCCGGCAGCATGTACAGTTGTTCCCGTGACCGGAGAAGCGGATACAGATGATACTGTTGCTATGGATGAAGCCCCTCTGCAACACCTTTTACAGACAGCCGACGATCCGGGGAAACCTCGTCAATTCTATGTCCCGGAAGACCAGTTAGTAACCTATAATTTGGGTGATGAAAGCAACCCGCGTCCCGTTAAGATTAAGGCAGGATTGTCCGAGGCATTTCAAGACGATTTGATCCGACTCTTGCGTGAGTTTTCTAATGTTTTTGCGTGGGACTATCGTGATATGAAAGGTCTGGATCCACGGATCTATCAGCATCGGGTTGTGCTGAAGCCAGAAGTGAAGCCAATTAAACAGTCCAGTTACCAAATGAACCCCAATTATGCAGCACAGGTTAAAGCAGAACTCGATCGATTATTAAAGGTTGGATTCATTGTCCCAATCGAACACGCTGAATGGATCTCTCCAATCGTGATTGTCCCAAAGAAAAACAAGCAGCTTCGAATCTGTGTGAATTACCGGAAATTGAATGCAGCTACGGTACCTGGTCCATTTCCTCTCCCCTTTCTCGACACAATGTTAGACAAAGTGGCTCGACATGAGATGTACTCCTTTTTGGACGGTTACAGTGGTTATAACCAGGTCCGAATGGCTGAGCAAGATATACCGAAAACAGCCTTTATTACGAGTTGGGGTGTGTATGCTTGTACAGTCATGTGGTTTGGTTTAAGGAATGCTCCAAGCACATTTTAGCGGTGTATGCAGGAAATCTTTTCACCTTACCTCACTTCTTTTATGCAAGTATACTTAGATGATTTTTCCTTATTCGACAAGATTGTGGCACACCTGTATCATTTACGGTGTTGTTTTGAGAAATGCCAAGAATACCGACTCTGCTTGAACCCGACTAAATCTGTCTTTGCGATTTCATGTGGTAAACTCCTTGGCCATATTATTTCTACACAAGGCATACAAGTTGATCCAGATAAAGTTGCAGCTGTGTTGGAAGCACCTGTGCCTACCACGCCGAAAGCAGTGATGCGCTTCTTGGGTCAAATCCGGTGGCATGGTTGACATTTACGATGGTTAGCTCATCTCGCCACACCACTTAATCAACTCATGACAAGCACTCCATGACAGTTCGAATGGACCCCAGAATGTCAAACTGCATTCGATCGTCTAAAAGGATTATTGACGCAGGCTCCAATTCTGCAACCTCCTGATTGGGAATGCCCATTTCATGTTTTTGTAGATGCATCGGATATAGCCATTGGAAGTGTTTTAATGCAGCAATCTGATAAGTGGTTTTGGCCTGTCTATTACGCAAGTCGTCACCTCACTCCTGCTGAAAGGAATTATTCAGTGACTGAAAGAGAATGTCTCGGTTTAGTGTATTCTGTAAAGAAATTCCGGCATTATTTGTTAGGCCGAAAATGCACCTTTCATGTAGATCATGCTGCGCTAGTGTATCTGGTCCGATAGCAGCATTTAGGTGGTCGCTTAGCACGTTGGGTTCTATTGTTACAAGAGTTCGATTATGAAGTGATTCATCGACCCTGCACTACACATGCATTAGCAGATTTCCTCTCTTGATTGGATTCCGGTGAAGCTCCGGTGGGCGTTGATGACACCACACCAGCAATTTACATTACTGAACCGACTAGTGACGAATCTGTAGAACCTCCTGTGACACCTACCTACTATGATCAGTTATTAACTGTTAGCAGTAGTAAGGCATTGAAGGACTAACAAGACAAGGAAGCCAACGAAGGGAGTCAGAGCGAAGAGAAGATACAAGCAGACAGAGTAGTCAAAGAAGATCGGGCAAGTAGGCCATTATTTTTTTCAGGAAGCTAAAGCATATCAAAGAGGTGGACACATAAGGAGAAGGAGCAAGTAGGAAGCTCGAAGATGTGTATTTCAAATCGTTAGAGGAAATCCCTACAAGAATAGTGATTTTCATCACTAAAAGCCATTGTAAATACCATTTCATATTTTTGTAGCTCCATTTTGTGCAAGCCAAGGAGTCCTTGAGCTTGAGGAGCATTAGAAGTAGCTACCTACCAGTTTTCATAATTTTTAGACTCCATTTGAGCCTTCAAATGGGGCCTAGAACCTAATTTTTAACTAGGCCGGACACTAGGTCTGGACACGGCCAAAACCTAGTCAAAAACTATAAATAGAGCTAGAGAGCTCATTTTTGAGGTTAGCTTGTAATAGAATTGAACTTGTATGAGCATTTTGGAATTAATCTAAACGATCTCCATTATCTTCCTCTTTGTTCTTGCCGTGTGTGCGCGTGTGTGTATGTGTGTGCATGTTTGCATGCTTCTCACTCACGCACTTGTGCCTTCACTTGCTCGAGGTCATCATACCATCCTCACGTCTTCCCGGATTGACATTAAAGGAGGTGCTACTCATCACTGAGCTACACCAAATTTTGGCGCCGTTGCCGGGGATCGAGCTTTGAGGACGAGCGGGTGATGGTAAGACGTAGAATTGAGACGTTGGCGTTGTAGGTAATTTCTTTACTTTTCTTATTTTTTTTCTTTCTTACCTCACCATCATCATCACCATCATCATCGTCACCATATCCGATCTCCATCTCCATCATCGCGAAAAATTTCAGTTTTTTGATCATATCACCTTCTCCCTTCCATTTCCTTCATTACACGTGAGAGAGAGCGAGAGAGCGAATTGTGTGCATTGTTTTTCTGTCTGTTTTGTGAGTGACCTTGCAGGTACAGCTGTATCATCCCCTCCAGCACGCTGCGCAGGTACGGACAAGCTCGAAACTGTCTCTGTGTCGCAGACCTCTGTCGATCGCGATCGACAGAAAAATCGCTCATTTGGTAAAACAAAGCACACCACAATGACATGCACAAGGAGCACATTCCAAATCACTAGAAAAAACTAAAAAATTCCGTGTTTTTCTGTCAGTCGCGATTGACACCGTTGATCGCGACCGACAGAGACGACCAACTGACCCTGTCAATCGTGATTGACACCATCGATCGCGATCGACAGCCACGACCGACACCCCTGTCAGTCACGATTGACACCGTCGATCGCGATTGACTGAATTTTGATGATTGACTGAATTTCTCGCGTTGCCACGTGTCCATCGCGACGGACACATCCCCGATTGATTGAAATCACGGCGAAAATCCCAGAAAAAGTGTCGATCGTGATTGACACATCAATCGCGATTGACAGGACCCACGACCGACTCTGTCGATCGCGATTGACACTGTCAATCGCGACTGACGTGTCGATCGCGACCGACAGGCCCGATGGACACCTTTGTCAATCGCGATTGACAGACCTGTAGATCGCGATTGACAGACCTGTCGATCGCGATTGACAGACCTGTCGATCGCGATTGACAGGCTTTTTCGGCCAAATTTCTAGGGTTTTTAATACCAAGTTTTGGGGCATACTTATCAACCAATTAGTGATTCTTGAGGTCCCTACAAGTGTGTTTTGAGAAAAATCCTGGGATTTGTGAGCCTGTTTGAACCCTGTTTTAACCCCAAAACCCTGAATTGTCATAACTTCCTCATACGAAATCTGTTTGCGGTGATTCTTGTCTTGTTGGAAAGCTCGTGGGGAGTACAACTAAAACTTCCACTGGTTACGGTAAAATTAATATCAGGATTATTAGGTAGGGTATTTTTGAAGTTGACCATACCCCAGGGTAGGAAAACTGAAGGATCCTTGGGACTATTTTCCATAAAGGCAAAGGGAAATTTGGTCTGTGAATTACATGCATGAAAGTGACATGTCTGTCATTTGAATTGAAGTCTTGAACTAACTTTGGGACTTTTACAAGTCCACTGAGAGCACTTGAGGGCATCCAAAGCAAGGGTGATTTGCAAGCTTGAGAACCAGGTTCTTGAGCACCAAAGGGCCAGGGATCAACAAGCGAGGTTGGAATACTCTCAACTCCCTCTGTCAATTCCTAGCTTAGGCTAAGTACGAATAGTGCTAGAAGTAAGTCAGGGCGACGATAGGCATTTATCAAGTTGAAGACTACCTAAACACTCAAGTTCAAGCTAACAACATAATCTTTGTACGGTTGGTAACTTTAAAGGAAAAGACTTAATGTGGAACGATCAACTTCAAGTGCGGAAATTGACTCAAGTATTCATGACGACGTGGTATCAGACAAGATCCTAAACACGATAATCGACTAAATTGAATCAAGTGACTGATACAAAAGAACTTAGCAACGAGGTTGTACCTTGGGTAAAAATTGGGATTGCTCAGCTAAGCATATGAACCTAAGATCAGGACGACACCTAGGAAGAGATAGACAGAGCCTTAGATCTTCAGAGGCTAGTGTCAATCATACTGCTAGGTCTTGGGCCCAGCAGTTGAGCCATTATTCGCACTACCCTAGCTCTGAAACTAGTGAGTCAGAGATGTCCCACGGTATGGAAAGACCTACAGGAAGTTCAGGTGTGTCATATTTGCATAGGGTGGAAGGCCCCTACAAGACGCAGCTGGAATACCTTAGGACCAACCGATTAGGTGCTAGCATATATGAGGATGGCCTAGGAAGATCAGTGGTCCAGATTAAAAACCCTGACCAATCCATTGGACTGGAACATCCAGCAGTCAAGTTTGAAAACGGAGCATACTTGGACAAAGAAGGAACTATATATGTAGTCACTAGTCACCCAGAAAGGACTGATGAATTCGGGAATGTGATCCCTGAGACGGACATAGGTGACCTAGAGCAAGGAAACATGGGTGTAGAACCTAGAACCCCCCGAGGCAAATCTGTTCTCACTAGGATTATCACACCGGAGTGGATTCCCCAAGACAATAAGAGCATAGACCTACTCCTGAACCGAGAGACTGATGAAGCCTTTTGGAGGTATAGATCTGATCAGCCGAATGAGGTAGGAACAATCATGATATATGAGTTCAAAGATCCTAATAACTCAGGCAGAGTGACCTACTTAGATCATGCTTCAGAGAGGATCTTTGTGGTTACAAAAAACGATAGGCATGCTTACACTTGGAAAGGTGAACTTATTTTCCCCCAACCAAGATCTAATGTGTCCTATGGCCACCCCGGAGCTGGGACATCCCAAGCTCATGGAGCTCAAAGAGACAGACAGAGAGAGAGACCTGAGGTGAGCTTTGCCAACCCAGTGGGGAGAGAAAGAACGAGAACGGAAACAAATAGAGCGGAACCTGAGGGACTTAGAGCCCCAAGGAACCAAAGGAATGCTGATGATTTCCCTCTGCCAAGGCCTAGGGAACACACCAGAACCTTGAGACCTACACAGCTGGTTAAGTCCATGAAGAACTACTTCGATGGTATAGGAGACCCATATGACCATGTGGCTGAGTTTAGGCAAGTCTTGAGAGCTGAACAAGTTGAGGACCTATTCACGCAGTATAATGCCTTTGGTCTAACCCTTAGGAACACAACCCTTACGTGGTTTCAACCATTGAATGAGAGACAGTTCAGGATCATAGACCAACTCTTAGAGGCTTTCATCACTGAATTCTCTAAAAGTGGCATAAGGCATAATACTTCCTCATTGATACATAGCTTCAAGTAGACCCCTCAAGAGACCGTGAGACTTGCAGTAAGAAGATTTAGGCAATACCTAGAGAGATGCCCTGTTCCAGAGTTACCCACACCAGCCAAACAGGTGGCATTATTCTTGGATGGATTGCTGAGTACCAAATTGAGGTCATATGTGTACTTGAAGGACCCTAGGACCATTGAAGAGTGCGTACGCATGTGCATCGACATAGAGGATAACTTAGGGGAAGAGTTAGAGCTTTCCAAAATCTATAAAGATTCAGATAGTGCCTCTAGCTTTTCTTCCACACAATCTACATCTATTGAGGAACTCGCAGAAAAGGTAGCTCAAAAACTAGGTGTCTCTAGCAAACAACTTCCAAGATTTGCCCCTGTGAAAAGATGTTATACTTGTGGAGGTGACCATATGGCGAATGTATGTCCCATTATGGCTCAACCCCAAGTAAATCCTAGTAGCTAGTATTGCACTATAGAACGGAGGTACACCAATCACACCGCGCAAGATTGCCCCTACAATAAGCAAGCAGTTAGGCAGACGTACCCACAACCATACCCTCAACAAGGAAGATACCAGAACCAGTACCCACTGCAACAGTATGGTAGGCCTCAACAAACCTACCAACCACAATACCACAACCAACAAAGGCCTCAGCCTGTGTTAGCACAACAACGCCCTGCCCAGCTAATGTAATTCCGGTAAAGTATGCAGCTGCAAAAGAGAATTTGAATAGAGCTATAGTGCTAGTAACACCATTGCTTTCAGAAAGTGATCCCAGTGACCATAGCTTTGATTCTACACATATTGATAGTCCCCAGGCTTACTACATGCAATCTCCTGAACATGGTGAGTCCTACTACAATGAGGAACCAAGTGAACCTAGTTGGGAGCCAGAGTACACAAATGTAATGTACACAAACCCTAACTCTAGACCCCAACCAAGGCAGGTAAGACCCCCATTCCCTAGAGGACCATGCTACATATGTCAGGGAGACCACCTCCTTCATGATTGCCCCTTACCTCCACCTACACAACCCCAGTCAATGACAATTCAAGGCTTTTGCCAAGATTGTGGAAAGGCGCATCTCTTACGAGATTGTCCAAAGAACCCCAATAATATGCCAAAAATTACCCCTATCAATGTTATTGGGTTAGTAGTAGACTCTACAGGAAGTGTGATGTCCACTGCACCAGTACAGGTAGTCACTAGAGCTCAGGCATTGCAGCAAAACCAAGGGGTAGGCCAAGAAAAGAGCTCAGATGTTAGTGAAACTGAGAGCATAACCAAGAAGAGAACTAGAGCCTGGAGATATAGTAGAGAAAGAATGAAGAGGCAATGGGCTAAGAAGATGAGTGAACTCGAGGAAAGCCTAAGGGAAACAAAAGCCAGGATAATTGAACTCACATCTCAAACTCCCTCTCACACTACGCCAACACCACCATTCCCATCAGCAACCGATCCAACACCTTCCAACCCACCTCACACAAACCCACCACCCCCTAGAGTAGGATCAGTCCTAGCAGATCCCACTCTCGAGGACCTTAACATGATGCTTAAGGCATATCATGCCAGAATCCAAGAAGGGCCAAATGTAGCCGATCATGAAAAGTGTTACCCTAGGGCAGAACTAGAGCTTGAACGAACCAAAATTTGCGCTAAGATGGTGGAATTGGCTCCCATGTTTGAAGCCAGTCGCCTCTTTAACATCTCTAGTTCAGCTAAGACGCAGTTGCATTTTGATGGACTGCTAGAAAGATTGGAGAGGCTAATTGCACAATCAGAAAAGGAACCCACCCCGCCAAATAAGGGCAAGGCAAGCGAAAGAGAAAGCCTACCTGCTTAGGAAGCCGATGTGCCTAACTCTACGGAGCCAGACACCTCTTCTTCTATGAATCAGTTCACTCCAGAATTCCTACGAGAGATTCAAGAAGACAAATGGGCTAAAGAAAGTGAAGTCCCTCCTCCCATTGAACTTGTGGATGATGCACATGATCAATTCCCACAAGATATTCCCTCCATTTATGGAGAGCAGGAGAGCACCCAGTCTCAAGAGAGATTAGACTTTGAGTCTAATTCTTTACATGAATTACCCCACTTCACAGGCCCATGGGAAGCTAAGTCCACTTGTATGAGAGCACCCACAGTCATGGTCAGAAACGAAGACTCAATAATACCTAGGAATACGGAAGTAGTAAAGAATACTAAAGTGCAGTGCAACCTCACTTTAGAAGAGCTACTCAAAGTAAGGCCAGAGCTATGGAAACATGTAGCCAAACAAGTACCAGAGATAGCAAAACCTCGTTCCCAGGTAGGTTCTCATAGAACAGTGCCAGAAATTCCTCTAGACAAGATAGGAGACGTGAGTGAGGGTGAAGAAGGAAACACCTATCTCCCCATCACCCATCAAGGATACACAACCAAGGCAATTCTGGACTCTGGTGCAGGAGTTGCAATTGCTACCACTTCCCCATGGAAGCGTTGGGGCAAGCCAGCACTCAGGCCAACAAGAATGAAATTGCAGATGGCCGATGGTCACATTGAGAGGCCTTTAGGACTATTAGAAGGAATAACTCTCACTACATGTGGTGTAGAGTTTGAGCACACATTTGCTATCTGTGATTTTAGCAAGAACCATGCCTATGAGATGATTTTGGGAAGACCATTCATGCGACAGTTGCAAGTAGTACAGGATTGGGGAACCAATTCCTTGTACTTGCAACACTTAGGTGTTACGACCAAAGTGAACCTCAAAGATTACTCTCATAGAGATGTCCCTCCTATCCAATGGAATCCCATCCATAGAGCCAAAGATGATATGGAGTCTGTGCATTCCATAGGATCAAGATCCTCATGGATGCATGAAGACATTCACTTATGGATGTGCAAAGTAGCAGTAGAAGAAGAGAAGAGAGAAAAAGTTAGAGAGGTTGGTGCGAAGGAAACTCATAGACCAATTCAAGACCCAGCCTATGCACCGGTAGTATTTCCGGATGAAGAATTTGAACCTCACGGCTGGGCAAAAATTTTAGCAACAATGGATGTAGCCATCAATGAAGAACAATGGACACCCCACTATGATGAGGATGGCTATGACATTTCAGTCTTCTCCATAGAGCCAATCATGGGAGAGGCAGTTTTAGAAGAGTGTGAACCTAGCCCTGATGCATTTGAGGATGCAAGTGACTCCGATCTAGAGTCCATCATTATGGACCCACCTTTTGCATCAGATGAAGAATACTTCTATGAAGTAGAATTTCAACCCCAGAGACACGAAGATCTTACTAATGATGTGAGGTTAACCACACAAGTGACCTCTAAGGATGAAGGAAAGAAAAGAAAGAAGAGAGAAGTCACACTAGAAGAGGAAGAATCTTTGTTTGAGGTCCCTGAAAACTTTAAAAAGTATGAGATAGACGACAGGAGAATCATGATAAGAATGCCTAAAAGAGAGGCACAATCAGGAGAGGCCTATGATAACAAAGAAACCACCAATAAAATAGTGGTAGCCCTAGAAGAAGGAGAGGAGAGATGCACTTACATAGGACATGACCTGATGGAAGAAGAAGAGCATGAATTGATAGCCTTGCTAAGAGAATACAGAGATGTATTCGCTTGGAGCTACAAGCATTTGAAGGGTGTTGACACAGACATATGCTCACACACTATCCCCATGACCTCAAAGGCCAAACCCTCTAAGCAAAAGCCATACACATACAATGATAATTATGCTACCAAGATCAAAGAAGAGATAGATCGTCTGGTAGAAGCTGGATTTATCTATGAAATTGAACACACCGAGTGGGTATCCCCCATTGTAGTTGTGCCCAAGAAGAATGGAAAGCTACGTGTGTGCATTAACTTGAAGAAGGTTAATGCAGCCACAATTCGAGATAACTATCCACTTCCAATTACCGAGCATCTATTTAAAAGGGTAGCAGGCAAGGAAGTCTACAACTTCCTTGATGGATTTTCGGGCTACAATCAGGTAGCCATTGCTCCGGAAGACCATCATAAGACAGCTTTTGCCACAGAATGGGGCATATTTGCCTTTCGAGTAATGCCATTTAGGCTTACTAATGCTCCTGCAACCTTCCAAAGATTGATGTGTCACGTGTTTAAAGAGTTCCTGAGGAAGAGTTTAGAGGTCTATGTTGATGATCTCTGCGCTCATTCCAACATTAGACAAACACATATACCTGAGCTCATGCAAATCTTTGATAAATGTAGAGAATATCAAGTCTACTTGAACCCAGAAAAGTGTGTTTTCATGGTCAGGCAAGGCAAGATTCTAGGACACATAGTGTCAAAGAACGGCATATCCACTGATGAAGAGAAAGTAAGAGCCATCGCAGAGCTACCTAGGCCAAAGAATGTCAAGGAAGTACAAGCTTTCATGGGGCATTGTGGTTATTATTGACGGTTTATACACATGTATGCCATCATAGCAAAGCCTCTGTACGGACTTTTGACCAACTTTGAGTGGAATGATGAATGTGAGAATTCGTTCAATGAGCTTAAACGACGATTATGTTCAGCACCAATCTTGACCACACCAGATTGGAATAAGCCTTTTCATGTTCATGTAGATGCATCCAATTATGCTATTGGGTGTGTACTCATACAACCTACGGGCGAAGGTAATATGGAACTTCCAATTGCCTATGCTAGTAGACAGTTGAATGCAGCTGAACAGAACTATACCACCACCGAACGAGAAGGATTAGGCATGGTATATGCAGTTAAAAAGTTTAGACACTATTTGCTTGCAAATAAGTTTAAATTTTTTACCGATCATCAGGCATTATTGTACATGGTAAACAAACCATGCAATACAGGTAGGTTAGTAAGATGGTTTCTCTTACTAATGGAATACGACTTTGAAGTAGTGGTGAGGAAAGGGAAAACTCACTTGAGAGCAGACCATCTCTCTAGGCTCACATCTGGAGAGGCCCCACAAGGAGTGTCAGATGACCTTCCTGATGCTTACTTGTTTAATTTGGAAGTTGTACCTCAGTGGGCTAAGCCAATAGCCCCAGTATTGACATACGGGCCTAACCACCCAATCATAAACACTCAAGATAGGGAGGTAGTAAAAGCCCAGAAGTACCATATCATGGCAGGAAGTATGTACAAGCATACAGATCAAGGGATCCTAGCTTGTTGTGTGGAAGAGGATGAGTACGCTAAATGGTTGCAATTGGCACATGTAGGTGCATTAGAGCAACACTACTCAAAGCAAAGAACCCTACAGACTCTAAGGAGACTCGGAGTGCATTGGCCGACTATGGAGGCTGATGTCCACAAGTTGTGCAAGGAATGCCCGATCTGTTGCACTAAACCACTTGTGGAGCATGCCACTCTTTATCAAGTGTCCATAGTGCCAGATTGGAGTGAACCATTAGTAGATTTCTTGAGGACGAGAACATTCCCTCAAGATATGACACTGGCCAGACAAAGAAGTCTAGAACAAGAAGCCCTAGATTACTCACTCATTGGTGATTATCTATACAAGCTTGGTAAAGATGGTTACCTGAGACTATGTGTCCATGAGAGCGAATATCTCAAGATCTTGGAAGCAGCTCACCAAGGTGTAGCAGGAGGACACTTTGGACCAGATCGGGTGATCAAGGCAATCCTATTTGCAGGATTATGGTGGTCGACCCTTCACATGGATGCACATAGCTATGTGAAGAGGTGTGATATTTGTCAGCGAACTCAGTATCCTATACGCAAAGATGAGATGCCACTGAAGCCTATGATGGGTGGACATGCATTCTCTAAATGGGGAATAGACTTTGTAGGTTCTATTAATCCCCCAGCTAAGGGTTCCCACGCTGAGTATATCATTGTTGCAACAGACTATCTAACCAAGTGGGTAGAAGTAAAAGCTACCATGAAGAATGATGCTCAAATGACAGCTAAGTTCTTATTTGAGAATGTGTTCACAAGATACGGGCTACCTATAGAACTAGTCAGTGATAGAGGGACTCACTTCTTGAATGAAGTTATTGAAAATCTGCTCCAAGAATTCTTGGTTATACACAAGAAGTCTGCCCCCTATCACCCACAAGCTAATGGGCAAGCCGAAAGCACAAATAAGATTCTGTGCAATGTATTGACCAAATTAGTGAATAATAAATGCTCTGATTGGGACAAACAGCTACACCATATTGTTTGGGCATACCGAGTTGCCTATAAAACGGTACTTCAAGCCACTCCCTTTCAGATGGTATTCGGTCAAAATGCAGTGCTACCATTGGACTTCTTGATACCTACACTGAAAGTAGCACAAGAGCATGAATGGACGGGTCATGAACTCTCTTCGAGGATTCTTGATCTGGAACGACTAGGTGAAACAAGACTAAGAGCGGTTGCGGGGATATATGCAGCTAAGAAACAACAAAAGGCATACTTTGATGCCCATGTTAAGGATAAAGGCTTGAAGGCCAGAGACTTAGTGTTGGTGTATACCCTAAAACAACATGCAAGAAAGCTCGAAAAGAGAGGTTATGGACCTATGATCATAAATAGGATCTCAACCAGGGGAGCAGTTCAACTCGCTACACTGGAAGGTGATGTTCTCCCTAGCTATATAAGCAGATGCAGAGTCAAGTTATATCAAGAACCCTTGACAAAGGAGATGCTAAATCGAGTTCGAGAAGGAAGAAGAAAAACGAGTTCGAGAAGAGGCACAGACGGAAGCATTGGATCGCATCCGAAGGATGAGGTTGCGAAGACTGGGTAGAGATCAGGCCAGGGTAGATGACTATGCGGACCCAGGTTATCATATGGCAATGTGTGAAGTCTCAGGAATAAGTTCTCATAGAATAATTGATAGACAACCTTTTGTAACCTTAGAGATAGGACAAGGAAAGGGTGCAAGGACTGTAAGAGCCTTGATTGACTCAGGTGCAGCCACTAGTGCTGTTAAATTTTCTTACTGTCGAAAGTTGAAATTAACTGTCAAACCTATAGAAGCATATCTCATAGGATTGGGAGGTGTGGAAACCCCTTGCATGGGCGAGGTGGAACTTCCCCTCTACATTCAAGACGAAGTAATGACAGTTAAAGTGCTAGTGTGTCAAGATGAGGACCTCACGGAGCCTCTTGTCTTGGGTCAAGACTGGATCTATGATCATGCAGTCAACCTAAACCTAAGAAGTGGACTCCTTTAGGTCTGGGTAAATAAGAATAAGGTTACAATTGAGTTAGAAAATGAAGCACTCAAGGAATTAGACAAAGCACACACTCCTGGTCCTTCCAGGGGTACACATGAAGATGACCATGTTATTCTTGTCCAAAACTGTGTGATGCAGAGGAATGATGATTTCAATCAAGAAGTCAGGGGCGCAACGGAACTCCCTTCTTTTCTAGAGACCAGAGGGATGCAGCAACCAAAGGCAGATCAAATACAGATGGAGCAGAATAATACCTATGTTGCAGGTCAAAAGAACGTGCGAAGCAGAATGTCTCAGCCATTGAAACAAGTGTGGGTGCGGAAAGGCGAACATCCTGTCGCGATCAAGCCAACCACACGGGCAAAACTTCTTATTAGTAATCAACAACACGACACTAATAAGAAGTCTTTCATAAATTCTTCTGCGAAAGTAAAGTCTATTTGGGTACCCAAGAAGTCGATGAAGGCCAGCCCACAATCACGACAAATTTGGGTGCCTAAGGCTTGCTTGCGGGCTCAAATAGCTACACAGAAACCACATCCCGTACAACATGGTCCACTCACCCTAACATCTGATACCCATTTCTATACACCATGCACGAACACATATTCACCCATGAGCACGAGTAGAATCACTTGTAAATGGGTCCCTAAAAAGCCTCATTTCCAAGCAGATGCTCTCACCAAGCCCTCTAGAGTCTCCACAAAATCAAGACCAACAGCCATTCTGTTTGTTTGGCAGCCCAAAACGTGTAATAAACCCCCCGACCCTCATTTGTAAATTCATATCCACTTACTAACTTCATCACTCATACACCACACCTTTCCATTTAGCTCTTAGGATTATCCATTCTCTAACTACACACACGGTTACCGAGCACGTGTTGACCTACTAACCTCTCACTAAAATCATGTTAATGTTTTAATGGGGACGCATGAACGCTTGGGTCCATTTGCAATGTTAACATTCATTTTTCTATTCTCACAGAACCGGTGACCAGTCTCTTCATCATGGCCGAGGCAGGAACTAGCTCCCAGGCAGGCACCAGCCCCCAAATCGTGGACATTGAGCGTCGTCCCATTGAAGAGGAATTGAAGGAACTCCCTGTGGCATTGAGGGCATTACACGCCATACCAATTCAGAATCCTCCACAGGGGCACACAATGCCGGTCAGCAAAAACTCACATTGGTTCAGTGATGTGGCCGGTTCTCTGGGTGAAGGCACTTACATGTGGGAGGCCGAGATAGAGTTCAACGGGAGATGGGGCAGATATCATTTTTTCACCAGGGAATTTGAGAGGCTTCAAAATGATGAAGGTCTGAAACCAATCTGGAAGAAGGCTGGACTATATGACTACTTCAAGGCTTAGTTACCCAAACCAGACTTTCTATGGTGTTCCTACTTAATTAGCACTCTGACCCCTAGTAAGGAGAAAAAGGGATATAGTACCTTCGTTCTACCATCACTTACTAGAGGTAATGAATTAAAGCGTTTCAAACTGACGAACAATTTGGTGAGGGAAGCGCTTGACATGAAAGGCATGCATATCCCCACCGAAAAAGAAACGATGGTCCCGCATAACATGAAGAACAGGAACCTGACTAAGCTCAAAGACATGGTGGCAATGACACCCACAATTGCCATTCACTTGCGAATGGTCATGCAACATTTCGCGTTCTCAGCTCAAGAGCGGTTCATAATGCCACCCAAGAAAATATGGTTCAGTCTATATTTAGCAGATGCCTTCAATTTGACAATCAACATGCCGCATTGGATTATCGACCAAATCCACTTGGCACATCAACGGTGGTATAAAAAGCAAAAGTCGGTACTGTATGGATGCTGTGCCCTCACCAAGACTGTGTATAGATGTTTGGCTTATGATGTGCCAGTTCAAAGGGCATTAATTTGGACCAGGGTACATGAATTTCAACGTAGATTATCAACCGCAGGGCCGCCATCAAAGAAAATGAGAGGCGCAGTTCAGATGCCCTGTGCACAAGCCCGCAGTGCGACACTGACACCAGAGACAACTCCATGACTTCCAAGGCGTGTACAACCCTTCACTATCAGATTACCAAGACACAACACTGATGGACCGAATCTGGTGTTTCCACCTGTACCAACCGACTTAGAGTTTCCTCACGGCTTCACATTAGAAGACCTAACTGATGAGGAGGTAGCCAGAATAATCGAGGCTTTTAACGCGGAAGTCGAGGCAGAGCAAGCTAGTGGGCAACAAACTGCTGTAGACCAACCCCATCCTAGACAACCAGACGTAGTTGAAGTGGATGAAGAAGAAGAAGAACAAGAGGAGGAACGAGGTGGACAAACAGAAGAAGAAGAGCAGGAATATGAACAAGAAGTTCTACAGGAACTTGAGGGTGCCCCAGCTTATACAAAGGAATTGAAAAAGCTGTCTGATACCATCAACAGAGTTCAAGAACAGCACAAACTGTCCCTGGCAGCAGGAAAAGCCCTCATGAACCAAATCCTTGAAGAGGAAGGTGTGGAAGAGGAAGGTGTGGATGCGCAATACCGAGCAACCATGGATATGATTTCTGATGCGTTGGGGGTACCTGAGACGGTGCATACAACTCTTGCACACTCGAGAAGATCGGAGCGACGATATGGCAGATGCCCCCCTCGATCAGGAAAACAAATGAATATCTTAGTAGCAGAACCACAGGACAACACATCCACAACCACGGGCACAACTCATATCATTCAGGAAACTGAGGAAGCCCATACATCCAGTGCACCCCCATCACCCCCTTTACCACCCCTACCTCCAACTCCACCAACTTCACCTCCCACTACCAATGTAACCACTACTGTCACCGCCTCAGAGTCCACTGTCCATACCGAAGCATAGACTGTCAGTCAATCCACACAACCCACACACCCTATCACCACCTCACTTGTATACACTACCACTGACACTGTAATTATGTCACCTTACAGGAACAACATGAGAAGCTAGTGGCCAATCCACCCCAGTCAGATGCGGAAGAAAAACAACTTGATGAGCTGCTACACTCCGAGATAACAGAGAACCTCAAGCTTCGATGCAACCTGGCCCTATTACGCAAACACATGTCTACAGCACTCGAGGAAAATAAGCGACTACAGAGACAAAACGAAGAAAACTTGGAAGCAGCAATGGAGGGTTCACCACAAGAAATCGACCCAGAGAAATTCAAGGCTATCCCATCTGGAAATATCCAAACCGTCTTGGAAGCCCATGCCGACCTCCTAGAAGCCCACATAACATTAGAAAGAGAAAGAGATGACTTATTAAAGCAACTGGCAACCCAGCAGGAGTCACCAAGCAAAGTCACAACTGAAGCCGACACATCTGAAGAAGTCGCAAAACTCAGAGCAGAATTAGAAGAACTACGAAATAGAGTTCTACAATACGAGTGTCAAACCTCTCCCCTAGTGGAACCAGAACCTGAAGACTTAGTGCCAATTCAAGTGGAGGAGATCTTTGAAGACCCATACGTTTCCATGCCAACACCCGGAGGTAAGCAAACAGAAGAAGGAATGGACACGATTGAGATCGAAGCGCCTGAATGGATGCAAAGTTTGGAAAAGGTTGCTACAACCCATGATGAGAGAGTTGCAGTTCAGATAGCGTCTATGTCACGATTGGAAGAAGTCGTCATAAAATCAGATTACTTTAGAAACCTCTCCCATCATAGGTGGATTGGCACGTCTGATGATCTATATGTTCCATTCTGTGTATTAATGGCAGATCATAATGCTGAAATCAAGCAACGCACAACAAAAGAACCAACCTTGGTGACACAGTTTGCTCCGGATGATATCCCTGCAAGTGCCAAGCAAGGGAATATACATCAACCTACTTGGAGGATCCGCCTTCTTGAAACCTACCCTGAGATGGTACGCACGTGGAATAACATGCCTCTATATATCAAGTATAATCCCTGCTACTGCCCTGTCTTTCGAAGAAGGTCTTGGCCAGAGTACACAAAAACAGTTTTGACGGTTAAAGGATGTGAAAAGTGGTTAAATTATGTGTACTTAGCACCTCCTAATGGCCAACCCACAGTCAACTACATGATTTCAACCATCCGACACTGGGTAGTCCGGTTCAAGAATGTCCCAGATGTCATGGCACAGATGTGCCTAAAAATTTTTGAGCTCATGCTGATTACATTCAGGACATTTAAGAACATCAAAGAACCTCATCTTTCGGCTATTGGATTTAATGAAGGGAATCAGGACCTTGTCTATGACATGAGCACCACCCCTCCATTAACGTCGTCTATGCCTGGCATGCCCGTATAAAGTATCTACCTGCTTGCTTCAAACAGACGTTTGAAGAAATGTTTATCACGGGGTTCTGGGAATATCATTTAGAGATATTCATTCCCAAACCATCTCATCTATTACAGTTATTTGCCGTGGAACAAGCTCTCCATTCAGAAAAGCTACGTATACCACATCCAGAGGTTCCCGAGCCTATAGATTGGGATGCTCTACTCACTGACTTGGCCAAAGGGTTGAGAATTGCGGAACATCATTTAGCAAAAGATGTTGTGGAGTACTACATCCAACGACCCACCCAACAAGGGTCTGTCAGGGACGACAGACGCGAGAGAGGGGGGGTGTTAGCAGTAGTCAAGGCACTGAAGGACTAACAAGACAAGGAAGCCAACGAAGGGAGTCGGAGCGAAGAGAAGGTACAAGCAGACAGAGTAGTCAAAGAAGATCGGGAAAGTAGGCCATTATTTTTTTCAAGAAGCTAAAGCATATCAAAGAGGTGGACACATAAGGAGAAGGAGCAAGTAGGAAGCTCGAAGTCAAATCGTTAGAGGAAATCCCTACAAGAATAGTGATTTTCATCACTAAAAGCCATTGTAAATACCATTTCATATTTTTGTAGCTCCATTTTGTGCAAGCCAAGGAGTCCTTGAGCTTGAGGAGCATTAGAAGTAGCTACCTACCAGTTTTCATAATTTTTAGACTCCATTTGAGCCTTCAAATGGGGCCTAGAACCTAATTTTTAACTAGGCCGGACACTAGGTCTGGACACGGCCAAAACCTAGTCAAAAACTATAAATAGAGCTAGAGAGCTCATTTTTGAGGTTAGCTTGTAATAGAATTGAACTTGTATGAGCATTTTAGAATTAATCTAAAAGATCTCCATTGTCTTCCTCTTTGTTCTTGCCGTGTGTGCGCGTGTGTGTATGTGTGTGCATGTTTGCGTGCTTCTCACTCACGCACTTGTGCCTTCACTTGCTCGAGGTCATCATACCATCCTCACGTCTTCCCGGATTGACATTAAAGGAGGTGCTACTCATCACTGAGCTACATTAACCTTTCTTACTGATGGATGTCTTCCCCCTCAAACTTCTCCTGCGATGAGGCGAAAAATTGCAGTGTACAGTCGCAGATTCCGGTTGATTGCCAGACAGTTGTACTACATGGATCATACTGGCGTCTTGCTTCATTGTATTCCTCCACATGAAGTAAAATTGGTTATTGCTATGGCACATTCAATACCTTCCGGTGGACATTTTGCAGCAGATTTAATGCACCGAAAAATTTTGCAAAGTGGGCTCTGGTGGCCTACTATGTATAAAGATGTGACTCAGTTTGTGCAGAAGTGTGACACTTGTCAGCGATCTGGGCAGCCTTTACAACGCCACTTCTTCCCTCTACAACCTCTATTCCCTTTTCAAACATGGGGTCTTGATTTTATTGGAACAATCACACCTCTAGCAATTCTTAGCAACAATCGCTACATTCTGACCTGCACAGATTATGCTACCAGATGGGCGGAAGCTTGGGCCTTACGATCCGCCACAGCTGTTTCGGTGGAAAAATGCCAGATGAAGGATGTTTTCCCACGTTATGGATTACCTCTGGAACTTGTGACAGATCAAGGAACACCCTGAAGACTCTTTACCATTTCGGTTGGACACACTCATAGATTTGGATGAACATCCCTGGGAAAGTTTGTTGGTCCTTCAAGAAATACAGTTGCGGCAAGCTTGTACTCATGATCGGTATCTCAAAACTCCAGCTTTTACGAAGGGTCAGCTTGTGCTATTTTACAATGCTAAAGCGAATTGTACGATTGGAAAATTCAAATTATGGTGGTTTGGCCCTTACCAAATTAGTGAACAAGTGGGCCCAGCTACTTTTTGGTTGACTACTTTGATCGGAGTTCCTCTTCCTGAAGTAATCAATGGTTCAAAGTTGCGGCCGTATCATCAAGCACCTGATTCTCGCTGACGTGTTCTCCGTTTTTCCGCGTGTTATTTACTTTCTTTTTATTTTTGCATGTTAGTAGAATAAGCCTGTAAATATCCTCATTTTGATATCTAATTATGATTAAAAGCCGCCATGTATTATCGATCTGCACATGCATGCACGCCATAGTTATGAAGGTTATCATCTCAACACCGCACGATGATTAAGGTTTTCGATCGCCTCCCGTTGCCAAGTATCTACTTAATCTTTTTCTTTTCGCTGTTAATCGCTATTGTATTTGTGTGATCTGTGTGCTTTGTGTTTTCTGTGATCACTGTGTATTCGTGTCTTTGTGTTTTTGCGTACACATCATGGAAGCTTTAGCAAATTTTGCTACCTTCCGTGACGGACTCCCTCAGGACGTGAGTGAATTCTTGCGTATCCGAGGTTTGTCAAATTTTGCTGAATTGCCTTGGCATTTAGTGGAATGTCATCCATATTATGCACAAATTATTGCTGCAATTGCCGCCACTCTTGCTATGGAACAGAGTTGGCCAATTACATGTTTACCATCTCGTGTAGTAATCACCTTAGAGTCATTTGCTGCAGCTTTTCGACTCTCTCTGGAAGGACGAGAGAATGGTCCTAACCTTCCGATAGCTACTATGGTTGAATTGTTCCCAAGATACTCATCGAATGAGTACGCTATCTTGTGTCGCCCTGATCCTAAACGAACAACTTTGCAATTCTTAGTGGCCATATTGAATCTACAGAAACACACTTACGGGATTTCATGCCTGTTCTACTCAATGATTGACATGGCTTCTCGGGAGCCTGTTAATTTTGCTTCCTATTATTTCCAGCGCATTCACCGTGAATGTGTTACGGTCATTAAGAATGTTAACAAAGGAGATCCACCACGTTCTCGTCTTCCGCATATTCTTACATTTTTGTTTCCGGCCCTCCAAGCAGCGCAACCGCCTCCAAACGCTCCAATCTTATACCATGAAGAATTTGCCCAAGTACTCCAAGATACCAAAGAGGATGATAAAGATCTCTTCCAGCTTCTTCGCCGTAAACGCCAAAGGATAAGTCCCTCGGAAAGTCAAGTACAAGGTGTTAAAAATCAAGCTTCAAGCTACAAATTCGTGGGGAATCTTTTATGGACATGTGGAGCAATCAAAGGAAGCCAAAAGCCACGAGATTCCATCAAGAAAAGTCACTCAACCACTCCCCAAGTCATCTCAACTAATTCCTCCAAGTTAGGAGGCTGATTTGGAAAGGTAGTTCCTAGATTTTAGGGGCACACTTCTCACTATAAAAGGAGCATGTATCCCGACTTCTTTTGGGCCATCTTCTTGGAGTTTTAGCTCATTTAAAGTGAGCACTAAGTGCTGGAGTTGTGATAAGCAAGCCCCTTGCTTGCTTGTTTTTTTTCTTTTAGTAGGCATATCTATGTGTGTGCGTAGGCAGTGTTGCAACTCTCTACCCCTGAGTTGTTAGCATTGGTTCTCCCTCATATTGTATCCATTTGATGTAATGCTTGTCATTGGGTAGCTATTAGAGTGCTCTAAAGTTGACCCAAGTTTGAGATTCATTCTCTGTATAATCTCTGAGAAAAGCTTGCTGGAGTGAAGTGAGGTCTCTGCTTGACTAGCAGTTGTGAGCATTCAACTAGCTCATGTCGTAGACATTGTTTCTCTTTGTGTAAGCATCCATTTGATGTGAAATTTGATTCGTTGGAAAGCTCTTGGTGTCTACTACAGGTCTACAAAAGCTCACTAGAGTTGTCTGCATAAGCTCTGAGTAAGAGCATTTTTTGGTGTGCAGAGGTCAAAGAAGGATACCTGTGAAGGTCATTCGCGCTTCGTCGTTGCTTAGGGGTTGAGATACTTCCCCTATCACAAGGCTCCACCGCCGGGCAGGAGGAAGAAACCTTTCACGACACCGCCACTTCAATTCATATTGAATATTCTGGTCAATCTTCTCCGGATAACCAACAGGACCAAAGTGTTTCTACCGCCAACTCTGACGCAATTTCTTCTAAGGAAGAATCTCAGCAGTAGACTCAGGTGGATGTGCAAAACATTGTTGCAGAAATATTAACTGAAGTAATCACCTTGGTCGCAGATGTAATTGATCGGAATGAAGTGAATACGCAGCAGCTTACTGGAATCGTATTGGTCCCCAACACTCTTCTACCCACTCCTCCACCCATTCCTCCGATCGAGCCCATTGTCCCTGTTTCACCCATTGTTCCTGAAGAACCTGCTACTTCTTCTTCTTCCCCTAATTATTCTCCACCCTCTTCTCATCACCTCTTGTCAGCCTCGTCATCCCAACCACTCCCTCCTCTTTTTCCTCGGATACCTATGTTTACAGAATTAGAATCGATGGGACGTATGCTGATCCATTTGTCGCAGCAACTATCGATGCAGATGAAGGAGGTTACTGATAATATCCGACATGAATTACAACATAAAGTTGATGTCCTTGAAACAGATATTACTCCACTCCAGGAAGAGGTAGATGTAGTAAAGGCCGAAAATCATGCTCTGCACGAACAGATTCAACAGCTCCAAGCTCGACTTGCTGAACAGGAATCATTGATCAGCCAAAGAGATGCTACGTTAGCTGAAATACAAGCCAAAGATGAGTTATTAAGTGCTACAGATGCGGAAATTCTTCAGTTAAAAGAGTTTGTCCAGGATAAAGAAGATGCTCGTATAGCGCTCGGGAATTTATTGGAAGAAACCCGAGTTCAACTAGATGAAGTTGTACAGCGAAGACAGGAAATGGCAGATTTAGCTAAGCGGACTAATGAAGAACTCCAGAGAGCAAATGCCAACTTGTTTGAAGCAAATTCTACTCTTAAAGCTCAGATGAATTCAACCAATCAATTGCAGAAGGACATAACAGGGATAAGAAAAGAAAGAGATGCATATTACCGGATAGTTCAATATCAGGCTCAGGAATTGGAGAGAAGAGAAAACCAGCTTGGTTGTGAAGCAGAAAGATTCTCTAGAATTGATAAACAAATTCAAGACATGAAATTGAGCCGTGATGCAGCCTTGGCAAATGATTTTTACTTACAGGAGGCATTTTTGCAGACGCAAGCTGAAATTTTGATGAGTCAAGTAATTACTGCAAGTTTTGTTCGTACTGACGCCCATTTAGTCGAACCAGACACTTTAAAGAAAATGCTAGATAGTCTGAAGCAGAAAATTGCCAGAACCTTTAAATTAGCCCGAACTATGTACATCCAGGGTATAGTCAATGAGCCCTAAAAGTTTTGTATCATTGCAGTTTCAAGTCCACCGTGCATGCCAGTGTAAGCCGCTGGATTGGCATTTGTAATTCTTTACTTTTCGTATTCCGCACAAACCAAAAGGTCATTGCGAAAAGTTATATCTCTTTATAAACTAATGAAAGGACGCTCCAGTGATGATCAGCAGAATCGCCAGACTGTCTGTCTGGGCGATTACGTTCTATGGAGTTACAACGGTGTTGTGTTTGAGAAATCTGAGTAGTACTGTCTTTTTTGTCTTTGTTTTGATTACATTAACTTGCAGTTAGTTCAGTTCCATTAAGTTACGATAATGAAGTCTATGTTACGGTAATATTTAACGTTGGTGCTGTGTACTGAGAAAGTAGTAACCAGAGTACGAACAGTAAGTCTGTAAGAGAACGAACCAGAGTATTGATAGTAATTCGTATTAACAGAGTACTTTGAATATTAGTGTACTGCGATGTGAATGAGTTAATTGGGAAAATCAAGTTATAGGGCCTCTGATTAGCAGATCCCTTCCACTCCCAAGAACCCGAAAGAGTTTAAACACACCTGTGACGGCAACGTGCGTTTAACAGTCTTTGTTCTATTGCAGGAAGATCAATCTAGGCAAAACATGTCCATTATGCATGTTGCACATCAAGCTATCCTAGATAGTCAAAAGGGCAAAGGCAAATGGAGCTCATCTACTAGTAAGCAAAAATTTGCTAATTTTGCACAATTAAAGAAGGATGAAAAAGATGAGAAGAGAATAGAAAAGTTGAAATTGTTTTGCAAATACGATAAAGCAAATAATCATGTCATAAAGAGTTGTTCAAAACTAGCTTCAAAAGAGGCAAAGAAAAAAAAAGTTGGAATGGTTGTTGCAAAGGCCTCTACACCCAAATCAGAGTCTACAAATCTTGTACCAAAATGAAGAATGGGCATTTACTACTATTTGCAATTATAACCCATCTTCTCATGAACACTGTATGTCTTCAATAGACTTAGATGTTTGGTACTTTGATAGTGGGGCAACCAAACATATTACCTCACAGTGAAGTTTCTTCACTTCACTTGAGCCTGCCCCTATAGGGAATATTGTCATATGCACCAACAACTCCTCTTATCCTATCATGGGAGTTGGTAAGATCATTATGACTACTATAGATGGTATTTCTTTTACATTTTTGAATGCTTTATTTGTGCCAAGGATCAAGAAAAATATGTTATCATTCTCAGCATTAGTCAAGATTAGCTTGGTTGTGAAATTTGTTGATGACATATGTACAATTCATGATCTACCAAATGGTGACAGCATTATTTCTTGTGGTATTTTATGTCATGGTTCGTATATGCTCATAGATTATGCAAAATTTGTGAATGGTTCAATATATGCAATTCAAGATTCTCAAGCTATGTCAGATGCAAAACTTTGGAATGCATGCTTTGGTCATCTGAATTTTGCTAGTTTGGTATGCCTGAAAAAATTTGAAATGGTTTCCTCTCTCCCCCAAACTTGAGGCACCTAGCAAACAGTCTATGAAGGCCGTATTTTGGGAAAAATGCAATGTTCCTCATTGTTTAGTACGAGCTACTAAAAAATTACAGCTTGTTCATAGTGATGTTTGTGGTCCTATGCAAACACCTTCTTTTGGGAACCACCTTTACTTCGTGACTTTCATTGATGATTTTTCTTGGTAGGGTATATCCATTGAAATAAAAGTCCGACACGTTTATGTGCTTCAAACAATTTTTGGTTTTGGCTAAAAATCTATCAGCATCTTCAATGGGCACCCTCCATTCTGATAGAGGGGGGAATATATGTCTTTTGATTTTAATGCATTTATGGTTGAACATGGGATAAAAGATCAGTGTACAATGTCCTATACACCTCAAAAAAATGGAGTTGTAGAAAGGAAGAACATGTTACTCATGGAGATGGCGAGGTGTATGGTAAAGAGTCAGGCTTTACCACATAGTTTATGGATTGAGGGTGTTATGTGTGCATCATATGTACTTAATAGGTGTCCCACTAAAGCATTGCAATCTATCATTCCATATGAGGCTTGGCATGGTCGCAAGCCATCTATAGCTCATTTGTATGTCTTTGGTTGTTTAGCATATGCATTAGTTCCTGAAAAACAATGTAGGGCATTGGATGATAAAGAAGTGAAATGTATTTTTGTTGGGTATAGTTCTGAAAGCAAAGGGTATTGTCTATATCATCCGCATACTAAATGCATTTTGGTTAGCGATGATGTTGTTTTTGTGGAAGATGCAATCCGGCTATTACTTTTGTGTATTAAGGAGACATCAGTTAGCTCCAAAGACGTGTATGACACTTTGCTGTCTCTTTTTATAGGTGGACAATCTAGTGTTAGTCCAAATGAGGTAATTTATCACCCTTTGCAAGTTCCACATGATGATGCAAATCATTCCATTTCTGATGCAGATTAACATGATGCACTTATTGATGAGAGATCTAATATAGAGGAGGAAAGAACTATGCCTAAATGGCTAGCATAGACTTTGCAAGATAGCAAATTAGATGCACCTCTATAATATCGTACTCGTTCAGGCTTTTATAGTGCTTCTCTTTGCATCAAATTGCCATGCTATGGCTGCGTGTAGTCTTCATGATGGGAATGAACCTATTTTGTTTGATGAAGCACAAAATTCAAAAAATTGGATGGCTGCTATTGTTGCGAACATTTGTTTTATGTAGGGTATAAGTTTCAAATTATGTAAATACCTTTGGGAAGTCTTCAAATACTTCAAGAAGGCTCATATTATTCATAAAATTTAGCAAAAATACCACGTGAGTTCTAGAACATGGTGAGTCAAATTAGTGAGTCACAAGGGAGCTTCAGTGGTGTCCTAGTGGAAGGTCGATGTGGCTAGTTCTCAAAGTCCATCAATACTTTGCTTATTTGAGCACTTGAGTCATGTAATACCTCCATCCAAGTGTCTACCACGAATTTAGATGTATTAGGAAGGTTTTAGATTAGTTTCCCATGCTATAAAAAGAGGAGAAAAGTCGTGATCTTGTGGGATGTCCAAGAGAGTATCTCTATGCTACTCTAGTTTTTGTATGCAGAGCTTGCAGAGCTTGTATCTCCCTCATTATATATCCAAATTACATGTTTGATAGCTCATTTGAAAGCTCTTCTTGTCTACTTTCATAGTACCAATTTTCATAATCATTGGATTTGTGAGCTGAGAGCAACACTCTCTGCAAGTAGTGTGTGTTCTCTGTTTTTTATCCCTGCTGAAGGTCTCCATTAAACATCCAACTTGCAGAGGTCATATCTCCTTGTGTATGTATCCAAATCATGTGTTCTTTGGCTTGTTTGAAAGCTCTCCAAGTCTATTATTATTCTGGAAATTTTCAGATTCATTAGAGTTGTGAGTTAAGAGCAGTAGTCTCTGCAAGTGATGTATGTCCTCAGGTTCATCTCTGTTTCAAGGTCTCCATTAAAGCTGCATATTGCAGAGGTCATAGCTCATTGAGTATTTATCCAAATTGAGTGTTCTTTGGCTCATTGGAAAGCTCTTGGTCTCTAGTATATGTGGTTAAAACAGTTTTAAAAACTTTTGAGTGAGTAGAGAGTAGTAAGCTCTGCAAGCATGACTGGTTTTCTATGATGAAGTTTGTGAGAAGGTCAACTTGTTCCTAGGGGGTTCCACCTACTTCCTGCTATACTTTGGAGGTCAATAAACTCCAACATTGGTATCAGAGCAAGTACTTGGAGGCTTGGAGAAGGTTATCATACCTTGACGAAGAATTTGAAGCTATCAAAGAAGCAGATCATCATCAACACTACACAAAGGTAGAAGAAGATTGCAAGGAGGCATCTGAAGCAACATCCAAGCAAAGAAAGGTGCACATACCTCATTTACAAGGTAAATATTATATTTCTTCTCATCACACACATTGGAAAGGAGGCTTAAAGGAGGAAGTTTAGCATTTGTATTATGGGAGACCAACATGCACAAATAGAGAAGCTTGATAAGACCAATTATCAGGCATGGAAGTTTAGAATCACAGCATACTTGCAAGGTAGAGGCTTGTATGGTTTGATTGACGGCACAGATATCAAACCCACATTACCAGAGGACCCAAATCAGCAACAATTGAGGGAGTTTAGACTTTGGAATGAGAGAGACAAAAGGGTTATATTCATTTTATCACAAAATATTCAAGATTCAATGGTAGGACACATACAAGATCTAGACACAAGTAGAGATGTTTGGCTTGCATTGGAAAGGTTGTATGCTACAGGTACAAGAGCAAGGAAGATTCAACTCAAAAATGAGTTGAATAACATAAAGAAAGATACAAGGACATCGGTCAATGATTACATATTGAAAGTTAAAGAGATTGCAGATCAACTAGGATCAATTCAAGCTCATGTGGAGGACGACGACTTGGTTGCACATACTCAGCTCTCAACGGACTCAAAGATGATGAGAGATGGAAACCCTTCATTACTTCAGTTTATGTCAGAGGAGAATTACCAGATTTTGATCAACTTATTGCCCTCATGGTCACGGAGGAGATGAATCTAAATGGTTCTACTTCAAATCAAAAAGGATCTCAAGGACAAGCTCTTTATGTAGGATCATCAAGAGGTGGAAACAGAGGTGGAAGAGGTTCAAATAGAGGTCGAGGAAGAAGGATCGATGATCAAAGGACTTCAAGTGGCTTCTTCAACACAAGAGGAAGAGGAAGATCAAGCGCTAGAGGTACGAGAGGCTACTACAACTACAACCAAAGACAAAGGAGTGAAGATAATAAGAACAATTGCTATATATGTGGAAGGTATGGACACTATGCCAAAGATTGTTATCAAAATGAAAATAATCAAGGTGGTAATCGAAGAGGAGGCTATTCAAGAAGAGGTAAACAACAAGGAAATTATGCAGTTGAAGGTAAAAGTGATGATTATGATTCTCTTCTTATGATGAATGTAGAAACTAAGATGAATTCCAATAGTGATGTATGGTATGTAGATAGTGGTTGTTCTAATCACATGTCTCATGATGCTTCATGGTTTTCTAATATGCATAATCCGTCATGTAAAGGTCATGTTGAAACAGGAGATGATACAACACATAAGATTATGCAGGTTGGAGATGTTGTTATGCAGGATAAGAGCAAGAAAAATTGCTTGAAGGATGTACTTTATGTGCCAACGATCACTAAGAATTTGATGTCGGTTGGTCAAATGGTAGAAAAAGGTCTACAAGTGAGATTTAATCATGCAGGTTGCTTCATTGAGGATCCAAAGCAAAGGAGGTTAATTGCTAGAGGTCAAAAACAAGGTAGATTGTTTACATTCAAGGTAAACCCAAATCATACAAACTATTTCTCTTATGGTATGCATCGAATAGCAGAGCTTGATCTATGGCACAAAAGGATTGGACACATGAATGTACACAGGTTAAAGGAGCTATCAAAGAAGAGGATTGTTGAAGGATTACCTGATCTTACTAAGCAACATATGGTGCATCTTTGTGAAGCATGTCAAATGGGTAAGCAGAGTAGACAACCTTTCAAGCATTCAAGCTATGTAAGTGATGGTTTGCTAGATCTCATACACACAGATGTGTGGGGACCTACTAAAGAGGCATCCTTGGTTGGTAATAAGTACTATGTTTCATTAATTGACGATCATAGTAGAATGACATTTGTGTATTTCATTAAACATAAGAGTGAGGTCTTTGATTGTTTCAAGAAGTTCAAATCATATGTCGAAAAGCAAACAGGAAGGTATATTAAGAAGCTAAGGTCTGATGGAGGGGGGAGTATTTCTCTCAAGTTTTTACTGATTTTTTGTATGATGAAGGTATCAAAAGAGAAGTTACATGCAGGTATACTCCACAACAAAATGGAGTCGCAGAAAGAAGAAACAGAATCATAGCAGAAGCATCTAGAAGTATGCTTAATGATATGTGTTTGCCTAATTATTTTTGGGCTGAAGCTGTTAGCACAAGTGTTTACATTATGAATAGAGTTCCGACTGCTGGAGTTCATCATTTGACACCATATGAGGTATGGCATGGAAGGAAACCAAGTGTAAGTCATTTGAAAGTATTTGGTTGTGTATGTTATGTACATGTACCTAGTGAGGTGAGATCTAAACTTGATGCAAAATCAGAAAAATGTATATTTATTGGTTATGCAGATACTCAAAGAGGATATAGATGCTATAATCCTCATACCAATAAGGTTGTTGTGTCAAGAGATGTAAACTTTGATGAATCACTTTCATGGTATGCAGATAAGAATTGTTTGCAGGACATGGATGAAAATGAAGAAGGTGTGGTTGAAGGAGATGAATGCATAGTTCAGCCATCAGGAAGTTTAAATGATGAAAGGAGTGGTCTAGATGAAGAAAGAGGATCACCTTTCAATGGAAGATTAAGGCAAGAGTCACCTCCAAGTGTTAAAAGTAAAGGTAAACTCAAACTTGTTGAAGTTAATGATGAAGGAGAGGAAATTAGTGATGTATGTGAGTATGGAGAATCATCAAAGGTTCCTAATAAGAAAGGAAGAGCATCTACATTGGAGGTAAGAAGAACTTCAAGAGTAAGTAAGCAACCTCAAAGGTATACTTATGAATCTTTCATGAATACTCATTATGCTTTTATGACAAAAGTTGAGCAGGAAAATGAACCCACATGTTATGATGAGGCCAAAGGAGATGAAAAGTGGGAGAAAGCAATGAGAGAAGAAATGGAAGCACTTCAGGATAACAAGACTTGGAATTTAGTTCCAAGTACACCAAAGCAAAAGGTAATTGGTTGCAAGTGGGTTTTTAAGATTAAAAGAAATAGTGATGGTAGTGTGTCTAGATATAAGGCTAGACTTGTAGCAAAAGGATATAATCAAACTCAAGGTGTGGACTATGAGGAAACATTTAGTCCAGTAGCAAATATGGCAACGGTGAGAACTTTGTTGGCTTTAGCTGCAAGTAAAAGGTGGAATATGTATCAACTCGATATAAAGAATGCCTTTCTTAATGGTGAGTTAAATGAAGAAGTGTATATGTCACAACCAGATGGTTATGTGGATGCAAAATATCCTAATCATGTATGCAGGTTAAAGAAGGCATTGTATGGTCTTAAGCAGGCACCAAGGGCATGGAATGCAAGGTTGGTAAAGTATCTTATGCTGCAAGGATACACAGCGAGTCATGCTGATCCTTCACTTTATGTAAAACATGTAGATGGCATGTGTGTCTATGTATGCATTTATGTGGATGACTTGTTGATTACAGGGAATGATGCAAAAGCAATTGATGAGATAAAAGGTAATTTGGGAAAGGAATTTAAAATTTTAGATCTTGATTTGCTCAGATACTTTCTTGGGATTGAAATTGTGTATAGCGATGAAGGTATGTGGTTGATACAAAGAAAGTATATATGTGATATGCTGAAAAGGTTTGGTATGCAGGAATGTAAATTTGTTTCTACTCCAATGGAATGTAATGTAAAGCTGAGTGCAAAGGAAGGTGATGAGTTGCATGATATGAATGTATATAGATCCATGGTAGGATCTTTGATTTATGCAACAAAAACTAGACCTGATATATGTTATGCAGTGGGAGTATTGTCACAGTTTATGCATGAACCTAGAGTACCTCATATGCATGCAGCGAAAAGAGTGCTTAGGTATTTGAAAGGTACCATGAACGAAGGATTATTTTATAGTCATGATGTTGATCTAACTCTTAAAGTCTTTAGTGATGCAGATTGGGCTGGAAGCAAAGATGACAGAAGATCCACAAGTGGATATGTGGTAATAGCAGGAAACAAGACATTAACATGGAGTTCAAAGAAACAGCCTACAGTTGCTTTATCTTCTACAGAGGCTGAGTATAGAGGTTTAGCATTGGCTACTACTGAGGTTATGTGGTTTAAAAAGTTGTTTCATGACTTGAATGTGCAGGTTGATGTACCACTGATATATGGGGATAACTTGAGCAACATTCATATGACCTCAAATCCTATTTTTCATGCTAGAACAAAGCATATAGAGGTTCACTATCATTATGTTCAAGAGAAGGCCATGAACAATGAAGTGCAGGTTTCTTTTGTTGGAACAAAGGATCAAGTTGCAGATATCTTCACCAAATCCTTGGATGGACCAAAGCTTCAAAGATTCAACTATATTCTTGGCATGAAGGAAATACCCTTTGAAACTTGAGGGGGAGAATGTTGCGAACATTTGTTTTATGTAGGGTACAAGTTTCAAATTATGTAAATACCTTTGGGAAGTCTTCAAATACTTCAAGAAGGCTCATATTATTCATAAAATTTAGCAAAAATACCACGTGAGTTCTAGAACATGGTGAGTCAAATTAGTGAGTCACAAGGGAGCTTCAGTGGTGTCCTAGTGGAAGGTCGATGTGGCTAGTTCTCAAAGTCCATCAATACTTTGTTTATTTGAGCACTTGAGTCATGTAATACCTCCATCCAAGTGTCTACCACGAATTTAGATGTATTAGGAAGGTTTTAGATTAGTTTCCCATGCTATAAAAAGAGGAGAAAAGTCGTGATCTTGTGGGATGTCCAAGAGAGTATCTCTATGCTACTCTAGTTTTTGTATGCAGAGCTTGCAGAGCTTTTATCTCCCTCATTATATATCCAAATTACATGTTTGATAGCTCATTTGAAAGCTCTTCTTGTCTACTTTCATAGTACCAATTTTCATAATCATTGGATTTGTGAGCTGAGAGCAACACTCTCTGCAAGTAGTGTGTGTTCTCTGTTTTTTATCCCTGCTGAAGGTCTCCATTAAACATCCAACTTGCAGAGGTCATATCTCCTTGTGTATGTATCCAAATCATGTGTTCTTTGGCTTGTTTGAAAGCTCTCCAAGTCTATTATTAGTCTGGAAATTTTCAGATTCATTGGAGTTGTGAGTTAAGAGCAGTAGTCTCTGCAAGTGATGTATGTCCTCAGGTTCATCTCTGTTTCAAGGTCTCCATTAAAGCTGCATATTGCAGAGGTCATAGCTCATTGAGTATTTATCCAAATTGAGTGTTCTTTGGCTCATTGGAAAGCTCTTGGTCTCTAGTATATGTGGTTAAAACAGTTTTAAAAACTTTTGAGTGAGTAGAGAGTAGTAAGCTCTGCAAGCATGACTGGTTTTCTATGATAAAGTTTGTGAGAAGGTCAACTTGTTCCTAGGGGGTTCCACCTACTTCCTGCTATACTTTGGAGGTCAATAAACTCCAACAGCTATGCAATTAGAATATGATGCTATTATGAAGAGTGGTACCTGGTTTTTATGTGACCTGCCTCCTGGCAAGAAGGCCATCGACACTAAGTGGGTATACCAGCGGAAGCATAAGCGTGATGGAATAGTTGATAGGTATAAAGCTAGGCTTGTTGCAAAAGTTCTCACTCAAGAATGAGGCATTGATTTTGATGAGACCTTTGCTCCTGCATGCCGAATGACTAATGTTCGTAGCATCAGTGCATGTGCAACTCATCATGGTTGGAATGTACATCAGTTGGACATTAAAACTGCATTTCTGAATGGTGATTTGTATGATGCAATGTATGTTTTCCAGCACCTTGGTTTTGTGCCAAAAGGGCATGAAAACAAAGTGTGCAAATTGAAAAAGGCATTATATGGTTTGATGCAAGCACCACTTGCTTGGCATGAAAAGATACATGCCGACTTGATTGCACATGGTTTTGCGAACAATCCAACTAAGAGCACCTTATATGTTAAGCATGCAAATGATGTGCTTCTCATCATTGTTGTCTATGTTGATGACATGATACTCACTGGTCCTAATGACAAGCATATTGTTGATTTTAAGGCTGATTTACATGCCTCATTTGAGATGTCAGATTTGGTGCATTCGGATCATTATTTGGGCATTTAGTTTATGCAAGTTGATGGTGGGATAGCTTTGTGTAAAGCAAAATATATTGACACATTATTGTTGTGTTTTGGCCTTGAAGATTGCAAACCTATTGCCACTCCTATGGAAACAAGTTTACGGTTGAGTCTTCATGATGTTGGAGATGCATTTGATGTTGTTCTCTATCAGCAAGCTGTTGGATGCTTCATTTACTTATGCATTAATCGACCAGATATTCAATTTTCTATGTCACATATGAGCGGTTTTATGCATTGCCCAAGTGTCAAGCATTGACATGCGGTTAAGTGCATCTTTTGCTAATTGAGTGGTACCCGACTACTTGGATTGTTTTATCCTAAGGGGGGATCACTACCGCCAGATTTACATGCTTTTTGTGACTCTAATTGGGTTGGTCGCTATGACACTTATGTGTCCACTAGTGGTTTTTGCTTCATGCGTTGTAGCTCATGCATATCTTGGTTGAGCAAGAAGAAACCTACTATGGCCACTTCTAGTTGTGAGGCTGAGTATAGGGCAGCTTTCACAACGACTATTGAGTGTGTGTGTGGCTTAGATGCCTTATGGTTGATTTGGGTGTTGGTTAGTCTTCTATCACTACCATCTTTCAAAAAGTTAGAGTGCATTGGCAGTTGCAAGGAACCTAGCGTTCCATGCTTGCACTAAGCACATTGAGGTGCACTATCATTATGTTAGGGAGAGGTTCTCTGTTGGAGAGATCAGTTTAGAATATGTGCCCACATAGGAGAACGTTGTAGACCTTTTAACAAAGGCTCTGTGTAGCTCAATGATGAGTAGCACCTCCTTTAATGTCAATCCGGGAAGACGTGAGGATGGTATGATGACCTCAAGCAAGTGAAGGATCAAGTGCGTGAGTGCGAAGAACACTAACATGCACACACATACACACACACGCGCACACAAGGCAAGTCAAAGAGTGAGAAGCAATGGAGTTCTTTAGATTACTTTCAAAAAGCTCATACAAGTTCAAATCAATTACAAGCTAACCTCAAAAATGAGCTCTCTAACTCTATTTATAGTTTTTTACTAGGTTTTGGCCTTGTCCAGACCTAGTGTCTGGCCTAGTTAAAATTAGGTTCTCTACCCTATTTGGAGGTTCAAACGGAGTCTAAAAAATGTGAAAACTGATAGGTAGGTACTTCTAAAGCTCCTCAAGCTCAAGGACTCCTTGGCTTGCACAAAATGGAGTTACAAAAATATGAAATGGTATTTACAATGGTTTTTAGTGATGAAAATCACTACTTTTGTAGGGATTTCTTCTAACATTTTAACATACATTTCCTGGAGCTCCCTACTTGTTCCTTCTTCTTGTGTGCCCAACTCTTTGATGCCTAAAAAATTTAAATGGCCTACTTGCCAGATCTTCTTTGACTACTGTGTCTGCTTGTGCTTTCTCTTCGCTCCGACTCCCTTCGTAGGCTTCCTTGTCTTGTGACTCCTTCAGTTCCTTGACTACTGCCAACACCCCCCCCCTCTCTCGCGTCTATCGTCTCTGATAGACCCTTGTCTAGCTGTGCGTTGGACATAATATTGAACAACATCGGCAGCGAGGTGGTGTTCTTCTAATCGTAGCCCCCGTGCTAGGTCTGTTAACAATGCATCCCAATTCACTGGTCCTGGGATGTCCGGATGTGGCACCCACAATTGTTCTGAATGGATGGTTCTTTCCACAGCGAATAAGTGGAGGAGATGTGAGGGCCTGGGTACAAGTATTTCTGAGTGATATTCCCAGAATCCTGTTACGAAATTCTCCTCGAATGTCTGTTTAAAGCAAGCTGGGAGGTACTTGATTCTGGCGTGCCAAGCATATATTACCTCTATTGATGGGGTGGTGCTCATGTCGTATACCAGATCTTGGTTGCCTGTAAGAAAGCCAACTCCTGAGAAGTGGGGGTCTTTAATATTCTTGAATGTCCTGAATGTGATCAACATTAACTCAAAGATTTTCATGCACATTTGGGCCATCACATCTGGGGTATTCCGTAGTCGAATGCTCCAGTGACGGATGGTAGTAATCATATAATTCACAATGGGAGGTCCTTGTGGAGGTGCTAGATAAACATAATTTAACCACTTTGCACAACCTTTGATGTTCTTGACAGCAATGGTAAACTCGGGCCAGGTGCATCTGCGAAAGACTGGAACATAACAGGGATTGTATTTAATAAAGAGTGGCATGTTAGTCCAAGTACGGACCATCTCTGGGTAGGTCTCGAGAAGACGGATCCTCCAGGTGGGTTGATGAATGGATCCTTTTTTAGCACTCTCTGGGATATCATCGGGCCCAAATTGTGTGGCGAAAGTTGGAGCTTTGCCACATCAGCATTGGATCTCCGCATTGTAATCTGCCAGGAGTACACAGTATGGCACATACTGATCGTCGTTGGTGCCGATCCATCTATGATGAGACATACTGCGGAAATATTCTGACTTTATGATGGTGTCTTCTAATTTGGCCATTGATTGGATTTGGATTGCCACTCGATCTTCATGGGTTGTAGCTGTTTTTTCTAATGTCTGGATCCATTCGGGTACTTCGACTTCCAAGGTGTCCATTCCTTCTGAGGTTTGCTGACCACCTGGCATCGGCATAGGAACATATGGTTCCTCATACGTTTCGTCCATCTCAATGGGTACCAATTCATCTGGCTCTGGTTCTACAACTGGAGAGGGTTGTCTTTCATATTCCAGTAACTTCTTCTGCAGTTCCGCCATCTGCTCTGTTAATGCCTTTACTTCCGCTGAAGTCGAGGTCGTTTCTATGACTTTGGGTTGTGCCTCCTATTCCCTGAGCTGGCGACGTAGTTCATCCCGTTCCCTTTCCAAATCGTCATGTGCTTCTAATAAATCAGCATAGCTTTCCAAGATTGTTTTCATTGTTTCTGAGGGAACTGCTTTGAATTGTTCTGGGTCGATTTCATGGGGAGAGCCTTCCATGGAAGCTTCCAGGTTTTCTTCGTTTTGCTTCTGAAGATGCTTGTTTTCTTCAAGGGCTGTAGCCATGTGTTTTCTGAGTAGAGTCAAATTTCACCGAACTCTCAGATTATTTGTTTGGTAGAGCTCTAGTAAGGCTTCGATGTGTTTGACACCTGGCTCTTGTGATGGTTGGGGTGTCTCCAGGAGGGTTTGATGAGCTTGCTCGAGTGTGGTGTAACGTTGATTGAGGTTTGCATTTTCTTCTTCTATAATTGTAAGCCGTCTCTGTAGTTGTTGATGATTCGTAGTCAGTTGATGATGACGGTCTTCGAGAGCCTGATACTCACTCTGAAGTTGATACACGCATTGATGTAATGCCATGAATATACTATTTACATTAAACGATGAAGGGAAAGATGAAGATGCAGGGGGAATGGGGAAGGGGAAGGGAGTTGTGAATGCTGTGGAGTCAAGTGGTGAGGTAGGTGGAGGGGGTATGGGAGATTGAGGCTGCGTGGGGGGTGGGAGTGGTGCTGTGGCTGGTGATGTTTCCATTGTGTCGAACGTGTGTGTGACCGTGTAGATGGGAACAGTGGGTGGGGTGGATGTGATATTTGTGAAGAGTGTTGTGAAAGTGGGCATGGTAACTCCTCTGAATTGAATGCCGGGAGAGAGGGGAATTCCCATGACTACTGTGGTAATGGCAGAAATAGGCGTGGTAGTGCTAGGTGGTGAGGTGACTTGTGTAGTGAGTGGTGAGGTGGGTGGTGAGAGTGGTTCCGCCTGATGTTCTTCTGTTTGTGTGTTACCTCCTGGTTCTGATACATTGATGTGGATTTGTTTGCCAGATCGCATGGGACGAGTAGGCACTCGTTTCTCAAATCGATGAATGTAAGCCATGGCTGCATGAACAACCTCATCTAAACCTATCGCGTCAGCGTGCAGGTTCATTGATTCGATAAACATGTCATCCAAACCTTCCTTGGCTAACATTTGGCTCATGATCATCTTTCCTATCTCGAGCGACAGTTTGTGTTGCTCTTGGACCCGCTTCATGGTTTCGTATAATCTTTTTATTTGGGCCGAGTATGCCGGGGCACTTGCTAATTCTGAAAGTTCTTCATATTCTTGATCATACTCCTCGTTTGCCTCTTGTTCTTTTGTCTCTTCTTCATCCTCTTCTACTTCTACTACTCCCGGTTGGGTCGGGGCTGAAGTTGTAGTCGTGGGTTGTTGTCCTTGGGTTTGCTCGTCTTCTGTCTCCAGGTTAGACTCATTGATCAAACGGGCAATTTCTTCATCTGTCAAATCAGCAAGGGTGTAACCTTGAGGGAACTCCAAGTCCGATGGAATCGGAGGGAACACCAGATTGGGTCCTTCGGCACTTGGTCTGGGTAGGCGAATGGTGAATGGTCGGACACGTCATGTTTGTGGGGGGGTCACCTCTGGTGTGGTGGTGGCTCCCCTTGGTTGAGCGCATGGTAATTGAACTCCCCCTCTCATCTTCTTCGATGGAGGACCCGCCGTTGACAGTCATCTTTGGAACTCTTGGGCCCTGGACCATACTAGTGCTCTTTGAATGGGCACGTCGTATGCTAAGCACCTATAAATTATTCTTGTGAGAGCACAGCATCCATGAAGTACATTTTTCTATTTCTTATTCCACCGTTGATGGGCTAGGTGTATTTGATCGATGATCCAGTGTGGTATGTTGATGGTGAGATTCTCTGTCTCCACCAAGTACAAGCTGAACCATATCTTTTTTGGTGGCATAGTGAATCGTTCTTGGGTGGGAAAAGCAAAATGCTGCATAATCATTCGCAGATGGAGAGCAATGGTAGGTGTCATTGCTACCATGTCCTTCAATTTGTTGAGATCCTTATGCTTCATCCTGCCTAGAACCATTGTTTCTTTCTCAGTGGGAATATGCATGCCTTGCATGTTCAATGCTGCCCGTACCAAATTGAGGGTCAGTTTGAATCTCTTGAGTTCGTGGCCTGGCAATAGTGAGGGTAGCACAAAAGTACTATCGCCTCCCTTGGCCCTGCTAGGAGTGATGGTACTGATAAAATAGGAGTAGCATAGGAAATCTGGCTTAGGCAAATGTGCTCTGAAATAGCTATCCAATCCCGCTTTGGTCCACACCGATCACATTACTTCTGCATTCTGATAGTTCTCAAATTCACGAGTGAAGAAATGGTAGCATCCCCATTTGCCATTGAACTCAATTTCTGCTTCCCAGAAGTAGGTGCCATCACCCAATGGCCCTGCGACATCACTAAACCAATGAGCGTGTTTCCCCACTTGAGAAGTGTGTCCCTGAGGAGGGTCCTGAATAGGGAGAACATGCACCGCTTGAAGTTCTTGAGGCCTCTCGATGAGTGGTGGTTCAAGGTGGAGGGTTTCAATGTCCACAATCTGTGCGCTAGACCCTCCTGGGAACTGGTGCCTCCTACTTCTGCCATTGTTATTGCTTGCTTGCTGGTTCTATGAGAATATAGAATCATGCGTTAATATTGTAATGGACAAGATAGAACACTTTTTGTCCCCGTTCCAACATTATCATGAGGTGAGTAATGGGTTAGTGGGTCAGTGAGTGCTCGATGATTGTGTGTGTAGTTAATGAATGGATAGTTCTACGAGCTAGATGGAAAGATGCAGTGTATGAGTGATGTAGTTAGCAAGTGAGGATGAATTTACACATGGGGTTCGGGGGTTTTATTACAAGTTTTAGGCTGCCAAACACAATGGATGGCTTTCGGTTTTGGTTTAGTGGAGACTCTGGAGGGCTTTATGAGTATGTCTGCTTGGGAATGAGGTGTTTTTGGGACCCATTTACAAGTGAGTCTGTGCGTGCTTCTGGGTGACTGTGTGTTCATGCGTATTAAACAAGAGTGGGTAACGACTCCTTGAGTGAGTGAACCCTGTCGTGTATGATGTGATGCATGCGTGACTAGTTGAGCCCGCAAGCAAGCCTTAGGCACCCAAATTTGTCTTGATTGTGGGCCAGCCTTCATCGACTTCTTGGGTACCCAGATAGATTTCACTTTCTCAAAAGAAGGTTTGGAAGTCCTCTTATTAGTATCATGTCGTTGATTACTAATAGGAAGTTGAGATAGTTGTTGTGACTTGATTGCAATAGGCCGCTCGCCTTTCCGCACCCACAATTGTTTCAATGGCTGCGTCATTCTGCTTTGCACGTTCTTTTGGCCTCCAGCATAGGTAGTCTTCAGTAATTGATCTGCCTTTGGTTGCTGCCTCCCTCTGGCCTTTGGAAAAGAAGGGAGTTCCGTTGAGGCCTTGACTTCTTTATTGAGATCACCATTCCTCTGCATCACATAGCTTTGGACAAGAACAACGTGGTCAACTTCATGTGTACCCCTGGAAGGACCAGGAGTCTGTGCCTTTCCTAGTTCCTTGAGTGTTCCATTATCTAACTCAATTGTAATTCGACTCTGATTTACCCATACCTGAAGAAGTCCACTTCTTAGGTTTAAGTTGACTGCATGGTCATAGATCCAGTATTGACCCAAGACCAGAGGCTCAGTGAGATCCTCATCTTGACACACTAGTACCTTAACTGTCATTGGAACATCTTGAATGGACAGGGGAAGTTCCACCTCGCCCATGCAAGGGGTTTTCACACCTCCCAATCCTATGAGATATGCTTCTATAGGATTGACTTTTAATTTCAATTCTCAACAGTAAGAAAGTTTCACCGCACTAATGGCTGCACCTGAGTCAATCAATGCTCACACAATTTTTGCACTAACTCCTTGTCCTATCTCTAAGGTCACAAAAGAACGTCGATCTATTATTCTTTGGGGACTTATTCCTGAGACTTCACACATTGCCACATGATATCCTGGATCCTCATAGGCACCTGTCCTAGGTTGATCCCTACCCTGCCGTCTCAACTTCATCCTTCTGATGCGTTCTAAAGCTTCTGCTTGAGCTTCTTCTCAAAATCGTTTTTCTTCTTCTTTGCGTTTCTTAGCAGTGTTGAGTCGACTGAGCATTTCTTCTGTGAGAGGTTCCTGATACAACTTGACTCTGCACCCGCTGATGTAGCTCGGAAGAATATCACCTTCTAAGGTGGCTAGTTGTACTGCTCCACTCGTTGAGATCCTATTTATGATCATAGGTCCATAGCCACGTTTCTCTAATTTTCTTGCATGTTGCTTCAAAGTGTAGACTAAAACTAGGTCCCCTGCTTTCAATCCTTTATCCTTCACATGGGCATCAAAGTACGCTTTCTGCCTTTTCTTAGCTGCATATATTCCCGCTGCAGCTCTTAGTTTAGTTTCACCTAATTGTTCGAGGTCAAAAATTCGTGAAGAGAGTTCATGACCTGTCCACTCATGCTCCTGTGCTACTCTCAATGTGGGAATCAAGAAGTCCAGAGGTAGCACCGCATTTTGGCCAAATACCATCTGAAAGGGTGTGGCTTGGAGTACCGTATTATAGGCCACTCGGTATGCCCAAACAGCATGGTGTAACTGTTTGTCCCAATCAGAGCATTTATTATTCACCAATTTGGTGAGCACATTGCATAGAATCTTGTTTGTGCTTTCGGCTTGCCCATTAGCCTGTGGGTGATAGGGGGTAGACTTCTTGTGTACAACCAAGAACTCTTGGAGCAGATTTTCAATAACTTCATTCAAGAAGTGAGTGCCTCTATCACTTACCAGCTCTATAGGTAGCCCGTATCTGGTGAACACATTCTCAAATAGGAACTTAGCAGTTGTCTGAGCATCATTCTTTGTCGTAGCTTTTACCTCTACCCACTTTGTTAGACAGTCGGTGGCAACAATGATGTATTCAGCATGTGAACCCTTAGCCGGGGGATTAATAGGACCTACAAAGTCTATTCCCCACTTAGAGAATGCACGTCCACCCATCATGGGTTTCAGTGGCATCTCATCCTTGCGTATAGGGTACTAAGTTCTCTGACAGACATCACACCGTTTCACATAGGTATGTGCATCCATGTGAAGGGTCGGCCACCAGAAGCCCGCAAATAGTATTGCCTTGATCACCCGATCTGGTCCAAAGTGTCCTCCTGCTACACCTTGGTGAACTGCTTCCAAGATCTTGAGATATTCGCTCTCATGGACACATAGTCTCAGGTAACCATCTTTACCACGCTTGTATAGATTATCACCAATGAGTGAGTAATCTAGGGCTTCTTGTTCTAGACTTCTTTGTCTGGCCAGTGTCATATCTTGAGGGAATGTTCTCATCCTCAGGAAATCTACTAATGGTTCACTCCAATCTGGCACTATGGACACTTGATAAAGAGTAGCATGCTCCACAGGTGGTTTAGTGCAACAAATTGGGCATTCTTTACACATCTTATGTACATCAGCTTCCATAGTAGGCCAATGCACTCCGAGTCTCCTTAGTGTCTATAGGGTTCGTTGTTTTGAGTATTGTTGCTCTAATGCACCTACATGTGCCAATTGCAACCATTTAGTGTACTCATCCTCTTCCACACAACAAGCTAGGATCCCTTGATCTGTTTGTTTGTACATGCTTCCTGCCATGATGTGGTACTTCTGGGCTTTTACTACCTCTCTACCTTGAGTGTTTATGACTGGGTGGTTAGGCCCGTATGTCAATACTGGCACTAATGGCTTAGCCCACTGAGGTACAACTTCCAAATTAAACAAGTAAGCATCAGGAAGGTCATCTGAGACTCCTTGTGGGGCTTCTCCCGATGTGAGCCTAGAGAGATGGTCTGCTCTCAAGTGGGTCTTCCCTTTCCTCACCACAACCTCGAAGTCGTATTCCATTAGTAAGAGAAACGATCTTACTAATCTACCTGTATTGCATGGCTTGTTTACCAAGTACAACAGTGCTTGATGATCAGTAAAAAATTTAAACTTATTTGCAAGCAAATAGTGTCTAAACTTTTTAACTGCATATACCATGCCTAATCCCTCTCGTTCAGTGGTTGTATAGTTTCGTTCAGCCGCATTCAACTGTCTACTAGCATAGGCAATTGGAAGATCCATATTGCCTTCGCCCGTAGGTTGTGCAAGTACATATCCAATAGCATAATTGGATGCATCCACATGAACATGGAAGGGCTTATTCCAATCCGGTGTGGTCAAGATTGGTGTTGAACACAAACTTCTTTTGAGCTCATTGAAGGAGTTTTCACATTCATCAGTCCACTTGAAGTTAGTCAAAAGTCCATACAGAGGTTTTGTTATGATGGCATACATGTGTATAAACCGTCGGTAATAACCACAATGCCCCATGAAAGCTTGTACTTCCTTGACATTATTTGGCCTAGGTAACTCGGCTATGGCTCTTACTTTCTCTTCATCGGTGGATATGCCATTCTTTGACACTATGTGTCCTAGAATCTTGCCTTGCCTGACCATGAAAACACACTTTTCTGGGTTCAAGCAGACTTGATACTCTCTACATTTGTCAAAGATTTGCCTGAGTTCTGGTATATGTGTCTGTCTAATGTTGGAATGAGCACAAAGATCATCAACATAGACCTCTAAATTCTTCCTCAGGAATTCTTTAAACACGTGACACATCAATCTTTGGAAGGTTGCAGTGGCATTGGTCAGCCCAAATGGCATTACCCGAAAAGCGAATATGCCCCACTCTGTGGCAAAAGCTGTCTTATGCTGATCTTCTGGAGCTATGGCTACTTGATTGTAGCCCGAAAATCCATCAAGGAAGCTGTACACTTCCTTGCCTGCTACTCTTTCTAAGAGATGTTCTGTGATAGGAAGCGGATAGTTGTCTCGAATTGTGGCTGCATTGACCTTTTTCAAGTTAATGCACACACGTAGCTTTCCATTCTTCTTGCGCACCACTACAATGGGGGATACCCACTCAGTGTGCTCAATTTCATAGATGAATCCAGCTTCTACCAGACGATCTATCTCTTCTTTGATCTTAGCAACATAATTATCATTGTATGTGTATGGCTTTTGCTTGGAGGGTTTGGCATCTGAGGTCATGGGGATAGTGTGTGAGCATATGTCTGGATCAACACCCTTCAAATCCTTGTAACTCCGAGTGAATACATCTCTGTATTCTCTTAGCAAGGCTATTAATGCATGCTCTTCTTCCTCTGTTAGGTCATGGCCTATGTACATGCATCTCTCCTCTCCTTCTTCTAGGGCTACCACTATTTTCTTGGTGGTTTATTTGTTATCATAGGCCTCTCCTGATTGTGCCTCGCATTTAGGCATTCTCATCATGACTCTCCTATCGTCTATCTCATACTTTTAAAAGTTTTTCGGGACCTCAAACAAAGATTCTTCTTCTTCTGGTGTGACTTCTCTCTTCTTTCTTTTCTTTCCTTCATCCTTAGGGGTCACTTGTGTGGCTAACCTTACATCATTTGTTATCTCTCCGTGTCTCTGGGGTTGAAATTCTACTTCATAGAAGTATTCTTTATCTGATGCAAAAGGTGGGTCCATAATGATTGATTCTAGGTCGGAGTGACTTGCATCCTTAAATGCATCAGGGCTAGGTTCGCATTCTTTTAGAACTGCCTCTCCCATGATTGGCTCTATGGAGAAAACTGAAATGTCATAGCCATCCTCATCACAGTGGGGTGTCCATTGTTCTTCATTGATGGCTACATCCATGGTTGCTAGGATTTCTGCCCAGCCGTGGGGTTCAAATTCTTCATCAAGAAATACTATAGGTGCATAGGCTGGGTCTTGAATGGATCTATGTGTTTCTTTTGCACCTATCTCTCTAGCTTTTTCTCTCTTCTCCTCTTCTACTGCCACTTTACACATCCATAAGTGAGTGTCCTCATGCATCCATGAGGATCCTGATCCTATGGAGTGCACTAACTCTGTATCATCTTTAGCTCTATGGACGGGATTCCATTGGATAGGAGGGACATCTCTATGAGAGTAATCTTTGAGATTAACCTTGGTCGTGACACCTAGGTGTTGCAAATACAAGGAATTGGTTCCCCAATCTTGTACCACTTGCAACTCTTGCATTCACAGATAGCAAACGTGTGCTCAAACTCTACACCACATGTAGTGAGAGTTATTCCGTCTAGCAAGCCTAAGGGTCTTTCTATGTGACCATCAGCCATTTTCAATTTCATCCTCGTGGGCCTGAGTGCTGGCTTGCCCCACCGCTTCCATAGGGAAGTGGTAGCAATAGCAACTCCTGCACCTGAGTCTAGAATTGCCTTAGTTGTGTACCCCTGATGGGTAATGGGAAGATAGGTGTTTCCTTCTTCACCTTCACTCATATCTCCTATCTTGTCTAGAGGAATTTCTGGCACCGTTCTATGAGAACCTACCTGGGAATGGGGTTTTGCTATCTCTGGTACTTGTTTGGCTACATGTTTCCATAGTTCTCACCTAACTTTGAGTAGCTCTTCTAAAGTGAGGTTGCAATGCACTTTAGTGTTTTTCACCACCTCCGTATTCCTAGGTATGACTGAGTCTTCGTTTCTGACCATGACTGTGGGTGCTCTCATACAAGTCGACTTGGCTTCCCATGGGCCTGTGAAGTGGGGTAATTCATGTAAAGAATTAGACTCGAAGTCTAATCTCTCTTGACTTTGTGCACTCTCCTGCTCTCCATAAATAGAGGGAATATCTTGTGGGAATTGATCATGTGCGTCATCCACAAGTTCAATGGGAGGAGGGACTTCACTTTCTTTAGCCCATTTGTCTTCTTGAATCTCCCGTAGGAATTCTGGTGTGTACCTATTCATAGAAGAGGAGGTGTCTGGTTCAGTGGAATTGGGCACAAAAGCTTCCTATGGGGGGAGGCTTATTCTTCTGCTTGCCTCATCTCTTCCTTGATTTTTTTCTTCCTTGGCAGATCTTGCAATTATGCTCTCTAACTTCTCTAGGAGTCCATCCAAGTGCAATTGTGTCTTAGCTGAGCCAGAGTAGTTGAAGAGACGACTGGCTTCAAACATGGTATGAGCCAATGCGACCATTTTTGCGCAAAGCTTGGTTCTTTCTATCTCTAGGTCAGCTCTGGGGTAGCACTTGTCATGCTCCGTCACATTTGGCCCTTCTTGGATTATGGCCTGCTATGCCTTAAGCATCATGTCTATGTCTTCAGGAGTGGGGTCAGCTAATACTGATCCTACTCTAGGGGTTGGTGGGATGGTCTGAGGTAGGGGGACAGATGGTGGGTTAGATGGTGATGGAAATGAGGGTGGTGGTGGTATGTGAGAGTTTGTTTGAGAGGTGAGTTCAACAATTTTGGCTTTTGTTTCTCTTATGCTTTCTTCTAAGTCGCTCATCTTTTTAGACCATTGTCTTTTCATTCTTTCTTGACTATCCCTCCAGGCTCTCGATCGTTTCTTGGCTATGCTCTCGGTTTCACTAACCTCTGCACTCTTCTCTTGACCTATTCCTGGGTTTTGTTGCAAAGCCTAGGCCCTAGTGACCACTTGCACTGGTGCAATGGAAGTGACACTTCCTGTTGAGTCTACAACTAACCCAATAACGTTAATTGGAGTTATTTTTGGCATATTATTGGGATTCTTTGGGCAGTCTCGTAAGAGATGCTCCTTCCCGCAATCTTGGCAAAAGCCTTGAATTGTCACTGACTGGGGTTGTGTAGGTGGAGGTAAGGGGCAATCACGAATGAGGTGATCTCCCTGACATCTATAGCATGGTCCTCTAGGGAATGGGGGTCTTACCTGCCTAGGCTGGGGCCTAGAGTTAGGGTTTGTGTACATTACATTTGTGTACTCTGGCTCCCCACTAGGTTCACTTGGTTCTTCACTGTAGTAGGACTCACCATGTTCAAGCGACTGCATGTAGTAAGCCTGTGGACTATCAATATGTGTAGAATCAAAGCTATGATCACTTGGGTCACTTTCTGAGAGCAATGGAGTCACTGGGACTATGGCTCTATTCAAATTTTCTTCTGCAGCTGCATACTTTACAGGAATCACATTAGCGGGGGTTGGAGGTTGTTGAGCTAACACAGGTTGTGGCCTTTGTTGGTGTTGGTAGGGTTGTTGATAGGGTTGCTACGGTCTACATATTGTTGTGGAGGGTACTGGTTCTGGTATCTTCCCTGTTGTGGATAGGGCTGAGGGTAGGTTTGTCTAACCGCTTGCTTATTGTATGGACAGTCTTGTGCTGTGTGATTTGTGTATCTCCGTTCTAGGGTGCAGTATTGGCTGCTAGGGTTCACTTGGGGTTGAGCCATGATGGGACATGCGTTCGTCGTATGGTCACCACTGCAAGTATAGCACCTCTTTACTGGGGCAAATCTAGGAATTTGTTTACTAGAGACACCTAGTTTTTGAGCTACTTTCTCTGCAAGTTCCTCAATTGATGTGGATTGTGAGGAAGAGAGGCTAGAAGCACTATCGGAATCTTTGTAGATTTTTGAAAGCTCTAGTTCCTCCCCTAGGTTATCCTCAATGTCAATGCACATGCGTACACACTCTTCTATGGTCCTAGGGTCCTTCAAGTACACATAGGACCTCATTTCGGTACTTAGCAATCCATCCAAGAATAAAGCCACTTGTTTGGCTGGTGTTGGTAATTCAAGAACAGGGCATCTGTCAAGATATTGCCTAAATCGTCTTCCTGCAAGTCTCACGGTCTCTTGAGGGGTCTGCTTGAAGCTATGTATCAATGAGGAAGTATTATGCCTTATGCCACTTTTAGAGAATTCGGTGATGAAAGCCTCTAAGAGTTGGTCTATGCTCCTGAAATGTCTCTCATTCAATGGTTGAAACCACGTAAGGGCTGTGTTCCTCAGAGTTAGACCAAAGGCATTATACTACGTGAATAGGTCCTCAACTTGTTCAACTCTCAAGACTTGCCTGAACTCGGCCACATGATCATATGGGTCTCCTGTGCCATAGAAGTAATTCTTCATGGACTTAACTAACTGAGTCGGTCTCAAAATCTTGGTGTGTTCCCTAGGCCTTGGCAGAGGGTGTGTGTGTTCATGGTGCGTCAAGGTAAAATCTTAGGTCATGTTGTTTCTAAGAATGGAATCTCAACAGATGAAGATAAGGTACGAGCCATAACGGAGCTGCCAAGGCCAAGGAATGTTAAAGAGGTACAAGCCTTTATGGGCCATTGTGGATATTACCGTAGGTTTATCCACATGTACGCGATCATAGCTAGACCCCTTTATGCCTTGTTGTCTAATTTTGAGTGGAACGACGAATGCGAGAATTCTTTTAATGAACTGAAGAAACGTTTGTGCACAACACCAATACTGACCACTCCTGATTGGAATAAACCATTCCATGTCCATGTGGATGCATCCAATCACGCCATAGGATGTGTGCTAGCACAACCCACAGATGAAGGAAACTTAGATTTGGCCATAGCATATGCTAGTAGACAGCTCACCGTAGCTGAACGAAACTATACCACAACTGAGCGAGAGGGCTTAGGCATGGTATATGCTGTGAAGAAGTTTAGAAACTATTTATTGGCCAACAAGTTCAAGTTTTTCACTGATCATGAAGCTTTGTTATATTTGGTCAATAAACCTTGCAATACTGGATGCTTAGTAAGATGGTTCCTCTTACTAATGGAATATGACTTTGAAGTTGTTGTCAGGAAAGGTAGAACCCACCTCCGGGCAGATCACCTTTCTCGCATTACTTCAGGAGAGTCACCTCAAGGAGTGTCTGATGACCTACCCGACGCTTATCTGTTCAATTTAGAAGTTGTTCCTAAATGGGCAAATAAGTTGGTACGAGTCCTAACCTTCGGACCTGCAAATAAGAATGTGAAAACATCACAAGAAGAAATTGTAAAATCACAAAAATATCACATATTGGCAGGAAGCATGTACAAACAAGATACTGAGGGTGTATTAGCTTGTTGTGTTGAGGAGGATGAACATAGTAGTTGGTTGCAACAAGCTCATGAAGGATTGCTAGGAAATCATTATTCTAAACAATGCACATTACAAAATCTGAAACGTTTAGGAGTGTATTGGCCTAGCATGGACAAAGAAATACATGAGTGGATTAAGAATTGTCCAATGTGCAAAGAGAGACCACCAGTGGAGCATGCCACCGTTTATCAAGTGTCATTAATTCTTGATTGGAGTGCTCCATTGGTAGAGTTTATGAGATCGGGAACCTTACCCAAAGAGGCTAGTCTAGCAAGAAGACGAAGCATGGAGCAAGAGGCTCAGGACTATGCTTTAGTTGGAGACAACTTATAT